>JAJHSJ010000002.1:110622166-110828657 GCA_021015155.1 Magnolia officinalis
GAGAAAGGGGAACTGACATTTTTGGGGGGATTCGATGTGTAAAAGGATTCCTTGGAGATCACATAACATCCTTGATCAAATTTGGGGTCTCAGAGATATAAATATTTCTTTTCATCAGACAATCATATTCATCACAAGAGTCGAGTATGCAGATATTCTATGAAAAGTCTCTGTTGAGCAATTTCTGCCCTTCTGATGTTTTCTTTTCATTTTTGGTAAATAGACTGATGGCAGCAGCACACAACAGCCCACACAGTGGTTGGAGAAATAAGCAGTTTAACTCGTGGCTAAAGTTCCTAACCTCGTAAAAATAAAAATAAGACGTGTGTGTGTGTGGTGTGTGTGTGTGTGTGTGTGGTGTGTGGGAATGGTTCTATGCGGTCGACCTCATGGGAACTTCCCATGAGGTCGAGCTGAGTGGGCCCACCGTGATGCATGTCGAACATCTACCCCATCAGTCAGATGCACCATTGCATGGTGGGCCTCGGGCTTAAAAATCAAGTCAATCCATGAAGTTGAGAGAGGTTACCCTCCCATTAAAACATTCATAATCATTTGTGTGGGCCCACCAAGATGCAGTTCACAAATCCAGCCCATCCATTAAGTGTGTCCCACTTGGATGAGGGGGTCAGACCAAGTTTCAGACGCATCCAAGTTTCAGGTGGGCTCCACCAAGTGCTTTTATATGTTTTATGCATGTCTTCACATGACTTTAGATGGTATGGCCCACCTGAGTTCCGTATACGGCTAATTTTTGGGATATCCCATAATTTAAAGGGGACCCATCAAATGCACGGTGTTGATGTTTGACACACACATCATGGTGGGGCCCAAACAGCTCGATCTCATGGGAAGTTCCCATGAGGTCAACCGCATAGAACCATTCCCCCCCCCCCTCTCTCTCTCTCTCTCTCATCTCTCTCTCCTCCTCTCTCTCCTCTCTAATATATATATATATATATAGAAGAATGCTCACCCGCGCACCAGTTCGCATGGAACTCGTGCAAACTTTTTTGAGAACCCATCTGTGAACGCTGGAAATCGGCACCCACATTGATTTGGCGATACTTTGAAGTGGTTTGGTGTCCTTTGAGGGTGTATGATGTCAGTTTGGAGTCGCCACTAGCCACTTAATCTTAGAATCCCGCAGTAGGATAGAACCCGCGGAATACTCAAGGTTGGAGAAATCCAAAGATTCTCCTACCTTAGATTGACTCCTGGTCTGCGGTCCTGGATTTCGGGTAAGAGACATTGGTTACAAAGAGAGAAGGTGTTACGCACCCTATCTACCCTACACAATGTACGGTCTCTACTTAGTGTGGTAAAGCAATCTCAAGGGTTGGATGATGTGGTCGAAATAGGACTAGGCACATGTGGATTTCTGATGCGACAAGATCCGAGATTTCGGCAAGCCACAAAGCATACGTCCAACAATGCGTATAGAGAGCGGATGTGATGATGCTTATGTAAAAAGGTAAAGAAAAGTATACTAAATCACTAGGAATTTCTGATGTGACAGGATCCAGTGTACGGCAAGTCACAGAGCATACGTTCACTAGAAATCTAGAGAAGCAGGGGAGTTGAGAATGGAATAGAGTCATGATGAATGCTTTATGTAAAGTGAAAAGATCTTTGGCTTGTTCTTGAGTAGGCTAAAGACATAAATTGCACCGTGATCAATCCGGGCTAGACTGAGAGGTTGAGATGGTTGGGAGAAGGCTAGGGGGTAGTTGAAAAATCTGATCTTGGAGGCTTGTGAGCTCCCTCTCACCCTCACTCTCTTCTTCTCTCTCTCTCCCTCTCCCTTGAAATGAGAAGAATTTTTTCTCTTGGAATTGTTGTGTATAAAATGTGAGGAGAGGACTATTTATAGCCTTTTCTGATAGCATTGTGGTAATTGTTTGACTTGTGAGGGGTAAAAGCTGACATGGCAGCTTGGGATTGGTTGAGGAGAGGGTAATGCCACATGGCATGCTTCTATAGGCTCTTGGGTTTGGTAGGATGGTAAATAGAGTGAACTACAGGGGTAATTTCAAATGAAAGTTGACTTTTAGCTTGGTAGGATGGTAAATAGGGTAAACTATATGGGTAATTCCATATGAAAGTTAACTTTTGGCTTGGTAGGATGGTAAATAGAGTGAACTACAGGGATAATTCCATATGAAAGTTGACTTTTGGCTTAGTAGGATGGTAAATAGAGTGAACTACAGGGGTAATTTCATATGAAAGTTTACTTTTAGCTTGGGTGATAGTTTAGGGTTTGAATTAGGGTTTAAGCTAAGATTAGGCTGGGTTTAAGGTTAAGGCTAGGGTTTGGGTTAGGCTGGTTTTTAGTTTACGGTTTGGATTAAGGTTTGTATACACCTTACCCAGGCTAGTATCTTGAGAAAGCTAAGACAATCCGGGAACCATGATCATATCCTAAACCAAAACGTAATCCCAGCTTAAACCCTAATCTGAACCGTAAACCAAAAACCAGCCTAACCCTAGCTTAAATCCCAATCCAAACCTTAAATCATCACTCAAGCCAAAAGTCAACTTTCATATGAAATTACCCCTGTAGTTTACTCTATTTATCATCCTACCAAGCCAAAAGTCAACTTTCATATGAAATTACCCCTGTAGTTCACTCTATTTACCATCCTACGAAGCCAGAAATCAACTTTCATATGGAATTACCCCTGTAGTTCACCCTATTTACCATCCTACCAAGCCAAAAGTCAACTTTCATATAAAATTACACCTGTAGTTCACTCTATTTACCATCCTACCAAACCCAAGAGCCAATGAGAGCATGCCACATGGCATTCCTCTCTCATCAACCAATCCCAAGCTGTCATATCAGCTTTTACCCTTCATAAGCCCAACAATTACCACAATGTCATCACAAAAAGCTATAAATAGCCCTCTCCTCTTCACATTTCATACACAACAATTCCAAGAGAGAAGAAACGCTTCTCATTTCAAGGAAGAGATGGAGAGAAAGGAAGAGAGTGAGGGTGAGAATGAGCTCTCAAGCCTCCAAGTTCAGATTTTTCAGCCACCCCTTAGCCTCCTCCTAACCTTCTCAACCCACAAGTCTAGCCCGGATTAATCATGGTGGAACTCATGTCTTAGCCTACTCAAGATCAAGTCAAGGATCTTTTTATTATATACAAGCATTCATCATGACATTTATTCCCTTCTCAACCCCCTGCTTCTCTAGATCTTTAGTGAACGTATGCTCTGTAACTTACCATATATTGGATCCTGTCACATTAGAAATCCTAGCGATCTAGTTCACATTTCTTTACCTTTTTGCATAACCATCATCACATTCGTTTTCTAAATATTCCCTGGACCTCTGCATTGTAGCTTGCCGGAATCCCAGATTTTGCTACATCAGAAATCTGGGTTTGTCTAGTCCCACTTCGATCATATCGTCTCATCCCCTAAGATCATCTTACCACACAAAGTAGTGACCGTACACTCGTATAGGCAGAGGGTGCCTAACACCTTCCATCTTTGTAACCAAGGTCCCTTACTCAGAATCTCTAAAATCACAGATCCGAAGTCAAAGTAAGAGAGTCTTCGGATTCTCTAGCTTTACATATTCTGCGGGTTCTAGCCGACTGTGGGATTTTGAGTTAAGTCTACATTGCATCACCAATCCAAATCAGCCAAATCACCCCACCATAAAACATAAATCTACGTGGGCGTCGATTTCTAGTGTTCACAGGGTTTAAGCTTGGATTAGGGTTTGGTTTAGGATATGATCATGATTTTCGGATTGTCTTAGCTTTCTCAAGATGTTAACCTAGGTGGGGTGTCTACACCATCATACGTGATTTGACTCCAAAATCTAAACAGTCCACATGAAGCAGCACCTCATGAAACACCTCGGGCCCAATTTTTACTTTGATCTGAAACTCTAGTGGGCCATGAAAAATGAAAACAGTTTCCTCCCTTGATTTGCATTTCTCTTTACTATGGACCACCAGAATTTTAGATCAAGGTGAAAATTTGTCTTTTGGGGTTTCATGGGATTCCGCATCACATGGACCGTTCGAATTAGACGCCCATGACACGTGTGCAAAGGTGCGCACCTGCGTAGGTGAGCATGAATATATACATATATATATGGGAAATGGTTCTATGCAGTCGAGCTAATGGGACTTCCCATGAGGTCGAGCTGTGTGGGCCCCACCGTGATGCGTGTCAAACATCCACCCCATCAGTCAGATGCACCATTCCATGGTGGGCCTTGGGCTTAAAAATCAAGTCAATCCATGACTTGTGTGGGCCACACCACATACAAAAGTTGAGAGGGATTATCCTCCCATTAAAACATTCATAATCATTTGTTGGGCCCACCGAGATGTGGTTCACAAATCCAGTCCATCCATTATGTGTGTCCCACTTGGATGAGGGGTCACACCAAGTTTCAGATGCATCCAAATTTTAGGTGGGCCCCACCAAGTACTTTTATATGTTTTAGGCATGCCTTGACATGATTTTAGATGGTATGGCCCACCTGAGTTCCTTATACGGCTGATTTTTGGGATATCCCATAATTTAAAGGGGACCCATCAAATGCACGGTGTTGATGTTTGACATGCATCACGGTGGGGCCCACACAGCTCGACCTCATAGGAAGTTCCCATGAGCTCAACCGCATAGAACCATTTCCCTATATATACACACACACACACACCACAAACACCAGAGCAGCTGGGTGAATTGGCTACATGTTAGAGTAAACTGAAGATAGATGCCAGATTAAGCTCTATTGTCTGGATTATTCCAAAAGTGCCACACAATAGATAAATACACCAAATAAGCAGTTGTTGGTATGCACAGACAGTCTACTAGTACAACCGATACCAAAATATCCAAATTGATTGAAGGGGACTGGAAAATATACCCCATAGCCTTCTAGTCTTAATCAACCAGTAAGGACATAAAGCAATACGTGCTTGAGGGGAATAGAAGCAACATGTGTTTGAAAATCTCAAAATAACCATTAAAAATCAATCATCAACTCAAGGGTGTTTGGAAACGGCAAATGAACTTACCTAATTGTTGTTCTTTGTGCTTGCACACTGCACAGCAAGGAAATGGTGGATCATTTTTTCATTCAACATGAGTTCACTCACAGTAAAGTGCAAATGCTTTCACAGTAATGAAAAACGTTGCAATTTATTTATTTATTTGTTGTTGTTGTTGTTGTTGGGGGGATGAGTGAGGTTGCAGTTGTCGTCATCCATAACTTGCAGTCTTAGTTTCATCTTTTCTTCCGAGTCACTTGAGTCTCTATATGTTTATATTTTTCCTTGAAGCAAAAGTAACCCCAATATAATCGTCCATTACTCATAATCTTAATCATCCATCTCATAAAATATTAAAAATGACTAAAAATATCCCACAGTCTGTCATAACCATACATGTTTTCCCTGTATCATCCATAACTCACTATAATTATATCGGAATTGCATAATCTTGGGTCCCTTTTAAAGGAAACTGAATAGGCTCATCAAAGGGACTGATTTCATGTCAATCAAAACACCATTAGACACCTGAAACACGACACCACAAAATACTTGCAAAAATAATATAGGGAAACACAATCAACAAATCATGAGCAACTCAAACTCTTAAGAACGAATTAAAAAATAAATCCTAAGGACTGTTCAACCATCCAGGTGGAAGATCTGTGCACACATTGATGGTCTAGACTCTAGATAGATATGATGAAAGATCAGATGAATGTTTCAATTGGATTGAGGTTTGCAATCAGATGTCCTGATCTTTGATGGGCCAATAATGGGATACTTGTGGGCTCCCACTGAAAAATCAAATTGTCCTGCATCAGAAGTGTTGATTGATCTCATTCTGAGATTCTTACCTACATAAAAACTTTCTGTTTAGGAGGGCTAGAATGCCTACATTTCACCAAGATTGCATGCAATGCAAGAGGAATGAGGTTGAGAATTATTCTTTGGGTGGGAATAAGAATCCCCAGGGAGCAAGACAAGGTGGAGCTAACACCAAGTATGCAACCCATAGTGAGCCTTGATCACATTAATGGATTTTTTTTTTGGGCCTTTTGGCGAGCCCATTGTATTTCGAGTTGTCTAGGATTAGTTAACAAGAAATTATAGATTCCTTTCTTTTTTAGACAATTTCATACCCACATTTTGAGTGTGAAACAACATCTGACGAACAAGAAATTGGTCTCTTTTCAATGTCCATTAAGTTAGATTTCAAAAGGACCCAAGAACATGCCAATCTGTGATGAATTAACTAACGAGTTATGACTGATTTACCAAATGGCTGTACGGTTGTGTTCATAATTTTTTGGAAAAAGTTGTGAGCAAAGGGTTTCAATCTTATGGTGAGTTAATTCATCAAAGACGGGAACCAAAAAAAAAAAAAAAAATTTAAACCCTATGGTAAGTTAATTCATGAAAAAAGAAATTAATCCAACAGTCAAGTTAATTCATGAAAGATAAACAACATACAGCAAAAGGTCAAAGAGAACCTGATCCTTGAAACCTCGTGAAAGCATTTCATCCGCTTCATCCAGTACAAACATCTTGATGCAGTCAGGGCGAAGGGACTGTCTTCGCAACATGTCGAAAACACGACCAGGAGTGCCAACAACAACATGAACCCCACTCGAAAGAATGCGCTGATCCTCGCGCACACTGGTACCACACAACACAGGCATGCACCTTCACTCCCAAGTAATCTCCAAGTGCGCGCATGACCTTTTCAATTTGTTGGGCAAGTTCTCGAGTAGGAGCAAGAACCAAGGCCTGACACTCAACTAGACCATAATCAAGCTGTTGCAAAATTCCAGAGCAGAAAGTCGCTGTTTTGCCAGTACCAGACTGTGCTTGCTGAATCACATCAAGACCCTTACAGAAGGGCACAATTCCCCTTTGCTGGATTGCGGAGGGCTTCTCAAACCCTTCAAATAGACATTAACCATTTGAGTTTCAGTATTTCTTCGCAACAACAACAACAACAAAAAGAGAGAGAGAAAAAAACAAAAAAAAAACAGATAAGCATGCATCCACCATATGCATAGATGCCTCTCAGAAGATTCTCCTGCAAACCCATAGAATCGAAGCTTTCATAAACCTCATCATATGATGTAAAAAAATCTTGTCCATCAGCCGCCAACCTACACCCATCCATAAAACAAGCCAAAACAACCATTAGCACCGTTGTCACAAGAAAATCATTATATTTTACATTTTTAAATTTATAACTCAATTGGCATACGAAAAAGGAAAAATATAATTCAGTGCAATGACAAAAAAAGGGGCTTACAACTCGTTCATTCTAGTATCATACTGACGACCATCGAATTGTGACCCTTCTGGTGCTGATCCTGCCATGACTACAACAGTAAAAAAACACCACATAAGCAAATTTGAGGTTGGATCATCGATCTTTATAGACAGCGCCTTTTTTCAAGGATTAGAACATTGAAATCTTTGAGATACATAATTACTAAAGAGGTTGAACAGGAGAATATTTTCCTGGATTTAAGGATTCCTATTCCAAATATTGATTTTTTCCAAATCCTATTTTGAATCTAGTTAGTGAACAATATCATAAAACTGACACCAAATAGTTGATGAAACAAAAGGAAGCTGAAGAACAAATTCAACAAAATAAAAAGGAGCAGAAATAGAAAACATAGATTAAGAAACTAAAGCTACAATACAGTACATATTCTTCATAACTTATTATAGTGCGAATTATATGCGGCTCAAGTGAGCCCATACATGATCGAGGTGGACCATTGGATAAGAGGGTTGAAGTGTGGATTCACATTGTTGAAAATTGTTCCAACATTACCATGATCGGATGATCACATTCATCCAAACAAGGGCCTGCAAAATGTGCAATAAGACCACTTTTACTCTCCATTTTGCATGCACTTAATTGTATGGATGTGATTAGCCCATCATGATTATTTGTGGTCACGTGCAATCTACAGTGAATTCCTCCTATCCAACAGTCTTTATTGATCATAGGTGGACCTGTTTGGCCACACAAAGAAATTTGGACCCTAATAAGTGGCAAAGAATTCATATTAGGTCATGGATGTAAGAAACCCTACAAGCTCTTGCAAATGTCAGAAATTGCAAAAGGGATGGATAACAGTTAATATGACCCCCAGTGCCAACACCATACTGCAGTACAAACGCAGATTGTAGATAATAGAGCCAGGGGCCTAAAATCTTCAGTCTTTTGCAGTGGATCACCTCAATGATTATGGAGTATAAAGGTATAACTATGGAAGAAATAAAAAGGATAAATTAAGATATCAAACTACTCTTTGTTGTGTCAATATGTCCAAGACCCATGGACATCATTGCAATCTTCTGGAATATGGAGTACCTTGTTACATAAACTTGGACAAAAACCCTAAATGAGCCCCAGTCAAGTTGGCAAAAAAAACAAAAACAAAAAATGGAGCAATAGTGGGAACCCTAGAAAGACAGGAATCGGGAAAGAATAGCATCCCACTCAAGAGGGAAGCGTATGCTAACTCCACATGTGGTATAGTCCATCCATGTGAATTTTGCCACACATGCCAGTCTGGCATACGTGCAGAAATCCAAGCAGTCCATCAGGTGAGCTCCACCGAATAGATTCCCTAGCCCCAAAATTGGGCAAGAAAACTAATCAGGTGGGCTAGCATACATAGACGGCTAAAACATCCTAGCCAGGCTCTTCATCCGTCTATTTGTATAATACATTGTGGTCCATCGGATGAGTGGACCATCCTAATTTTTGGGCCAGGGTATCCACTCCGGGACCCATGTGATGGATGGCTTAATCTCACACATGAGTGTTGGCACAAGGCAGCATGCAAGGGGACAGTTTTGTGCATGCATAGAATTAGAGAACCTCCAAGAAGACTGTCTATATTATGCAAATTAAGAACATTGTAAATGTATTAAGCTCACTCTTTCAAAATTGATTTATTCATTTATTTATATGCAAACTGAGATTTATTAAGAAATAGAAAACATAATACAACAGAAGGCCTGCCAAAGAAGGCAGCGCCAAGCAACAAAACAACCACAAAAAAAGAACAAAATGACACGCAAGCAGGGGTCAACAAACAGCTCAGACACTAAAATATCGCAAATTTAGCGGGAGTGTTCAAACCCACAGATTCTGCCTACTCGCACCTGCTTAGCAAGGGCATCCACTGTGTTAGCATCTCTGGGAATAATGTTAGCAAGGACCGACAAAATTGCATTTGATGGTTATAGGAAAAGGTTAAACTGAATAACAAATTTTAACATCTGCAGCAAGACCGCGAAAGAAATCTCAACCCGCCCAGAAAACCAGATCACCATTCTCCCACCACCGTCTCACACCAGCCCACCCATCTCTGCCAGTAATTCCCAAATGACAATCATCTGAAAATTTGAAGCTTGGTGTTGCACAGGTATCTTTGATATTTTTCTCATTTTATCCAAATTAAAGTCCAATTATGTTGAAAAGTATGAGATTAATGAGAGAGTTTAGTATTAGACTTCTGGTGTTATTAATCAATAATCAAACAGATAGTGACATAAGACTCCTGAACCACAAAAACTTTTAGGGTGTAAAAGCGATCATGCGTAAGTCCACTTAAGCACTTTCGAAAAAATTCCTACCCTGTCCCCATATTAACATACAAACCTAATTTTCAAAAAGCAAGAGAGACTAAACCAGAGTATATAGAGTGCAATTCCAGTAACAATAGGAGTGAAAACAAGGAATTAGTTAAGATTGGTGACCAAGAAGTTTCCCAAAATGGCCACTTTCATTACCTTGGGTCAATAATTCATCAGTGGAGAGATTGAGAAGGACGTTGCCCATAAATTCAAGTTGTTTGGAAAAAATGGAGATGTGTTGTGGAATTTATGTGATTGTCGTGTACCACTCAAACTGAAAGGATAGACTAAAAAATGACTGCATTAGAGGGAACTTAGGGGTAGCACTAATAGATAATAAGATGAGAGAAAGTAGACTAAGATGGTTTGGGCATGTGCAACGGAGACATGCAATATTGAGTTGCTGACACTACCATATCTAACAAGCCATTTCAAGTTCAAGAGATTTAAGTTTACTTCTGCACATTAGACAAATCAATCATACAAAATACTTTCTTGATAGTTTTAGCATTCAACATGCCAGAGACAAAATTAGCTTCAACCTATACCAGATGCAATTATGCATTGATTTCTGATGCTAAATAAATCATTTTTTATTATACTCGCTCCTGGAATGAAAGCAACCCGTGATTGGTTCCACATAATGTGCATTCACAGACAATAATGTATTGCAGAAACTCTCCCTCATTCCTAATCAAAAACACAAACACATCAAGGTCCATCATAGAACAATTCTACCATATATGAGTGAACAAAATTGAAAGAGTCAATTCTAGCAATGAAAGACCAATTCCAGATATTGTTGTTAAAGGCATGTTTGGAGACATGGAAACAAAAGAAATGAAAGGAAAAATAATAATAATCTAATGATGATTTCTATGAGACCTGTTATGGGAAGATCAGAGACGTCACAGCTTCGAGGTCTGAGGTTATCCAGAGCCGACTCGAGGCGTAGGACTAAGCTTGGAGTCATGAGTATAGGCGAGGGATGGACCTCCAATTCGACGACTGTTATGTTTTCACTCCGAGGCTCATGATCTGAGGCTGAGTCGGTCACCCGGAATTCAGAGCGGAATCTTGGAATGATCCGTGGCTGAAGCTCTCAGCTCGGAACGATCTGGTGCCGAGGTGCTCGGTTTGGGACTCGGATTGGAACCCACTTATGAGGGGGACCATGAGGTGTCCCATTACCACACGATTGGCGACGGTTACTCAATCGCCCACGTCCGCACGACCACACAACGACTGGGTAGCCAAATCTCCCGCGGGATGTGGCAAATGCCCCAGGATGTGCCGAGTTATGCGGACATGTCCATCTTAGGTGAGGGGGTATAAATAGCGTCTTGCGGGGAGGAAACAGGTACGTAATATTTTGCACTCTCCCTCTACAACTCAACTTAGACTTAGATTCCCTTGACCTGACTTAGGCATCGGAGGGTCCCCTGTTTCAGCCAGGGTCTCCTTTGCTCACAACTGTTGTGCAAATTTAGGTCTCTAAAGCAGCTCGGAGTTCAAGTATCCGAGCGGACGGAAGTCCAGATTTTGTCAGCAACATTTTTGGCACCGTCTGTGGGAATCTGATACAAAAAGTCAGTTTCCTATCTTCCATTACAATGGCAAGAGGAAAGAAGAAATCCGCAGCTGTGGAGCCGGAGCCGAACGACTAGACTCGGTCTTCCTCGTTACTTCATGCCGAGTCGGCTCCAAGGCCATCCTAGCGTTCTCGTAATCGGGCGAGTAAATATCGAGCCATGCAGAGCGAGATCCAGGCCTTACGCGATGAAATCAATCAAATGAAACAAACGACAGGAGCAACAACAGCCTCCCGTCCAGGAAACGATCCGACTGGTGGTGGAAGTCCATTCTGCGCCGCAGAGTATGAGACCCGAAGGGTCACAACATCAATCCGCTTGGGTTCCAGCTTCAGCTCAGAATCCTCTCCCGACCCAAAACCAAGTTTCCGACTTGGAACAACACTACCCGGGCTCCGACGAATGCTTCGGTCACCTCAGCTCTGGCACCGACGGATCTCCGTCATGAGCTAGAGAGGAGGGGAGGGAGGACTCTTGAGGTAGAGGCTCCACGAGAGATAGCGGCCGAAAACAGAGGTCCGTGGGAGGCCCGGTTCGCAGAACTTAATAATCGGGTTCTGATACTATAGCAGAATCAGCAGCCTTCGTCTGTTCGCACCACCTTTCAAGCAATGATGGAAGAAACCGAACCACTCTTCACCTCTGCAATCATGAACGAGGTGATGCCGCAAAGGTTTCGGATACCTCCCGTCATCCAGTACTCTGGGTCTGGAGACCTGTCTGAACACGTAGAGGCTTATCACTCGTAGATGCAAATCCAGATGGCCACGGACGCGATGATGTGTAGGGGATTCTCGATCACCCTTACCGGATCCGCTCGGCGTTGGTGCAGGCAACTCAAACCCAATTCAGTTGGTTCCTTCGCAGAGCTCAGTAGATTGTTTCTTACCCAGTTTATAAGTGGTAAGAAAAGTCGGAAGCCGACTACTCATTTGTTCACCATCAAGCAAGGGCCTAAAGAGTCGTTGAAGGACTTCATTGCCCGCTTCAACGAGGAGGCATTGCAGGTGGAGGACTACGATGATAAAATGACGCTCTCTGCCATGTTCAGCGGTTTGAAAGAGGAGAAGTTTACCTTCTCCATTGGGAAGAATCCGCCGAAGACTTTGGCTGAGCTCGTCACTAGAGCTCGAAAATACATTAACACCGAAGAATTCTCTAACTCCCGTAAAAATGTTCAAGCGACAAAGCTGCCGACCAAAGGAAGAGGTTGAGGAACGAAGAACCTCAGCCATCCGGTAAGAATCGGACGACCATGTCCCTCGTGATCGTCGCCCGAGCAGAAAGCCTGAGGGCAAGTTCCGTTCCTACACTCCCCTCAACACATCTACAGAACAAATACTGCTAGACATCAGAGGCCAGAAGCTCTTGAATTGGCCTTTTGTATGGAGGTCGACCCTGATCATCAAAACCAACGCAAGTATTGTTGGTTCTATCGTGATCATGGCCACAACACGAGTGACTGTGTGGATCTCAAAGATGAAATCGAGACCCTCATTCGTAAGGGTCGCCTGCGCCGATACACCAAGGAGGTGAGAACAACTCGGGGAGAAAAGCAGCTGAGCAAGGCTGCAGAAGAACCGGTTGAAATTCGTACCATCTTTGGTGGTTCATCCGGTGGAGGAGACTCGAACAGGGCCCGTAAAGCCCATTCTCGGAAGTTTGACCTTGAGCACTACATCCACATGACCAAGAGGCAGAGGAAAGAGCTCCGAGTCAGCCCTTGTAATCTGACCTTCACGGAAGATGATGTGCGCGGAATTCAGCATCCGCATGACGACGCCTTAGTGGTGACTATGACCATAGCCAACCACAAGGTGTACCGCATCCTGGTTGACACCGAGAGCTCGGCTGATATTATCTACTCGGAGGCTTTCGAAAGAATGGGGATTCCAAGGTCACGCCTTAGACCTTGGAAGACCCCTCTGCATGGCTTTGCTGAAGAAAGAGTGATCTCCGAAGGAGCAATCTCCCTCCCTGTGACCGCCGGAGAAGGACGGCATCAAGTCACCCTCCTGGTGGACTTCCTTGTCGTTAATGTGCCATCAGTGCACAACGTCATCTTGGGCAGACTTTCCCTCAATGCAATGAGGGTGGTCGTGTCCACATACCATCTAATGATGAAGTTTCCTACCGAGGGCGAATAGGCTACCTCTGAGGGAATCAATGTAAGGGTCGGAAGTGTTATGTGATAGCAGTGAAGAAAGGGTCGGTGAAGCAAGTTCTCGCCATCAACATCCTCTTGATCCCAGGGTACATACAGAGGATTCATCCGTGGAAGACTTGGAGGCCGTGCCGCTTGACGAAGCAGATCAGAGCAAAACCGTTCAGCTCGAAGTTGTTGAATTCCGAGCAACAGTCTGAGTTGTTGCCTTCCTGCAGCAGCACAGAGACATTTTCGCATGGTCTCATGAGGACATGTTAGGTATCTCTCCCGATGTCATGGTTCATAGGCTGAATGTGGATCCAGATCACAGACCAGTGAAACAGAAGAGGAGACCGTTCGACGCCGAGCGATATGCTTCCATAGCCGACGAGGTCTCCAAACTCCTCAGCGTTGGCTTCATCGAGGAGGTGCATTATCTAGATTGGATCGCAAATGTGGTCCTTGTCAAAAAAGGGAACGAGAAGTGACGGGTCTGTGTGGATTACTCGGACCTGAACAAGGCCTGCCTCAAGGATAGTTTCTCATTGCCTCGGATCGACCAGTTGGTAGACAGTATAGCTGGACATGAACTGCTCTCCTTCCTGGATGCCTATTCTGGGTATAACCAGATCGCGATGCATCCCTTAGACAGGCAGAAGCCTACCTTCGTCACTAACAAGGGACTCTACTGTTACCGAGTTATGTCGTTCGGCCTGAAAAACGCTGGGGCTACGTATCAGAGATTGGTGAATCAAATGTTCGCCAAGCAGATCGGACGTACTATGGAGGTTTATGTCGATGACATGCTTATCAAGAGCATTAAGGCGTCCGATCACTTGGCAGATCTCGGAGAGACTTTCTCCATCCTCCGAAAATACCGTATGAAGTTGAATCCCGCAAAGTGTGCCTTTGGAGTCGGTTCTGGCAAATTCCTCGGGTTTCAGGTCAGTCAGCGGGGCATTGAAGCAAATCCTGACAAGATCAAGGCGCTCCTCGATATGAGCTCGCCTCGGACTACAAATGAGATACAATGCCTCACCGGACGAGTAGCAGCACTTTCGGGCGATTCATATCCAGAGCCACTGACAAATGCCTCCCCTTCTTTCAGCAGTTGAAGGATCATAAGAAGGCCGAGTGGACATCGGAATGTGAGCAAGCCTTCCATCAGTTGAAGCAGTATTTGGGCTCGCCGCCCCTACTGTCCAAGCCTGAAGAAGGCGAGTCCTTGTTCTTGTAGCTGGCAGTTTCAGATTCAGCTGTCAGCTCCGCGCTGATCAGGGAGGTGGGGGGGGGCAAGCAACACCATGTGTATTATGTGAGTAAAGCAATGGTACCTGCTGAGACGAGGTACCCGCCTCTAAAGAAGCTGGCACTCTGCCCGGTTGTTTCGGATCGGAGGTTACGCTCGTATTTCTAGGCTCACTCTATCATTGTCTTGACCGACTCTCCTCTCAGCAAGTGCTTCAGAGGACTGAGGTGTCAGGTCGGCTAACTAAGTGGGCGATCGAACTCGGGGAGTTCGATATTCAGTTCCGTCCAAGGACCACGATTAAGGGTCAAGCAGTGGCTGATTTCATTGCAAAGTTCACTGCCCCAAATGTAGGGGGGACGAGCGCCGAAGCAAAAGCGGCTCCTTCGCCCGCTCCTCCAACTAACAAGATACATAGTCGGAACCGAGGTGGACCCTCTTCGTGGACAGATCATCCAACGCCAAGCATGTTGGAGCAGGGGTAGTCCTAGTCGCGCCTGACTCTACACCTATCCAGTATGCAATCAGATTAGGGTTCAAGGCCTCTAACAATGAGGCGGAATACGAAGCCCTGCTAGTTGGGTTCAAACTGGCGGTCGGTTTGGGGGTCCAATCCCTTGAGGTGCGACGCGACTCTTAGTTGGTGGTGAATCACATCTCCACCGAATACGAGGCCAAGGAGACCAGGATAGTAGCTTATCTGGCTGAGGCTAGAAAGTTGATAGAGAATTTCGGAGCTTGCACTATCAATCAAATACCAAGAGAAGAGAATTCCTGGTCTATATGCCCTCGTGAGGCTAGCCTCGGCCGCGGAGGGAAAGATTCCTCGGTCGTCCCAGTAGAGTTCATAGAGCATCCAAGCATTGACCGGACGGAGCAGCAAGCGGTCAACCCGGTGAATGTTATATACCGAGCTGGATGGACCCGATTTACAATTACCTCACATCTGGTGAGGTCCCCCGGACAGGTTGGAGGCAAGGCGTCTGAGGCTGCACGGTACAGTCTCAGACGGACCTTATACAAGAAAGGCCATGCACAGCCCTACCTTTGGTGTCTCTGACCCGATGAAGTAGACTATGTAATTCGGGAAATTCATGAGGGCATCTGCGAAAATCACTCTGGTGGTCAGGCCCTGGCTCTGAAAATATTCCGTCAAGGATATTTCTGGCCGACCATCAGGGATGACTCGAAGTCTACGTCCAGAGGTGCGATAAGTTCCAGCGAGCGATATGCGGTGGTGCCAAGGCAACCTGCGGAAGAAATGACCCCCATGAGAGGGTCGTGGCCGTTCGCCCAATGGGGGATCGACATCATCGGACCTCTGCCCACTGGAAAGGATAGGTTCAAGTGGGTCAAAGTCGAGCCAGTCGCAAAAATCACGGAGCAGAAGGGTTGACTTTGTTTGGAAGAACATCATCTGTCGTTCAGAATCCCGCGCACTATTGTATCTGATAACAGTAGGCAGTTCGATAATGACAAGTTCTGAGGCATGTGTCGGGGGCTCGACATTTCGAACGTGTATTCCTCGCCTCGGCACCGCCGCAATCCAATGGACAAGTGGAGGCAGTCAACAAAGTCATCAAGCACCATCTTAAAACAAAATTAGAGAAAGCGAAAAGCAACTGGGCCGAGGAGCTCTCATTCGTCCTCTGGGCTTACAGGATTACGGCTCAGTCGTCTACTGAGGAAATCCCATTTTCACTTTCCTACGGTTCGGAGGCGATGACGCCAGTCGAGATTGGCCTCCCTACAGCTCGGGTCAGGAACTATCAGGAAGATCAGAACCCCGAGTAGATTAAAGCTAATCTGGACCTACTCGAGGAAGCTAGATGTCTCCAGACTCTGGGTTGTGTTCGGCATCAACAAGCGGCACGATTCTACAATTCGAAGGTCAAAACATGACGATTCCGTCCAGGAGACTTGGTCCTTCGCCGAGTTTTCCAGAATACTGTAGAGCCGGGGCTGGAGTACTTGGACCCAATTGGGAGGGGCCCTACCGCGTGGTCCGATCGACTAAGCCTGGCTCCTACCACTTGAAGGATCTCGAAGGGCGTCAACTCCCCCACCCTTGGAACGCCGAGCACCTGAAAATCTACTACCCCTGATGTACTGGCCGCTGAAGGCCCTCAATAAGTGTACACCTCGGAGCGACTAGCCTCTTAAGGCTTTCAATAAAATCTATATTTCTACATATATACTTGAACAACTTGTCAACAAACGGAAAAAGTTGCCTCTCACAAGCAGGGGCCGACTCAACGGACTGATCCCTTAAAGAAGGGGTTAGTACGTTAACCCACGAAAACTCGTCAAGGGATCCCCTCATATTTAGGGGAAAAGACCATGGACGACCCGATTCCTTGACGAAGGAGTCGGCTTGTTGTGTGACCAACGGATCTACAAAAAGCCGCTCGCCATTTATGGAGGGGTTGACTCCTCAGGGGGTCGGTCCTTGTAATTTTAAACATTACACGATTCTATGAAATAAGAAATAACCAAGGGGTCTCCCTAAATACGAGAAGACAGCCCTGGAATGAGCTGACTTGCTAAGGGGCCGGCTCGTCAATCAACAACTTAACATCTAGCAATCATCAGTGCAATTATCATCCAAAAACAACTATGTTATATCACGCCCTCTGTGGAGGGTCAAAAAGATCGTCCACCAAATTATCCATCAAAACTACTATTTAAAAGAGTTAAAGAAGAGGGAATGTCAAAAACTATTTGGTTGGAGGAGGCTGAGAGGCAGGAGCAGGGCCCGGGGAGAAGTCTTCGGTCGGTCTCTCCCCTGCGTCCTCAGGAAGTAGGGGCTCTAGGTTGAGATCCGGATAGAGCTCCTGGACCGCATCTATGCAAGCGTCATAGCCGCAGTTTAGAACTGGAAGCTTCGGCGGTCCTCTCCTCCAAGGACTTGAACGAGTTCACTGCAGCAGCCACCGCCAACGCCAGGGAGGCCTCATCTTAGCCCGTTGAGCTTCCTTTGCTTGCGTTACTGCTTGGATCAGCTCTTCCGCCGCCTCTACCTTGGTTCGCTCCAGCACGTCCCCCGATCGGGCATTGTCCTTTGCGAGCGAGTCGGCGTGGGCCCTGGCTCCTGTCAGCTCGGTCGTAACCAGTGTTTCAAATAGCGCCCGTAGCGTAGCGGTAGCGTGGCCGTAGCGCTACGTAGCGTCCCAAATAGCGTAAATCCCCTGTAGCGTACGCTACGGAGGTCGTAGCGTACGCTACAACTATGTAGCGCATAGCGTCCGTAGCGTAAGCTACAATGTATTTTTTTGCTGTTTTATTTTTTTCACGTTTTCTTTGTTTCTAATGTTGAGGAATGTAACACTTGCATTTTACTTGATACTTTTAACCTATGGGATTTTTATTTCTTTTCATAATTGTGACTTGTGGTTTCAATTAGACATTATTAATTAAAGTGGTTAACTTAGAAAGTTGTTGATGTGATAATTATTTAATTTGGCTTATATATGTGGATTGGCTTTTGATAAATGATAACTAATAACTTTTTTGAACATGCTTATAATTTATAAAATGAATCATCTTTTAGGCATTTTTTTTTTCCTTTTTTTCACTATTTATTATATTTGTCTTATTTTTAAATTTAAAAAAATAGAAGTATCGTGTAGCCTACGCTACACGCTACGTTTTACGCTACACGCTATAGAGGGCTGAGTGCTACGCATCACGCTACCGCTATTTAAAACACTGGTCGTAACAGTAGCGCATCGTGCTTGAATGTCGTCGACGACCCCTGGAGTTGCAGCTCTCGCGCCTTTCCATCATCGAGTTGCTGGGGCAGTTCCACCTGCTCTATTCGGAGGAACGCAGCCTCATCTCGAAGAGCCGTTATCTCCTTGTCCTTCTACGTGATCTCCCTCAACCTCTCTCGAGTCATCAGGGGCTATATATATATATATATATATATATATATATATATATATATATATATATATATATATGCACACGAACGTTATGAGAGGAGAATCAAGACAGGAAAGGTTAGTAAAATACCGAGTAGAAGACGGAGGTCATATCGTTTATGAATGACTAGTCTGACTTATTGAGGAGAGTTGCAATCTCCTCCTCTGGGTATTGCTTCGAAGCCCAGCGAACTAAGCCCAACATGTGATAGCCCGGCGGAAGTCTGTCCCCACTGGTCCCGACTCGAGTTGACCCCGTCGCTCCCCCTGCCCCGGTCCCGATGCCTGCTAAAGCTTGAGAGCATCGCATCGGCCATCCGAATGGCCTCCTCCTGTTCGGATGAAGACGGGATGGCTATGCAAGGTTTGGGGACTGGTGGAGGCGCTTCAAAAACACGAGGGGCAATGACTGGAGGGGGAATCGGAGCTGGAGCATTATCAACCGCGGCCCGGACCGTGGTGTGTGCTGGAGCTGCAGTAACAAAAATTGAAGCTGGAACCGGAGCTGCAACGACAAAAATTGAAGCTGGAGCCGGAGTTGCAGCAACAGAAATTAGGGCCAATGGGCCTCCATTGCGAGGAGTCGCCTGCATCTTTTGACTCGTTGTCTTCGTTCGCGGTTCGAACCTCAACATCTCCTCGACGGACGGGCCTCTTCCGAGATCCGGAGGCCTCAGCCATGCCTGCACACGGGACAATGAAACAATGTCTGAGCTGAGAGATTTTCAGTTTCATCAAAATAAAAGGTGAAGGGGCACTTACTGAATGAAGTGGGGAGCAGCTTAGACTTGCAGAGCCCGGACCGATGAAGGTTGTCAGCAGTGATCAGGGCCGACCAGGAGCGTAGGTCTTCCGAACGCGCCCTGGCCTAGGCGATCTGATCCTTCTGGTTCGAGGTGACAAGAGGCGGGCCCCTCGGAAAGTCTACAAAAATGGAATAAAAACACTGATTAGGCTACAACAAACAGGGGGCATTGTAAAGAGATTGTTCGGGATTCGACCTGGAAGAGTAAATCGGGTAGGAACCCGAGTCTTCAGATTCCTGAGCTCCGCCGCTGGTACTTCCCACTCGCCTGAAGCCCAGAACCACTTGTTCTTCCAATCTTTATTAAAGGATGGAAGTTGCAGGACCAGCCCCGAACCCCTACTGTTGCGGGTCGCGAAATAGTACTACGGTTCCTAACTATCGTGCTTGATCAAGTATAAACTTATCAGCTCTTCTGGTGTTAGTTCCGAGTTCTTGACTTGGCGCTAGATGATGTATGAAGATTAAAAAAAACCTCCAAGCGTTGGGAGTAAACTGGCCTGGGGCCAGTCCCAAATAAGCCGTCAGGGCTTGGATGAAGGGATGCATCGGAAGGCGGAGTCCATATTGTACGGCGCAGAGGAAGATCGCTACTTCCCCTTCGACAGGAGCTCCAGCGGTGTCAAGGGGCCCTGGCGCCCGTATCCGTACGAAGTCCGGGATCTCAAATTCTGATCGAATCCAGTCCATTTGAGACTCGACCAGTACAGAGCCTCCTGGGATGGTCTCTACAGTTTGCCCACTCGCGAACATCTCCGTAGTCCCCTCCGTCGAATCTCGGGGGGCTCGAGAGGCCTTTTTCCCGCCCTTGTGGCGCATCCGAGCCCCAGCTTCTTTGCCCCACCTGGGCGGAGGGTAGAGGGGTACTGCATCAAGGGGGCCTTCAGAGGCCTCTCGTCTATCATCCGAGCTCTCTGGCCCGGAATCATTCTCGAAGGCATAATCGCCTCGGATCATCTCCGAGTCATTCGACATTTCACAGAAACGAAGTAAATAAAAGCAATCCAGAAGTGAGGGGGGACTCACCGGAAGTTGTCGCCGAAAATCGCTTTTACCGAAAACTGTTGATCAGTCAGAATCGCCTCTCCCCGCAGGTTACGCTTGCCGGAAATCGCCTCCTCAGGCAGCTCACAACAATAATAATTCAGAAAATAGAAATTGAGGCGTCTCCGAGCGCCAAGGGTTTTTATAACCCACAAGGGACACTTGCATTAATGATGGGACTTGATGGTCGCAGCCGAATCGTCACGAGCCGACTTCGGAACACACGTGGCTAAGTGCCACTGGCCCAAGCACTGCCAAGTCGCGTGCCCCTGGCATCAGGTGACGAGCTCCGAATAGTGGAAGCGTCACCTAGCCGTCTCTCGTGGCTTACATGGCGATCCCTCATAATTTCTCTAACGATTCGAGATCTTAACCGTCGCCATGCGTCCGCTTGAGGATAACCCGCTGACGGAAAACCCCGAGTGCGTATCTTTTCGAATATGGAAACCATGATCGCGATTGCACGCGTTGGGGGCGCAACGGTGGAAGCTACCAATTTTCTGCATGTGCTTACTCTCTGAGTCCGTGTCCGAACTCGGAGAGTAGGGGGCTTCTGTTATAGAAAGATCAGAGACGTTTCAGCTCCGAGGTCTGAGGTTATCCAGAGCCGACTCGAGGCGTAGGACTAAGCTTGGAGTCATGAGTATAGGCGAGGGATGGACCTCCAATTCGACAACTGTTATGTTTTCACTCCGAGGCCCCAGACGGAATGATCTAAGGCTGAGTCGGTCCACCCGGAATTCAGAGCGGAATCCTGGAATGATCCGAGGCTGAAGCTCTCAGCTCGGAACGATCTGGTACCGAGGTGCTCGGCTTGGGACTCAGATCGGAACCCACTTATGAGGGGGACCATGAGTTGTCCTATTACCACACGATTGGCGACGATTACTCAACCGCCCACGTCCGCACGACCACATAACAACTGGGTAGCCGAATCTCCCACGGGATGTGGCAAATGCCCCAAGATGTGTCGAGTTATGCGGACATGTCCATTTCAGGTGAGGGGGTATAAATAGCGTCTTGCGGGGAGGAAACAGGTACGCAATATCTTGCACTCTCCCTCTATAACTCAATTTAGACCCAGATTCCCTTGACCTGACTTAGGGCCTGTTTGATTTTCAAGAGCTTGGGTAAATACCCAAGAAATGGATAATTATTATCATTTCATGCGTTTGAAAATATGGGGAAACTTCTGCATTGGGAACCGGTTCAAAATAACTATTTAAAAATTTTGAACCTCAAGGTAAGGTATATGATATATCAATTCCGTCCACATGTTTTACCACAATATTTTGAGGATGAGCCAAAAAATGAGGATGATCCAACACTCAGGTGGCCCACACCAAAAGAAACAGTGGCATCACAAAGTTTTTAACGGTAAGTATTCGATTCCTATTTTCGTATGGTGTGGTCCACTTGAGTTTTGGATATAACTCATTTTTTTTGCTCATACTATAAATTCAAAAGGCATGGATGAACGGTGTGGATAAGCGAAATGCATCACAGTGGGACCCATATGTATTTTGCAATATTTTCGGTTTGTATGTCAAAAAAGTAAGTAGTCAAATCAGGTGCGTTGTAAATACACAGGGAAATAATTATTACTCTTTTCCCTGGTATTTACCAGTACACTGGAAAATCAAACAGGCCCTTAGGCATCGGAGGGTCCCCTGTTTCAGCCAGGGTCTCCTTTGCTCACAACTGTTGTGTAGGTTTAGGTCTCTGAAGCGGCTCGGAGTTCAAGTATCCGAACGGAGGGAAATCCAGATTTTGTCAGCAAAAAGAAACTATTGAAACATGGTTCCGATTTTGAGTTCTTGTTTGGATATCAAGTGAAAATTTCATATTCCTCTCACAGTATTCACCTAGTTTCTTGTGCTAAGAATTCAAAATATGGAAAAGTGTAATGATTGTTGGGGGGAATCCACCTTTTCCTCTACTATCCAAACATAACAAATCATCAAATCGATGGAAAACCCTTTTCCTTTTCCATTTTTTGGCATGAATCCATGCCTTCCAAACATGGCCTAATGTTTCCACTTCACAATTCCAATCAATAGTCTGTCAAGATTATCATTTGTGCAACTTATCAATAAAAAGAAACTAGAAATTCAAAAAAAAAAAAAAAAAGTAAGTTACCCTTAAGTGGGACCATGTATCTCAGTGTCTTGGACTCTTTATGGGTAACTCAAGTTTTGCATTTGAATGACCAGTCAGGTAAAATCTCCAAGAGATGGTTAACTGTTTGGCAGTAGTATGAACAACAAATGCACTCCAATAACAGTATCACTCTTAAACAACAATGTTCGCCCTTTCTAGAAGCTGAAAGGTGGGCATGGCACAAAAAACAGCCTATAGAAGGAATGACAAGGCCAGTATAATCTTACAGCATCTATTCTGAACAACACACCCACCTCATGTAATAGAATGCCGACTCCACAAGATTATCACCTAGCTGAAAGCAGGCTCGTGTCTCAAGGCAACAAAGTAGATGATAAGGCTAACAACGTGCAAGGGAACCACTTTTTATTTTTAATTTTCGCCTTTTTTAGGGGTCGTTTGGATGCCTGTAAATGGTTTAAGTGGGAAATGATTTAATGATGTAAACCATTTACAGTCTGCCCTGTTTGGCTGTAAGTTGTAAATGATTTACAAGTAAATCATTGTCTGTGTTTGGATAGCCAATCTTTTAAAATATAGCCGTTAGACTGTAAATGTGGAGCTTGTAAATGAAATCCCACCTTTTTGCCTGTAAATCAAATGGGGGTAAATGTTGTAAATCATTTACAAGCTGTAAATGATTTACAGGCCAAAAAGGTCATCCGAACACACAGAATCACAACTTGCCCAATTTACAGGCATCCAGACGACCCCCTTAAAAAAGAAGAAGAAGAAGAATAAGATGTGCATTCAACTATCTCAGTTTCTCACAAGAGTTGCGACAACAAAACATAATTTCAAATCTAACAGCATCCATACTCATGCAGAAGTTCCATTACTGTCGCAAATCCATATCAGCTGACGTGAGAAATTAACATAACTGCATTCAAATAGCTACCGAAAAGAATCATATATGCAGTTCAACAGAGATTACTTCATAATTCCCTAATTCGATATCAAAGAGAGCTATCGTCTAAATTGATCAGCTACTATTCAATTTCATCAAAACACAAAACATCAAAATCTACCATAGAAAAAGCTACATACAACATACATAACCCATCATCAAACATAAAACACTTTAAATCAATCTAAACACCAAAACATACATTCCAAAACCAAACACAGAACCCTAGATCATCTTGCCGACAGATCTATCAGTCAAATCATAGGAATCTCCATCCAACGCATCAAAAACACCATCTAGATGCTTGTAACTTGGGTAAAATGAAAGTAACTTACAGGGAAGTCACTTACAGGTGGTGTTTGGGGAGGAAATTCACTTGTAAGTCACTTACAGTCAAATCTTCCAGGAAACTGCAGGGGGCTGGGCGTGAGAAGTCACTTCCCTGTAAGTGACTTACAGGCCCAACGATCGGATTTTTGAAAAGACGGAAGGGGGAGAAATGCACCAACAGCCTACCTGCGATCAGCTCCAATCGTCTCTCTCTCTTTCCCTCTCTGCAATCAGCTCTCTCCCTCTCTGCAATCAGCTCTCTCTCTCTCTCTCTCTCTCTCTCTCTCTCTACAATTGCCGTGCGCCGGTTGCTAGGGTTACAAGGTTCTTTTCTTCTTTTTTTTTCTTGCTTTTGAATCGGCCCGATTCGGTGAGGCCGTGACAGTGGACCCACCTTACGGATTGATATATCCACACTGTCCACTGTCCATCGGTTCTGCAATCTTGTTTTAGGGCTTGGGCCGAAAAATGAGGCAAATCCAAATCTCAAGTGGGTCACATTACAGGAAAAGTGGTGATTGAATGATCACCATTAAAGACTACATATGTCCCATCATTATGTTTATTTGTCATCTAACCTATTGATAAGGTCACACAAAAGTAGATAAGGGAAAACTTGAATATAAGCTTGATCCAACTCTTTTACGGCCCGCAATAAATTCTATTGGTGGGCATTCAATTACCGCTAATTGTTTCTTTGGTGTGGCTCATCTAAGATTTGGATTAAATTTTTTTAGCCGATGTCTTGTAATGAACTAATGAAATATACATCGCGAGTCCCATTGTCTAGTCCATTATGGTGGACCATTACTCTTATATTTTTAACTTCTATTATTTAGCTATTGCCCATTAAGATGGGCCATTTTATTTTATTAAACCATTTTGTGTGTGGTCCTATAAGGTATACTGTGATCAGGCTCTATTAAGGCTTTCAAGATTGGCATTGAGTGAGAAAGCCGAGTTGCTTCCAGCAATTTGAATCATATACAATCTAACTCATAAATGAGTTGTTATCAACATCTGCTTCTAGAGTTATGGCTGATCTAATGTCTTCAATGGCTTTGAAAGAATTCAGTCTCTTTGTGGGATGCTTCTTTAATATGTAGCACTATTTTTTTCTAGTCATTCTTCTTGTTGTAAATCCGGTAAAGAACCCAATCATCTAACTACAACGAATAGAATTCTTAATGAGCCCAATTAAAATTTTCCCATAGTTTTCTACTAATTCTTATATTAAGTTATTGCTCTATATTATAGGTATTTTGAATAAGTGGTTCCACTTCTATGATTAACTTGATGATTGTTTTACCTTAAAAATTGGTTTAAATATTTATCTAGATGGGCCTAATAAAATTGTATATTTGGTGTCAATTTTTTTATATAATCATAACATATTGGAATGATTCCCTACGTTAAACTTGGTTTGATGTGAATATAAAGCTTCCTACCTATAAGTAATCTACAGGTTACCCAAACACATAAACCAACTTACTTGTAAGTAACTTACAACCTACATCTAAACACGACGATTACCTATAAGTGACTTTCCTGTGTAAGTCAAGTAAGTCACTTACAACTTAAAGAACTTACATGCATCCACACACACTCTCGAACTATGCAATTCATTAAATTCTTTTTTTTTTAAAAAAAATAAATAAAATAAATAGAGAGATTCATAGCTCTCCATTGAAAGTCACTCCGCAAACATGAATTTACAGGAGAAGAATTAAGGTTCGAATGGAAAAATTACCAATGTGTTCAAGGATTCGAAGGAAGATCATTGAAGAAGAGAGCGAAATGTGGGCAAAGAGTGAGCTAGTTTTTTTTTTCACTCCTCGTATCTCAGCCATGGAGTTGAGAGAACAAATGTGTAAGAGAGTGACATACAAACAGGAGATTTCTACCATACGATTTAAGGGGTCATTTGGCACTCTCCAAGATCCTAGATTTTGGGTAGTCTGGAACTCAAATTTAGGATTTCCAGGATTTGAAAATCCTAAATTTCAATTACATTACTTGTGTTTGGCAGCTTATAGTTGGAATGCACTGGAATCCAAAATTTATACTTGTATGCATGTAATTGGAATGGATTAAAATTCAATAATATTTATGTGAATTAAATTTCATTAACTAAATCAGCTTTAATATTTTAAATTAGTCTACATGTGATATTTGATGGAATAATTATAATAAGTTTATTGGAATATTTCATTTGATAAAAATGACGAAATTCCAAGCTTCAAATGGGCCACGAATATAAAGATTATAAACAAGTAACTCATTGACATTTTTCAACTTTCCATTTAGATGGCTAACACTTAGATAGTTCAGATCATCATTCTATTGGTGTGACTTTAGTATTGTGGCCAATAATTAAATTGTTTGTGGATATTATTAGCATGCCACATGTAGAACGAATTATAACTTGGTAACACCTTTGTTAAAGGTGCAACACTTTCCCAAGACATTTAATTTCAGTTACAATTGAATTACGGTGAAACACCAAAACTATTTATTTCAATACCTTTAATTCAAATATACCTCTTAAAACATGGCGCCTATTGTAAATAAATAAATAAGATAAGATAACTGGCGCTGCCAAATGATCTATTAATGTATTGACATTCATTCACATAGTTGAATGTTTTCACTTAAATTTATATAATGATTATGAAATACATTCACAAAATGGTGATGGAATATTACAAAAATCAAACTTATGTAATTATTATATGAATAATACTATATAAAAATATTAACAGTGATAAAAAAAGAAATATAATATTTTGTTTTAATTATGAAATTAGTGCCTCACTTTTATAGGCTACCAATCGCTTTAAATTGTTTTTTCCCCTAATATGTTTGACAATGGACTTAGTGTAAGGATCATTTTAAGTTGCATAAGTATATCACGTTGAGAATATTTAAGAGTATTTAATTTATCACATTTATTATCTAATAAATATACCATGAAATAATTTGTGGAATCCAATAATTAAAATCTAAGCTCCCAGACACAATTTCTAAAGTCCATAATTTTAAACATTCACACGCTGCAAAATATAAATAAAAAATCCAAGATTTCAATTTTAGAAGTTCGGCTCCATGCTTCCAAATGAGCCATAGAGGCTCACTTTCTATTTGACTTTACCTATGTTACTTTTAATAAAAATTTATACCCTAGCAAAGTGTTTTTGATGATAACAAACAGAGAATACCTAGAAATTACATAGCCAAAATATAAGAAATTCAAAATTAAATTGTTCAAAGTATGGGTTATAGTTTAGGTGCCTCTCAAACAAAAAAGTAAGCTTATTTATCTATTTAATGTGTTAGGAATGCAACAAGCCCTAACATGACTTATCCAGCGTGGAAGCAACCTCAAATAGAATCACACAACGCAATAGGGAAAGAAATATTCAAGCAATCATAGAGAACACACAAATTTTGTGTGGAAAAACCCTTGTGCAAAAAAAACCACTACACCAAGCGACAAACAATTCATTATTAACAGAAAGTTACAAGAGATGAAATAACTTACAAATGAGAAACCCTACTTGCTCCCTTCAAAACCCATGGCTCATAAGCTCTCACATTTTGCTCTCTCGGAGTAACCATAATCTCGACTCAACATGGTTTACATAACTCCTATATAAAATTATAAACAAAACCGCACACAATAGAGTCTCTTGATCAATCGAAATAGATCTTGATCTACTAGGAACATCACAACGTACTTCGATGGATCCAAGAATTCTGCATTCGACGGAATATCGCTCCACCAAATTAAAGGCATGATGAGTGTAAAATATTGCATATTTTCCCTTCATAATTCATTGGTTTTAAGAATATAAAGGTGTTTAATTGATCTATTTATACATGCTTTCTCTTGTAATGTGATTTTGAGTTTGAAATAAAAATGATACTAAAAACATGGATTTGATGCCCAAAAGATTACCAAGATAAAGAATGGATAATTGGAAGTTAAAAATAAAGAATTCAATAGTCCAAGATTCAAGAAAACTAAGTGAAGAAGGGAGAAAAACTGAAGCTGCACAGTGCAAAAATCGAAAATGCCGAATTTGACAGTTCGATGCCATCGAGCATTGCTTCGAAGGATGATCGATTCCATCGAAAAAATCAATAAAAATCCGATTTCCTTACTGAACATATTTAGGACTCCTTTGATGCTATCGAATGAGGGTTCAATCTCATCGAATAAGCGCTTGATGCCATCGAAGTCAGTTTGATGACATCGAAAAAATCATGAATTTTTGGATTTACTCGCTCAAAAGTTCTGAGCATTCTTCGATCCCGTCGAAGGAGTGTTCGATGACATCGAAGTCATTTCGATGCCATCGAGGACTTACGCAGGCACAAAGAGATCGTGGCGGGACAACTTCCAAATTCAAATCGAATTCTTCGATCAGACGTCAATGCCATCAAAGGTGCTATCGAAGTTACGATAACTGGATAAATTTGATGCAGTTTCAAACTCGATCCAAGCAAAACCTATATAAAGGGATCTTCTGAGATCTCTAAGCACGAATTAATGTAGGAGGAGTAGAGCAATGAGTTGTGGAGTTCCGAGGAATCATTCTTCTTCAATCCTTCTTTTTTAGTTAGTTTTTATGTTTTTTCTGTTTGAGTTTTAATCTAATCATGTATTTAGTTGACTAATCTCTTAGCTAACGTTAATGGATGAAGCTTGTAATTCATTACCCTATTTTATTTATTTGATTTAGCAAACAATGGTTGAATTATGATATTATGTTGAATGGATTTGAATTTACTTTAAAAGTCTTTGAGTTGTTTATTTATGAATTTGTTGTGCACTCCGAGTACAATGAATGCCTTAATTTAACAATTGTTTACCCTTGAATTAAAGAATGATTCAGTATGTACAATTGATTGATCTATGATCGCCTAAGGGTGATATAGATGCTTTTAATTCCCTGCGATTGAAGTCCGAGTGCTTTATGAGAGAATTGTTTAATTGAATTCATGTTTTATATTGTTATGATTGATTTAACCGTTCTATCTTTTGATTGGATAGAATAGGACTTCGATTCCCATTTTATTATAATCGTTGAATCAGTAACTTAAATATTACGAATGTTACAAATGGATTCATGGAACCTTAATCTTTTATCCAATTATTTTAGAACTTTTTCCTAGATCGCTGGATTAAAAACCCAGACTAAAACAATTAGACAAAGATTAATTCTAGGCCGTGTTCCTAAATTCCTGTGGATTCGACCTCGGTCTCACAGGTTAAGGTGGAGTTAAGAATTTAAAATGTGAGATAATGATTTTCCTTACACAACTCAAATGGGGGGAGGGTTCTCAAGGTGGCAAAGATGAAAAGATTTATTGTTAGCATTATAATGGTGGATGGTTTTTAACTTTTAAGCTTGGATTCAAACGGACTTTGTTGTAATTTTTTAATAAAGTAATTCAATTCTTTATTTTTTGTAATCTCTCGTTAATATAATAGATTTTTCTTTACCAGATTGTCCATAGTTGTAGCATAAATGATGAACAATGTTTATCTTGCATTCTTGTGTTGATGTGGTTTTGAGTTTTTTTTTCTTTCATTATCTTCTTTTTATTTATTGCATTCGAGCCTTACATATTTCATGTGCCATTAGAATCAAATGATGATTGATTTTGGTGGTGTGCTATTTGAGCAATGGTTATAGTTAAGTGGTCGGTGATAATTTTAATCTATTTAAAGGGCAATAATTGTCTTTATAGTCATTTCTATGCAACGAAAAAGATGATTAGTATTTGAAGTAATTTCATTCTTTCAAATTTTAAATTGGCACACTTTATAATACTTCTGCTTCCAATGCCGACCGAAATGTTGCCTATTGCTAATTTGTTTTAATAACCTGCTGCATTACTGTATCCAATCAAATTCAAATTTATCTATTTATATTGGGAGGCGATCAGAATTTCATGATTTTATTGGGAAGAAGAAACTAAAAACTAATGACTTGATGTGGAACTTGACCGTAGGGCTTCCAGGAGTCGAAGTAGCCCGAGCATCTTGGCCAATGTTTCAGGTCCAAGTCTTCTCCGCATAAGTTCCTTTCTTTTGATTCTCAATGCATTGGATGGGAACCTTGCCTAATGAAAGTGTAATGAAGTTCAAATGGACAGGTGTGGTCCACCTTATCAGCAGACATGCTTGAGTCTTGGAATTGAGCATGTTCCCACGGAGCACTATTTATTACATGGACCGAATGCACCGAATGCACAATGCGGTCAGGTGTGCTATGATTCTTATCTTTATACCAGTTGGATTTAGGTAGTTGCTTGCTTCACAATCATCTGATACGATTCATCGGAGTTGACTCAGGCTCGATAGGATCTGATCTGGTTCAATACCATGAGTCACCCTGAGTCAGGCGAGTCAGGCCAATTAAGCCCGAGTTGGTAAATCCTGACACAACTAAGGACTGAGCGAGTTGGGCCAAGTCGCCGAGTCTTTTAGCCATGAATTTTAAATATTAAAGCTGAAGCCCCAACTGCAGTTCATGCCAATGCAAACAGCTAAAGCAGAACATTTATTTTGATACAGAAACAACCTTTGAATGTGAATCTTGCTCAAATGCAATCTATCAATGGGCTGGGCTAAGGTCTGTCCAAAGTTACAGCCCGCAAAAATAAAACCTTGGACCGAGCACGAACCTGGCTGCTGAGATAATGGGGCCCGAGCTTGAGCCTAGCCACTCACTTTTGTGCAAGATAACAGGCTCTTAAACGAAACCAAAGCCCGGATTTATCATTAAACAGCTTAAATTTTAGGCCAGGGCCCGGTTAATCTTAGGTCTAGCATTCAAGACCAGGCCTGACACAAAAGCCCCACCACAGGTTAAGCACCGAATAATAGAATCTCTCAAGTAAAAAGCCTTTAAAATAATTAAAAATTTCAAAATAGCCTGGAATGATTTTTCCTCGTTGATCTTGCGGCGGTTCAAGCATTCTCGCGACTCTTGTAACCTGGCATATGAAACTCGTTGAGTCACCAGATGAAGACTCGTCGAGTCCAAAATTCGGACGGACTGCCAGCCATGAGCACTAACTGTTTTGTAGTGCCATTTCAAGTTGAGAAAATTCAATCTGTGCAAAAGTTAGGCCCCACCGTAAAGATAAAAGATCATACACACGAGGTTAAGATAAAGGATCACACAACACGAAGTTATGCTGTGGCCCATCTTTTGTACGGTTCTGATACACCGCATATGCGACACGTTGGCTGGACAGAGAGCTGTATCTGATCATTTCTCATATCAAATGGATTCTATTAACCAACGCCGTGGATTCCGCACACATTGCACTGTTAGCACGTGGGTGGGTCTGGAAAGTCGCATCTAAAGGGCGGTTAGGAATTAACACTGGACGATCAAATTGCCTTCCCGTACAAATTACTGTACGAGAAGTAGGTGGTGTGATCACGGTAGATGAGAGATAGGAGGGGCCCACCTAAAAATAAATCGACGGTTAGGAGAGATGACCAATGGTTCAGATTCGATCTTACCAGTAGCCAATCTGATAATCGAATTAGCCAGATCTCTTTAGATGCGGAGGATCCGACTGATGACCCGACTCAGATATTTCATACGTGTGAACTATTGCCACACGTGAAGTGCCCGTCATGAGTGACGGCATCTTGTTTCGTTCTATCTGAAGTGGGCGAGTGGGCCCTCGTGGGTGTGAAAGTTCCCTCTCTCTCTGGCGTATGCGCTTGTTTTGTTTTGATGATGAGAGATTACAGGATAGGGTGTTGGACTGTTCGACTCCCTAATGGACAAAGAGTGACAGGGGTGGCTCTTTACTGTACACGTGGCATGTATCTCAGATCTAAACCGTTCAAACAGTCGAAATCATTGTAGATTAGACAATTATGAAGTCTGATTAATGAATACTCTTTTGTTCATTTTGGACCCTTAGATCGGTTCCTCTAGACAATTATGAAGCCTGATTATTTGGACGTTTTGTCATCGCAGTGAAGTTTACTTAAAGGCCCTATTTGAGTACCACCAAATAAGTAGCCTTTTTAACTTGTATAAGTTACTAAGTTATTTTTCTTAATTAAGTTGGTTTAATTAAATTACTTAAGATAGGTTATTTATGCCTTAAGTAACTTAAGCTCATCTTGATTTCTACTTATTAAACTGAAGTGATTAAATAACTTTAAATAAAATAATTACTTATAATTGATTATAAACCAAATTACTCATACCTCAAGTAGCTTATTTAGCTTATTTTGGTTTATACTTAATCAACAGGTAAACATATTTGGTAAGTATGATTTTAGCACACCCTCTCACGTTGTCATATTGAAACCCCAGCAGTGCCATAGCTGTAGGGCTCACTTCAATGTATGTATTAGATATCCACCCAGTCCATATGTTTCGCGGGCTCATTATAAAGTATTGACCCGTTAATGAATGAGATCCAAATCTCAGGTGGACCACACCATTGAAAATAGTTTTGATTGAACTCTCACCATTAAAAACCTTCAATGGCTCACCATAATGTTTTTGGCCCTCCAACCTTTTGATAGGACACATGTAAGAGAATGAAGGAAAACACAAATATTAGCTTGAATCCTTGATCCAAAACTTTCGTCACCCCAAGAAGTTGTTAATGGTGAGTGTTCATTCACCATATTTCTTAGGGTGTGGTCCACCTGGAAAAATGGATGAAAGGCATGGATATAAAAAACATATATCAAGGTGGGTCCGCGGACACCCAGATCGATAGCTCAAGTGGTAGACTAATTAGGTCTTGGTATCGATTCCCTAGAGGGGGTGGCTAACAGTGAAGTGTGGACTGACAGTGGGTGTATTAACAAGCTAACAAAAAAAAAAAAAAAAAACTGGGTCCACGGTCACAGCCTAAGTGAGCACATTTGTTGCCTAGCTTCTTTTGCTGGAGGTGGATTGGCGACTCAACGCAACTCCACGTAGGGGTGCACATGGTTCGGTTTCAGTTTTGAAACTGGAACCGAATGGCCAAGGAGATAGTTGAATTGGTCCGGCCAGCTGTCAATATGGACCGTTCATGTGAAGGGGGCCACCTTTAGTTCTTATCCCTTTTGAAACCGGATCCGAACCGTGTGCACCCCTGACTCCACGTGCCTAGGTCCACCGTGATGTTTCTTAGAAGCCCACCCTGCCTATCTATTTTAACGGATTGGATTATATTAGGGGGTGGGCCAAAATATGAGATGGATCGAAAGCTTAAGTGGGTTCAATTTGAGGGAAATAATGGAGATTGAACGACCAACATTAAAATCTTCCTGAAGCCCACCATGCTGATTATGACGCAGGGGAGGACGTGAGGTCGAGCACCGTCTCCCTCAAGAGGATAACTATTCCGAATCCACGGAACTTCTCTGGACTCCTCACAGAGACTTCTCGAATCCACGAGAAAAGAGAGTAGAAAATAGAAATTAATTCTAAATAAATTCGAAATAGCTTAATTAATTCATAAAAACGAGTTCACAACCCTTTAAATAAGGGTACTAAGCAATGGAAAAGAAATCAGAATCAACTACAACTAGGACTCCTAGAATTCGCGACTTACTATAAATAGTAACTTACTATTTATAGACAGTCGTGATGTCTACTAGTGCGCAAGGTTTTCGGCCAAAAATAGTAAGTGTCCTATTTGGCTTCACCAACCCGTTCTCCTAATTATTCTAAGCTCTTTTCACGTTGGGCGCAACTCCTAAAGGTCGACGGATGAAGAGTTATAAGCAAACTAAAACTTACTATTTATAGTAAAAACGAAATTGAAACAGGGAAACGACCATCAAATCAGGGGTTTCTCGTAATTCCGAGCGTCGCAACCCGGCATAGCTGGGTTGGTTGGCTAAAGTAGCTCGTTCTACCCCAAAATCATATATTTTTCGTCGGCTAACTTATCCCGGATTGCAAGATACGCCTGATTTAAGGTCTGATGGTCCAGATCACTTCTGTCGCCGACCAGGCCTTTTCTGATCCATCTTTGCCATGTAATTGTCCGCAACCCGCTCTACATCAGATTATATGCCATCCAAACTAGTCGCAAGGTCATTACCACACCCATAAGATCATACGAAGAAATTGGTAGACAAGCGGGTATTTTAAAAATAAACAATGTAGGCATCATGACTATTTCAACCGTGTAGGTTTAATACTACTGTTTTAAGCAGTGTGACCCCATTTGAGTATTGGATTTGTCTTATATTTGAGTCCACGACCTAAAATGAGGTGAGAGAAAAATGGTTGATAGGGTAGATTTCTCAAAAACAACACGGTGGGACATTCCAATTTTTAAAGCTCTTTTGCAATGAGGTGGGGGTCAATAATATTGTTTCGAGCTGCTTGGTATACTTAAGTTTTGGATCTTCGGTATATTTAGACCCACCAATTAAATTCAGCTGAAAAAATAGTGGATGGGTTGGATTCTCAAAATCATTATAGTGGCCACACAACAATGTGTGTGGTTTTTCATTTGTGGGCATTGGATACTGCTTTTGTAAGTCGTGTGGCCTACTTAAGTGTTGGATCTGCATCATATTTAGGCCCACCTCTTAAAATTAGATAAATAAAATAGTTGACAAGATATATTTCTCAAAAACATCACTGGTGGATTTCCCAACATAGCACATCCATTCATCATAGTTAGAACGTAGGCAGTACTCCTCACAACGACTACGGTTTAAGTTACTTTTCATAAGTTAAAAAGAAATAAAAAATAACTTGAGGAAATAAGTTATTTTATTTAATAAGCTATTTATTTAAGTTTATTAACCAAGCTAAATTTTTTTAAAAATAGCTTATTAACTTACATAAGTTAAAAAAGTTATTTATTTGATGGCATCCAAATGAATCCTAATAAACTTAAATAAGTAGCTTATTAAAGAAAGTAACTTATTTTATTGTTTATTTATTTATTTTCTTTTGAACTTAAAATAATTTAAATCACAGTCAGTATGAGAGTGCATACCAACCGTGACGAATGGATGTGCCATGTTGGAAAATCTACCGTGATGTTTTTGAGAAACCGACTGTCAACATTTTATTCATTTCATTTTAAGGGTTGGACCTAAATATGAGGTAAATTCAGATGCGTATATTGAATTCCACAAACACAACATGGTTGTAAAAGCAACAGCGGACGACAGGTGAATAACTTGTTCTAGCAGTTCTAGCAGGTGAATGACATTTTACAAGTAGGCTAATAACTTGTAGAATAAGCCCATTCTGCAATCATTTGTACAAGAAGGGGACTTTTTTTAACTCCTTACAACGCTTAGCTTCTAAAAGCCATTAGATGTCATCTTATCAGCTGGCAAGAGTCATACATCTATCATAATTTTTTGGGTTAAATCAAAATAGTTTGTTGGAAGGTCGCATCATGCATGCACCACATCATAGTTTCCATATGAGGCTAACCTATGTGTCATTATCGTGCGGAAATATCTGCTACGTTATGTTTTCTTTCTTTTAATGATAACTTAGGTTAGTCTTAGGCGGCTCATCCGAGTTGAGTTGGACTGAGTTGGACCCTATCTCATTTGACACGGCAATTAACTAGTCGCCCTCGGCTCAGCGAGTGGAGCTGGACAAGTAAACATTCACTTGATTGCTGTTTAGTTCCACCGAGAGGGCAGGTGGTCATGTAAGTGGTTTCTTTATCGTGTGGATATTTTTCCATATGGGAAGTTAGCTTTCCATGAACTATCCCAAGGGAAGTTCTCTCCGATGTGACATTGGGGATCACTTGCTGTGCAGTAGGCGAGTTAAACAAGAATCCCTTATCCTTGTAAACAAGGGGTGCACATGGAACCGGTAGAACCGGTAAACCAGACTGGAACCAACCAAATCGCACGGTTTAGTCCGGTTTTGAAGTGCACCGGTTCCGAAAATTAAAGAACCGATTAGTTCGATTCGGTTCTCAGTTTGGGGTCTTTAGAACCGAACCAAACCGTATATAGAACCGAACTTGGAACCAAACCTGGAACCGGATTGAATTTACAATATATTTTAGTTGTCTATTTTATTAGTTTACAATATATTTTAGTTGTCTATTTAACTCATGATATATGGTTTACAATGCGGCCTTCGATTGTTTCTGTAAATATCTTCTTGCACACCTTACACAATATTTAAACCATTCATCGAATAGATTTGACTCATGATTTATGGTTTACAATGCGGCCTTTGATTGTTTATGTAAATATCTTTTTGCACACCTTACACAATATTTAAATCATTCATCAAATATATCATAACACGAATGGACATGGGTTGGATTATAAAAAAATATATGCAATTGGGCCGGATTATTAAAAGACCAGAACCATAGAACCGAAATAGTTTTTACGGTCCGGTTCCGATTCGGTTCTAAGGTGCAAATGGTTCAGTTTCAGTTCCAATTTTCCTGAAACTGTTAGGAACGCTTCGGTTTTGATTTCACCCCAAAACCAGACCGAACCGACCCGTGTGCACCCTACTTGTTAAGCCTCCAAACAAGGTCTTTAGGGTACCCACGATGGGGATTTAGGTGTCCTGGATTCTCCATTAAAGGATTGATTAGGTGAGACCCCAGACTCACCCTAGATGGTGCGGCCCTTACCATGAGGCCCAAATTGATGTATGCATTTTGTATTCATCCATTTTTCCACATTATTTTAGGGCGTTATCCCAAAAATGAAGTAGATTCAATTATCAAGTTGACCATGCTATAAGAAACATTAGTGATTGACCATTATTGGGCCACCAAAGTTTTGGATCACGCTAATATTTGTTTTTTCCCTTCATCTAGGCTTATGTAGCCTTATCAACATATTGCAAATACACGCTACGTAAATATTAAGATTCACCTTAGGAAGTTTTTAATAGTAGAGCATTCAATCCCCATCATTTCCTATGGTAGGGTCCACCAAATAATTAGATCAGCTTCATTTTTTAAACAATACCTTAAAATGATATGAAAAAAATGGATGGACAACGTGGATATATTATACATACATTAAGATAAGCCCCATGGTACGTAAGGGCTGCACTGTCTCAGGTCTCACCCAATCTGCTCCCAGATTCTCATGGCCACTTGTTCAGCCGAAATTCATTTCATAAAGGTGGCTTTCCACTTCAGCTTGTGATTATCTTGGGATTGGATGAGAGGGACAGGAATCGAGTCATTCAATTCAATCTCATCAGGTTGAGAGTAAACCACCAGAAAGGAGAGGATAGAGATTAGAAACTCATCTATCCATCCAAATGTCGATACTCTTGTCAGATCACACTCTTATGGAAAAACAGAAAAAGAAAAAAACTTACGCCAATGATGCTTCTGGTCACCGGGGTGCCTTTTAACGAAGATAAAAATCAGGGTGGTCCACCCATCAGGTGGTGGAGGGTCTCAATCAATATATAGTGGCGACGGTCTAACTCAACGTACGGGTTTAGCCCACCTAATGATTTGATTGATCGAATTTTCTCCTCAGTTGATCTTTATCGTGTGGTCCACCTTTTGCAGGGCTCAAATGTTCTAACCAAATGACGTGTCAGCAAGGAAGATAGCATTCGCATGCAGATGTGGACGCGGATTAGCTACCGACAGGTTCAGCAGCGAGACGGGCACTAAAGTAACGTCACCAAGTTCTGTGGGTCCCACCCTGATGTACGTATTGTATCCGACCGTCTGCATTAGAAGGTATCGTTGTATAGACAGCCGAAGAACGAGGCATATCCAAAGTTGTATTGGACCCACCATAGAAAACAGTGGGGGGATTGATGCCCACCTTTTGAAACCTTCCTAAGGCCCGCCATGATGTTTGTTTTAAATCTAACCCGTTCACAAATTAAAAAAAGAAAAGACATGAAAGAAGGGGATACATAAATATAAGGAGCTTGGATTTGACTCATTCCTTGGCTCTTGCTGTAAAATGATCTCTTCAAATGAATGGACCGTGGGGATACAATACACACATCATGGTGATTGGTGAGGCCCACAGAAATTGGTGACGTCACTTCAGTAGCGAGTCTTAACTACATCCAAGCCATCATCAGCACCCGTGCACTTGAGAATATTAAGCAAAAGTCGAGAGGGCTGACGTGTCACGTGGCAACACGTGTATGAAAGGCACGAGTTCTGATGCGCACAAGACTAGGGTTGGAGTTGGAATCGAATCTGTGGGCGAGACCATCAGCCAAGGACCCAAGTCCAAGCTCAGTCCAGTTGGAATCTATTCCAAACGATTAACTCACCAAGGTTAAATAAATCATGCCAATCCACTTGCTGTCCTAATGGGAGAAGGAGAACGTATATGATATGGATCCTTTGAATGGTACCTCATGGGGCCAATGGTTCATATCTAGATCTTATTCCCCGCTGATTTGTCAAGCCCTGAAATTATCTTTGATAGCATAGCCACCTCCTTTTAATTTGTGGACCACAAATTAAGGGGAGAAATAGGTTATATGATGCTACCTCGAATTCCGAGTTCGTGCAAGTTGGGCTCATGATCTAGACCGTTCATCTGCTAGGCTCTGACGTGTATGAACTACACCCAACAAAATGTTTGTTCAATGGAACGATAGTAACTCTTATGATGTAGGTCTAACTGGAAAGAGATGAAAGAGACCAAAGGTTGCATGCTAGGGATTTTCGATCAGGGACTTCTTCGGACATGGTCCACCAGCTACTGGCCTTATCAGATCAACAACCTAGATCAACAAACCAGATCTGTGTAGGGGCCCACTGTGACATATCTGCTTATCCACACCATCCATCCATTTTCTCATATCATTATACGGTATAAACCAAAGAATGAGACAGATCCAATGCTCAAGTGGACCACATCACAGATGACTCTTGCATTTAATGCAATCCAAGTGTTTGATTTAGTGTGGTCCACTTGAATGTTGGATTTGTATCACGCCTCAAAAATCAGCACCTGAGTACAGAGACCCCGGTCCTGAGTTCCCCAGTGTAAACCAAATGAAAAAGTACGAGTGACCTTGTTTAGATTCACGTCCATTCCACACACGAATAATCAAAGTAGTACAATTCAACTTAGCAGATTCAAAGCGAGTAAAGATAACAAAAATATATAAATATAAGGTTAAGAGTCAAAAATACAATTCTAATAGTGGTGATCGCCTAAAATGGAGATTATATAAGCCACAATGAACATACAACAAAATTTACATATAAAGTATACCCAATTGGGAACTCTAACATATACATGTATAAAATTAAAATAAAAGCAAAGTCTTCCAGCTTTGCCCGTCGCTCTTAAGGCATCATGGCGAAAGTACAAGACCACCTAATCCTACCCGCCAGAGTCATCGATAACACCTGTAACAACAATGATGCTTGGTTGGCGTTTTAAAACATTGTTTTAAGTTGGAGTGAGTAGCTAACTCAGTGGTTCCATTAGTTCTAAGTTACACGTGTTATCGACTCAATCAGCGCAATTAATGATAAACAAGAAATCAAGCATTTCCTAAATACTCTTGTTAGATACATGAATGAGATTTTGAAATGATGTATGCGCCTTACATTCCAACACTCGATCACAAGTGACTTCAATGCGTATTTCGCAAATGCCAACACCCCCTCATCAAGCGACTCTAACGCCAAATCGCAACATCCTATTCAAGTGCAATGCGATTGATGTGCATGATTAATCGAATGTTTATTAATTCCAATTCATACAACAGATTGACAAAGCTAAGATACCAATGTTATATCACGAGTTCTTATTCGGATCATGTGACTTGTTACGGCATGTAGCGGCTCCTCACCAGTGTTTCTTGATCCAAATTTAAGTATCACTCGTTTATCTCACAAATCAATTATTCCAAAGGTACGGTATGATACCCAATGGTATAAGGATCAACCCAATGTGAGTGTCACCCAAACACTGAGTATGATCACTCAATTCCGAGGTGCAGGCTTATCACATAAAATCAAATCACCATAAAGGAAATGGCTCGCCACCCAATTTCATTCATGCTCGGGCCGTTCGAACGGTACTTTAATACGGAACCATCGGCCGGGTAATTTGACGGGGGTCATTCGAATAATGATCTATCACATCCATTAGTGCTTACTAGTCACTACGGAGAGACTCGTCACCTCATCATAGGCCGATAGCTCTGACACGGTATCCCATACTACCATGTCCGGTTCATGAGTCTTAGTGGGATCATATCACATTAACGGTTATGGATGGATACTACCATCCCCGGCTCATGAGTCTCAGTGGGATCATATCGCATTAACGATTATGAATGGACTCATCCATTGGGAACAAGATATTTTATATTCAATTTGATGGTGTCATATATTGTAAACATATATGATTAGTCGGCTAGTGGAATAATTTGATCGACCTGGGAGAACCTCGACGTAACCGACATTAGGTGTAAGCATCTCGTATAGTCCATCTACTGCCAATAGTCCGTATTCAACCTGGGTCGACCGAACAAGCCCTGGGTGGTCGCCCTAACTCGGGTCACCCCTTTAGTTCAGGCGATTAGTCAACTGACCCAACATTATAGTAATCATAAGTATTACCATGGGCTAAACACTACATCAAGCAATTATTGCATATGTTCTACTACACAACCACTTTGGCATTTCATCGAACATGTGAGCATCCATAGGGTACTACGTTCACTAAAGCATTAAATCAAACATGTGAGAATGCATAAAGCAATACAATCACTTAATCATTAAATCAAGCATGTGAGCATCGACAAAGCAACACATTTTACCACTTAGACAGTTCATCAAACATGTAAGCATTTATATCCAACTAATAACATATATTATAACAAAAATCAAAATGTGAACATATGAGCATGCACAAATTCATTTTCAAGCAACTAATCATTGACTGAGACCTTCGAGGGTCGATAAAAGATAACCTAAAGGTAATGGTTTGCATCTTGTGACGATTCGCCCGACTCACGGGGCTCGTATGGTTAGGGTGTTAGGGAAAGATCGTTAAGAACCTAAGAAAGCATGTAAGCTTGTAAGATTTGAAAGGAATTAGACATAAGACCTAAACCTACCAACATGCTCAATACCTACCTCCAATCGTCGCCAAATTGATACCGATAAAGGACAATGTTGTTATAGAGGGGATAAGAGGGTGAAGGTGTATAAATCATCATACTTCTAAGCTCTCTCTCTCTCTCTCTCTCTCTCTCTTATCATTTCTCCTCTTTATCTTCCCTCTTCAAAGTTAGTCTCAAAATTCGTATGGGGAGAGGGGGCATGAAATGAATGGGTATTTATAGTGTGAGAAGTGATGCAAATGGCCCTTTATTTATTATATTAACCCTTAAGGGAGTTATCTTCCACTAATGAGACCCAACAGAAGACATATAGGTCAATCTAAGCCATGAGATATGTGTCCCACAAGTCGATCTATGTTTGGACATAAACATATGATGATTGAGAGCACCGATTAACCGGAAAGGCCTTAACTTAGATCGACGGTTACCGATGATCAATTGAGGCTGTAGCTATACGGATATGTGGAAAATTTTCTTTAGTCTATACCCTGACTTTGACCATGAATTGACGATCCGAAAGTTACAATTTCGCGAAAGAATAAAGGGGCTAGTTTTACTCAAGTTCCAGATTTTCATCTAAAGTATTTGCACAACCCAAGCACTAGCCCTGTGAGTCTAAGTTGAGCGATTTGAGATGCGATCTTGGTTCGATGTCCCACGATGGACGTCAAGCCTGCTAAGGCGATTATTTTCTATAGCCTCAGGTTTAATAGCCCACTAATGAGTGGTCTATAATTTATGCAGATAATCAAGACATTTCTGCAATGAATTGGATAACGGGATTTCTTATTAGCGATAATTAGGGTGTAGATTAGCTAAGTTTATAGTGTGGGCTATTCGTAGTTAGTGAAAATGGCGATTCAATCCTAATCACTCTAACCATTGTTTTTAGGCTAAAGGAGTAACTGGGTTGATTTGGTTTGTTAATTAAGATTTCGACCCCTAGTTGTCTTGGATTTAGGTAATTCTTTATTTAGTTACGGTTTTCTCGACTAGTCAGTGATAAGTCATCTAGATTTGGATACTAGATGAACAAATTACGAGGTTAAACTCGATGTTTAAGTGATCCGGTGAATTTATTGGCTTCGTACGGTTGATTAATCAGATTTATGTAGTTTTTTACTGGTACTACTCGCATATAGGCTCACCTCAAGCGTTAATGGTCGGTTAGTGACAACGTACGCTAACTATAGCAAAAAACTTCAAAGAAAATTTTAAAAATTCAAAATAATGAAATTTCAGGATATTACAATTTTACTCATTGCGGCCTCATACCTTAAAGTGATCATAGAAAATGGATGGACGACGTGGATAACCGGATACATCAAGGTGAGCCCCTCCACATATCTGCCTGGACGATAATCTGTCCAGCCGGGGACAGGACGCAATCCGCGTTCCATACCAAGGGCCAACTTATCAGAAAAATTGAAAATCATAGAGTTACCATTCATCCTAGCCTACTACAAAATTACGGTGATTAGAAGACCATTGGTGATGGCTAGGATCTATCAATCCAATTTCTGGGCCAGGCTCATCTGTAAGATTATTTGGATGCGGAAATCCCAGAGATCTACTTGTTCATAGGACATGGAGATCTAGGGTTCAAATGGCTTACCTAGCTGAGATGTCATAGATGTCAAATTAGAATACCAGAAAACCAATGTTGTAATCTTCCTCTCCTTCACACCCGTATGCAGAATAATAAATGGGACTTAGGCTTTTATCGTTGTGTAGGATCGGGGACCCAGCTCTCTCTTATATAAAATCTGTGGAGATGAGAGTTTGAAACCCATCACAACTCTCTCTCCCACTGCTCCACATTGTTGTATCCTAGTTCAACTCAAACACCCCTACGTATCAGGCTATAGCACTCCACCCCTTACGCACCTTCACGCAGAGTATCTGCGTAAATCACATTGAAGTGGGGTCCACTGGTTTACACGATCACGTAGTCTAACAGTCAGATCAATCTAGACCGTTGATCAATAAGGCCCACCATATAAAGTTCTAACATTCTCCCACTTGGGCCACATTGAGCAACGTCAATGATTAATTATGTAGAAATACTTTTGAACACAAGTTTTGATTTTAAGAAAACATCCAAATGGTTAACCAATGAAATTGTTGGACAATATATGTGTAGTGTTATTCAATCTGGTCCATGAAGATTGTCAGTATCGAACTGCGGTAGTCATCACAGCATTTAATTTAGGCGAAGTGAGACTAAGCGTGGTCACGAGAACTTTCAATCTTAATGACATAGATCAGGAACTAGAAAATGTGGTTTAAGGATCACAAACTTAGTGTGATGATATGTACCTATCCTTAAGAGGTCCTAAAGCTTTTTTACATGTCTCCAACGAGACATTACCGTAGTTCTACTTACTCAAAATTTTACGCATATATATAGAGAAGCATAAATACATCTTTATATCAAAATCATAAAAACTGTATAAAATGAGATCTCTAAATGTCCATGAAAATCAAAGTACGCTTAACTCCTACTAACTGAAAACATTTAGGGGATCAATGACTCCCATGGATGTCATATGCTCTTGAAATGGCGTGATAGGGAGCCCTTTAGTGAGCGGATTTGTAATTATCTGCATAGTGCCGATGAATTCCACGGACACTTGATGATTCTGAACTCTTTCCTTTACAACAAGATATTTAATGTCGATATGCCTCGACTTTGATAAATGCTTGTTGTTACTAGGGAAAGAAATAACAGCTGAATTATCGCAAAATATTCTCAATGGTTTCGAGACATGCTCCAGTACCTACAAACCTGAGAAGAAACTCTGTAACTATAATGCCTGATTAGATGCCTCGTGATAAGTAATGAATTCAGCTTCCATGGTAGACGAGGCTGTGGTAGACTATTTCATGCTTTTCCAAGACACAGCTCCTCCAACCATCATGAAAATGTATCCTGAGGTGGACTTCTTAGTGTCAACGCAGCTAGCAAAATCTGTGTTTGAGTATCCAATCAACTCAAATTGATCAGATCTTCTGTATGTGAGTCTGAAGTCCTTCGTTCTCTATAGATACCGTAATACTTTCTTCGCAGCTATCCAATGTTGCATTCCTGGATTAGATAGGTATCTCCCCAATATATCAACAATAAAGGCAATATTCGGTCACGTACAAACTTGAACATACATGATACTCCTTACTACTAATGCGTAAGAAAATTCATTCATTCGATTCTTTTCTAAATCATTCTTTGGACACTGAAATAGGTCAAATTTGTCGCCCTTCGCAATGGGCGACTATCCGAAAGCACAATTTTGTATGTCATACCTTTCGAGTACCCTAGTAATATACGCCCTCCGTGACAGGCTGAGCAGTCCAAGTGATCTGTCACTGCGAATCTCAATGCCGATGACATAAGAGGGATCACCAAGATCTTTCATTTCAAATATTTGAGATAAGAATTTCTTGGTGTCGCTTAACATCCTGATATCACTGTTAGTCAACAGAATGTCATCAACATACAAAATCATCAAAACGAACTTACTCCCACTGATTTTAATGTAGATACATTCATCTGCATTATTTTCTACAAAACCATACGAATAAATTACTTTATGAAACTTTAGGTACCACTGTCGTGATGTCTGTTTCAACCCATAGATGGATTTCTTTAGTTTGCAAATCAAATGTTCTGAACCATTAGCTACAAATCCTTCGAGTTGTAACATGTATACATTTTCATTCAGATCCACATTGAGAAATGCAGTCTTTACATCCATCTGATGTAACTCTAAGTCCATATGAGCTACAAGAGCCATTATAATTCTAAATGAGTTTTTCTTAGATACTGGTGAGAAAGTTTCTTTAAAGTCAATGCCCTCACGTTGGTTAAAACCCTTGGTAACAAGTATGACTTTATATCTTTCGACATTACCCTTGGAATCCCCCTTGGTTTTAAATATCCATTTACAACCAATCGGCCTTATTCCTGTGGGTAACGCAACAAGATCTCATACTTTATTATCCCTCATGGATTTTAACTCATCTTTCATGGCATCGAACCAACGAGTAGAATTAATACTTTATTTGACTTGTGTAAAGGATTCAGGATCCTTTTCCACCCTATGTCAAAATCATGCTCTTGTAAGTATATAATGTAATCGTCTTGATTTACAGTCCTTCTCTCTTTCAGATCTTCTCAATGGTTCATCTTGTTGGGTGTGATTTTGATTTTCCTCATCAGTAGTTTGTACATGAGGTTCTACATGGTGGTCTGCAGTGACTGCAGGATCAACTACATCATTAATATTCACGTGATCTTAAATGACTACGACTGAAGTCATAGTCCTTTGTTCCTCAAATACAAAAATTCTAATATTCGTACTCCCACTGTTTTCAGTGTCCTCAATGAATCTGACATTCTCCGACTTAACAATCCTGATAGAGTGGGAAGGACAGTAGAATCGATAGCCCTTTGATCTTTCTGGATTCTGTTGAGACTCAAATATTGCATAATTTTTCCCATTTATATCTTGGTTTTATGAACATGAATCCGCTTAATATTCTATTTTACTCATGTATGTGTTGCAAGGTGAATTTAAGTGTTTGGATTGAAAAATGGTGTTAAAAGCATGATTTTGATGCTCAAGAATTACCAAAGTAAGGGATTGATCTTAGGAGACCAAGATTAAAGAATTCACATGCCAAAGATCTAAGAAAACCAAGTGAAGAATGAAGAGAATCGAAGATTTGAAGTGAAGAATCCTGAAATCGTCCTGAAAAAGTCTATTACGAAGCTGTAAAGTTTATTTTGGGAAACTGCTTAGCAGGAAGTCTGTTTTAAAACGAACTATGCAGCGAGAAGTCTATTTTGGGAAAATATGTATATTTGATGCGGTTTCTAGGGTTTTTCAAATTTGTACGAAAATTGGAGGTCCCTACTTATAAATAGGGCTTCCTAGGGCATTCTAAAACATTATTCAAGGCATTCAAGAGCAAGGTTTAGGGTTTTTTAAGAGTTTTTAGTTTTATTAAAGCTTTATAAGTTATTTTTTTAGATATTTTCTATTTGCATTTTCTTTCTTTATTTCTTGTTGCTTTTTATTTCTGCAATTTAATTATGTTTTTCTAAGTTCCTTCTATCCCAAGCTAGAAGGGAAGCACATGGGTTAATGTTTCTTTAAGATTATGATGATTGATTGTTTTAATGATGATGAGAAGATGGTGTATGCATGTTATTTATTATTTAGGTTTTGTTTTTTATCCTCTTGTGAGATCCATATGTTTCCATCATATGAGATTCACATTGATGGATAGGCTTACCCTAGATCAATCAAATTTCCTAGATAGGAGAGGTTCTCAACCTGTTATATTTCTTTGTTATTCATTATCCTATAGATATTGAATACTTAAAATCACTGACGCTTGAGAATATATGTCAATGGTGCAAATCCATGATTTTCTAATTTTTTATATCATTTATTAAAATATTTAAACTGTTTTATTTTCCGATTAGGCTGACCATAGTGATCAGATCCTAGTTGTGTTATCCAAGTCATCATTATTTTGGAACATTAACGTATGTGTGAAACTTTGAAGCTTGGGTGTTATTTTATTCAATTGAATTACATCCATTCAAAAATCCCAAAATCAAATCATCAGATTAATTTTTATACTTAGTTTATTTTGCGTTTGATTTTTTTCTTCTCACAATTCATCTCCCTGTGGGATCGACCCCGTATTCACGGGATACTACTTACGAACCTCTGCACTTGGAGGCAAGCAATCAAGTTTTTGGCGCCGTTGCCGGGGAGAGACTTAAAGAGATCAGATCTGTGCAAGATAGCTAAGGTAAGTTTTTTTTCCTAAGGTAAGTTCTCTTCTAAACCCTCCAAATTTTCTGTAGATTTTTTTTATTTTTTCTTTGAAAATAAATTCAGTTGGGTCTTTCAAGCACTAACTGTGACATAAGGTTGCCCTGCTTGGGATTTCATCACCCAAGTGCTATGGTTGTCCTACAGTTGCTGTTTGATCATAAAGATCATCCCCTGAATCTATTTTCCAGATTAGCATAGTTTAAATTTCTGCATTAGTTTTACTTTATTTTATTTATTTGTTATTTATTTTTTTTTTGCTTTGTGGACTGAACCCTCATGGTTGGCCCTGCCGCCTGGGTTTGTTAATTTTTTTTTTGCTCTGTGGACTGAACCCTCATGTTGGCCCTGCCGCCTGGGTTGTTGTTTTAATTTTTATTTTTATTTAAGTATCATACTTGCTAGTTTAATTAGTGGTATTTGTTGTGTGGTGTGGATGGTTTATGTCCCGTTGGAGTAGGGATCAAAAAATCGACTCTCCTCTGAAGGGGGACTAGTTCCAGGCCTTATGCATTCACTTAGAAGAGGCACTCAACATCACTTGGATTCCATGGCAGACCCAGTTGATAATCCAATCCAAATCTGCTAGATCCAACTATTAATCAAAATAGAGAAAATCAATTTAATCCTCCTCTTGAGGATGAAAATGAAGTTCATAGGAATGTGTTAAACCAACCACGGACTTTACGTGAACATTTACACCCTGAGAGATCAACTTTACCATCTTGCATAGTATTCCCTGCTCACACAGGGAACATTGATTTTAAACCAGGTGTAATTCAATTGATTCCTAAATTTCATGGCTTGGATTCTGAAAGCCCCTACTTGCACCTCAAGGACTTTGAGGAAGTAATTGCAACATTACAAGTAAACAATGGCAATAGGGATATACTTAAGCTTAGGTTATTCTCATTTTCTCTAAAGGATCGGGCCAAAGCATGGCTCAACTCTCTAAGACCTAATACCATCACTTCATGGCAAGCCTTAAGTAGAGAGTTTTTGAAAAAGTTCTTTCCCGAGCACAAAACAAATGCACTAAAACAAGAAATCATGTCATTCTCCCAAAAGGGAATGAACTATTTTTTCAAGCTTGGGAGCGCTTCAAAGACCTTCTAATTACTTGTCCACATCATGGTTATGAACCATGGCACGTGATTGATGCTTTCCGAAAGGGGCTCACCATGGATACCCGTCAGTTCATAGAGATGATGTGTGGTGGAACCTTTCTTGACAAAGATCATAATGAGGCTTGGAATTTTCTAGATATGTTAGCAGAGAATACGCAGACATGGGATGTCTCTGCTAAATCAGACCAAACTAGACCCGTTCTTAGAGAAAAAGCGGGAATGTATGTCCTAAGAGAGGAAGACGACCTTAATGCAAAATTCGCTGCATTGGCTAAAAGGTCGAAGCCTTGGAAATTAGGAAGGTTGATATGGTTAAAGCAAACACTTCCTTAGGTAATTTTTGTAGCATTTGTGGTGGTACAGACCATGACACAAAAGATTGTTCATTAATCTCAGTTGTACAAAATATCACGCATGAGCATGATCAAGCAAATGCTATAAATAACTACCAAAGGTCAGTTATGCAACCAATGGGAACACGTATAATCCAAATTGGCGTAACCATCCTAATCTTAGTTGGAGGAATGGACCACAAATAATGCGCCCAATGCACCTCAAATGCCTCCACAAAACAACTTCTTTGGGCACCTAACAATGCACCATATGTGCCCCCGCCAAAGCGATCATCTGTGGAGGATGCATTGACCGCATTCATGAACTCTCAAGCTCAAATGAATCAGTCTCTAATCCAATCAAATCAGGAATTAAAGACAGCTGTGGCTAGGATTGAGACTCAACTAAATGCTAGGGAAAAGGCACCCTTCCTTCTCAACCTGTGTCAAACCCTAGAAATACACATTTCATTGGAGACTCAAATCCAAATGAGTTACACATCATGACAAGCTAAGGCCATCATTACCTTGAGAAGTGGAAAAGAAGTCGATAACAAGATAATGCAACCGGTAGAAATACCGGAGGATGAGCCACTGTCTCAAGAAAATGATGAACCAACTATAGTTCAAAAGCCGCAACAACAAGGATAAAGAGACTAAGTCATATGAGCCTCCAGTTCCATTCCCATCTAGACTTCGGAATCCAACTGTCCCCATGAAATATCAAGAGGTGTTGGATGTGCTCCAAAAGGTTACTGTCAATATTCCTCTGCTTGATGCCATTAGACAAATTCCATCATATGCTAAATATCTCAAGGACTTGTGCACTGTAAAGAGGAAATTAAATGTGCACAAAAAGGCCTTCCTTACTGAGAAAGTGAGCGCTATCATTCAACAAAGGTTGTACCCAAATACAAAGACCCGGGAAGTCCCACTATTCCTTGTATTATTGGAATTTCCAAATTGAGCATGCTTTGCTAGATTTGGGTGCAAGTGTCAACTTAGTACCTTATTCGGTTTACAAACAAATGGGGTTAGGCGAGCTTAAACCAACCACGATTACACTCCAACTCGCTGACCGCTCCATTAAGGTACCAAGGGGAATTTTAGAGGACGTGTTTGTCCAAGTGGAGAAATTCTACTTCCCCGTGGATTTTATTGTACTAGACACTGAACCATGTGTAAATGCTAGCGCTCAAGTTCCATCATTTTAGGCCGCCCATTCCTAGCAACTTCAAATGCAATCATAAATTGCAGGAATGGAATGATGAACTTGTCTTTTGGTAACATGACTCTAGAGCTAAATATTTTCAATCTATGTAAGCAGCCCATTAATAATAATGATATCCATGAGCTGAATTTCATGGACTGCTTGACAGAAGAAGAGGAATTGGAACCTAGTCTGACTGAGGAATTGATTCAAGTCTTTGGGGACTTGAAAAATTCTGATTTAGAAAAAGTGCTTGCTGAAATTTGTGATGATAATGAGAGCACTACCACTCAGGACATTGGTATGTACCAATGGAGACCGCGCACTCAAATCCTATCTATAGAGGACTCGCGACCTCTACCATCACCAACCAATGTTCCAAAGTTTGATTTAAAACCACTACCAAATGAGCTTAAGTATGTATACTTAGGTGAAAATAAACTTATCCTGTGGTGATCTCTTCATTTTTAGACAAGGATCAAGAGATTAAATTGTTGAATGTTCTAAGGGACCACAAAGGAGCCTTGGGTTGGGCCATTTCTGACATCAAGGGTATAAGCCCTTCCATATGCACCCATCGGATACACCTCGATGAGGACGCCAAACCAATTAGACAACCTCAAAGGCGTCTCAATCCAAACATGATGGAAGTTGTAAAAAATGAGGTGATCAAATTATTGGATGTGGGAATTATCTACCCAATATCCGATAGTGTTTGGGTGAGTCCAACTCAAGTAGTCCCAAAGAAATTCGGAATAACTATTGTGCAGAATTCTAATAATGAACTCATACCAACACGTGTCACCACTGGTTGGCGTGTTTGCATTGACTATAGAAAATTGAACCAGGTCACAAAGAAGGATCATTTCCCTCTACCATTCATTGATCAAGTTTTAGAGAGGGTAGCAGGTCACTCTTTCTATAGTTTTCTTGATGGATATTCCGGATATAACCAAATAGAGATAGCCCTGGAAGACCAAGAGAAAACCACGTTCACGTGTCCATTTGCACATTTGCTTTCAAACGGATGCCATTTGGATTGTGTAACGCTCCAGCAACTTTCCAACGGTGTATGTTAAGTATTTTTTCAATATGGTTGGGAAGTTTCTTGAGGTTTTCATGGACGACTTCTCTGTATTTGGGAGTAGTTTTGAGGAATGCCTCAACAATTTATCTCTTGTCTTGTCTAGGTGTGAAGAGAAACACCTTGTCTTAAAATGGGAGAAATGTCATTTCATGGTTCAAAAGGGAATTGTTTTGGGCCATGTTATCTCCAAAAATGGAATCGAGGTAGATCGCTCAAAACTCGACATTATAGCTAATCTACCTATCCCCCGAACTGTTAGAGATATTAGATCACTTATAGGGCATGCTGGTTTTTATAGAAGATTCATCAAGGACTTTAGTGTCATTACTAGACCTTGACTAATCTTCTTCAAAAGGATGTTCCATTTAAGTGGACAGATGAGTGCGCAAATGCCTTTAATAAAATTAAATCATCTCTTACCACTGCACTATCATGCGTCCACCAGATTGGACACGTCCTTTTGAACTAATGTGTGATGCAAGTGACTATGCCATAGGGGCTGCTTTGGGCCAAAGGAAAGATAAACGGCCCTACGTTATTCAATGTGCGAGTAGAACTCTAAACTCGGCCCAAGTGAACTACTCAACAACTGAAAAAGAGTTACTTGCAGTAGTTTTTGCTTTGGATAAGTTTAGGTCCTACTTACCGGGATCTAAAGTAGTCATTTTCACAGACCACTCGGCTTTGAAATATTTGCTGTCTAAGAAGGATGCAAAGCCGAGACTTTTGAGATGGATCCTCCTACTCCAAGAATTTGACTTAGAGATAAAAGATAAGAAAGGAGTAGAAAACGTAGTGCCGATCACCTTTCCAGATTGGTGTTAAATGATTTCACTGAGGAGATGCATATCCAGGACAATTTTCCTGATGAACAATTATTTGCGATCTCCAAATTGCCTTGGTATGCGGATATAGTGAACTATTTGAAGAGGAAAAATGCCATATCATTGGAAGTCACAAGATAGGAAGCGTTTTGAAACCGAGTTAAGAACTTCTTCTGAGATGACCCGTATTTATATAAATATGGGACTGATCAAATTTTTAGACGTTGTGTCCCAGAGGATGAAATTCAGAGTGTTATTTCTTTTTGCCACATGGAAGCATGTGGTGGCCATTTTTCTGCTAAGAAAACCACTGCAAAATCCTGCAGTGTGGTTTTTACTGGCCTACCATGTTTAAAGACACCCATGCTTTCTGTGTTGCTTGTGATAGATGTCAAAGTTGGGAAGAGTGTCTCGGCGCAACATGATGCCTTTATCCCCAATTTTGCCATTGGAGATTTTTGATTGTTGGGGTATTGATTTTATGGGCCCATTTCTATCTTCTTTTGGATTTCTTTATATATTGGTTGGTGTGGACTATGTTTCAAAGTGGATTGAGGCAGTTCCAAGTAGGACCAATGACAACAAAGTGGTCATACGATTCCTCAAGGAAAATATTTTTTCTAGATTTGGAACTCCAAAGGCCATCATTAGTGATGGTGGGTCTCACTTTTGCAATAGGACATTTGAGGCTTTGATGAAGAAATATGGCATCAAGCATAAAGTGAGTACCCCATACCACCCACAAACGAGTGGGCAAGCTGAGATTTCTAATCGGGAAATCAAACACATTTTAGAGAAAACTATAAGGCCAGATAGGAAGGATTGGTCCCTCAGACTATCTGACGCTTTATGGGCTTGTAGGACTACTTATAAGACCCCGATTGGAATGTCTCCATACAGATTGGTGTATGGGAAGGCTTGCCACTTGCCTGTGGAATTGGAACATAGAGCCTACTGGGCAATAAAGAAATTAAACTTTGATATGAATCAAGCAAGTGGACAAAGGAAATTAGAGTTGAATGAATTAGAGGAGCTGAGGAGAGACTCCTATGAAAATTCTAAAATCTACAAAGAGAGGACCAAAGCTTTTCATGACAAAAATATTCTGAGGAAGAATTTTGAACATCAGCAAAAGGTCCTATTGTACAATTCCCGTCTCCAGTTTTTTCCGGGAAAGTTAAGATCAAGATGGACAGGCCCTTCATTGTGAAGAATGTTTATACTCATGGGGCTGTTGAAATTGAGAATCCACATAATGGCAATGTGTACAAGGTTAATGGGCAGAGATTGAAGCCTTATGTGGAAAACTTTCATTTGGGAGAGGAGTCTTCCCTCTTCATGAGCCAGAATATTCAGATTGATGCTCCTAGTCTGATGGAGCATTTGTGTAGAATTTGTATCATATTCATTTTTTTTAGTGTCACCTAGCAGGTGAGTTTTTCATGGCAGGTACTATCCACCCTTTCTTTTATTTTTATTGTTCTCTGCATTATATTATCATTACATTGGGGACAATGTAGATTCTAGGTTGGGGGTGTGGATAATCATCCATGTGATTTTTTTTTTTTTTCAGTTTATTTTATTATTTTAGGTTTAATTTTATTTTTTTAGGTTTATGGAAAAAAAAATTCAACATTTTCAAAATAATATTTTTATATACAAGAATGTGAACATGATATTATGCGAATTCCAAAGGCAAAGTTAATATTTATTCTAGGTTGATAGTAGTCAGAATTCCTGTCAACTGAAAATTATATACTTGAGTTCAATTATCTAATCACTAGTTTAAAATGAGTTATAATTTGATGTACTGAATTCACAATACACCCTAGCTAACTTAGTGAGGAATATGATATGTGAACTATAATAACAACTTTTGATTCAAATAAGGTTGAATGAACTAGTATCATTGATATATACTTAAAAGATAGAATATTGAAGAAGAAAAAAAAGAGTGATGAAAAAAGAAAATTTTATTATAGAGCATAAATGTAATGACCATAACAATCGTGTCAGTAATCCGGAGTAAGGATACCTAAGTATCCATTACTATTACCATTACAAGTACGATACCTTAGGTTATGAAGCAAACCCGGTGGGAATCTTCATCTAAGGGTGGTCTATAATAATGAAGATATGATGATAAACAAGAAATGACATGAAAAAAATGAGATAACTAGAGATTTCATACTCTTGGAATGATTGAAAGGAGTTAGGATAGAGAACATACATATTTTTCAAAGTTAGACTAGTGTCACGAGCACCTAAGGATATTGGATCGTAACTATTCTAAATTTTGATTAGGTCTCTGAACTCAAGGATGTAATGGATTAGGAAATTGAGATTCTAACTAACTTCAGACTTAGGGTAAGTATTGTTTTGTTTTGGAATTCATATGATGAATGGAGGCATAATTGTATAAATTTTTGAGTGTTAAGCTATTTTTCATGTTTTCAATGTTTGTGGGTAACATTTCTGAAAACCCTCACGAGACTATAGCTCGTCCACTAGGGGAAACCTAGGGGTTTAAAGGCTTGCTGCATATGCTAAATGCAATCGAGATTACCTGCGAAAGTGGTGTAGTTAGAATTTATTATTATTATTATTATTCGTTTTAATTTTGTTTCTAAAATTAATTTTTTTTAATTATTATTATTATATTATTATTATTATTATTTTTTCACTTATTTTGCTTGGGACTAGCAAAATGCTGGTTGGGGGGGTGTGTTGAGACTCAAATATTGCATAATTTTCCCCATTTATATCTTGGTTTTATGAACATGAATCCGCTTAATATTCTATTTTACTAATGTATGTGTTGCAAGGTGAATTTAAGTGTTTGGATTGAAAAATGGTGTTAAAAGCATGATTTTGATGCTCAAGAATTACCAAAGCAAGGGATTGATCTTAGGAGACCAAGATTGAAGAATTCACATGCCAAAGATCTAAGAAAACCAAGTGAAGAATGAAGAGAATCGAAGATTTGAAGTGAAGAATCCTGAAATTGTCCTGAAAAAGTGTATTATGAAGCTGTAAAGTTTATTTTGGGAAATTGCTTAGCAGGAAGTCTGTTTTAAACGAACTATGCAGCGAGAAGTCTATTTTGGGAAAATATGTATATTTGATGCGGTTTCTAGGGTTTTTCAAATTTGTACGAAAATTGGAGGTCCCTACTTATAAATAGGGCTTCTAGGGCATTCTAAGACATTATTCAAGGCATTCAAGAGCAAGGTTTAGGGTTTTTAAAGAGTTTTTAGTTTTATTAAAGCTTTATAAGTTATTTTTTAAGATCTTTTCTATTTGCATTTTCTTTCTTTATCTCTTGCTTTTTTTTATTTCTGCAATTTAATTATGTTTTTCTAAGTTCCTTCTATCCCAAGCTAGAAGGGAAGCACATGGGTTGAATGTTTCTTTAAGATTATGATGATTGATTGTTTTAATGATGAGAAGAATGGTGTATGCATGTTATTATTATTTAGGTTTTGTTTTTTATCCTCTTGTGAGATCCATATGTTTCCATCATATGAGATTCACATTGATGGATAGGCTTACCCTAGATCAATCAAATTTCCTAGATAGGAGAGGTTCTCAACCTGTTATATTTCTTTGTTATTCATTATCCTATAGATATTGAATACTTAAAATCACTGACGCTTGAGAATATATGTCAATGGTGCAAATCCATGATTTTCTAATTTTTTATATCATTTATTAAAATATTTAAACTGTTTTATTTTCCGATTAGGCTGACCATAGTGATCAGATCCTAGTTGTGTATCCAAGTCATCATTATTTTGGAACATTAACGTATGTGTGAAACTTTGAAGCTTGGGTGTTATTTTATTCAATTGAATTACATCCATTCAAAAATCCCAAAATCAAATTCAGATTAATTTTATACTTAGTTTATTTTGCGTTTGATTTTTTTCTTCTCACAATTCATCTCCCTGTGGGATCGACGCCGTATTCACGGGATACTACTTACGAACCTTTGCACTTGGAGGCAAGCAATCAGATTCCAATGAAGAAACTACTTACAGTTCTAGGATTGAGCTTTTTTTTATGTGGGTTATAAATTTTGGCCTCAGCAGGACAACCCCAAACATGTAGATATCGGAGACTTGGTTTTCTCCCATTCAACAACTCAAAAGGGGTTTTGCTTACTGCTTTGCTAAGGACCCCGTTAAGTATATGAACTGAGGTTTTGATCGCATCACCCCACAGAGATTCTGACAATGTCGAATTGTTAACCATGCTTCGCGCCATATCCATAAGGGTGTGATTGCGTCTTTCAGCCACACCATTCTGCTCTAGACCCTAGTGTACTGGGCGACAATGACACAATCCTGTAGATATCTAACGAATGGCCCTGGATTGCGACCTGATTCGTCATATCTGCCATAGTATTCACCACCACGGTCAGATCTGATAACTTTAATCTTTGTATCGAGTTGGTTTTCAAATTCGGCCTTATAGATTTGAAAAGCATCCAAGGCATCTGATTTCTCATTAATAAGGTAGAGGTACCCGAAACAAAGTAGTCATCTATAAAGGTAATAAAATATTTGTGTCCACTCCATGAAGCCGTAGGGAATGGTCCACGAATGTCCGTATATATCACCTCGAAGAGACCTACACTCCTTGTTACACATTTCTTTCTAGTTCTGGTCTATTTTCCTTTTATACAATCAATGCACACTTTATAGTCGGAGAAGTCTAGAGAATATAGAATATCTTCTCACACAAGTCTGTCCAATCTCTCACGAGATATATGACATAAATGCCTGTGCCACAACATGGAGAAATTCTCATAGTCAGCCTTCGCTTGGATCCTACTTTATTCCCATGCAAGGCATTGACATTATAGACGTGAGAGGCAATCAAATCTAACTGGTATAAGTTGTTCACTATAAAGCCAGTTCCAACTTTAATTGAATCAAAGTAAATACTAAAGCTTTTACTTCCAAATTGAAATGAATATTCCAACTTATCCAAACAGGAAATTGAAACTAAACTACGTCTTATAGATGGCATACAAAATGTATCTACTAAATTCAAAAAATAACCAGACTCTAACTTAAGCCTATAGACTCCAATTGCCTCTATGTTTACCTTAACACCATTGCCTACGTATACTGAGCGCTCTGCATCAGTTGGTGGCTTGGCCTATAGTAATTCCTGCATAAAAGTACATATGTGAATGATTGTTCTTGAATCTATCCACCACGAATCCACCGATACATCGGTTAGATTAGATTCGAAACAGATAAGAACAAAATTATTACATTTCTTTATGAGTCAATTCTTATACTTTTCGCATTCTTTCTTTTGATGGCCTGCCTTTTTACAAAAGAAACAACCATTGCCTTTAGTCCGTTTGTTGTTCGATCCTTTTCCTGATTGATTCTCATGGTTTCCTGATGGAGGACTAGGGGATCCATTATTAGAACCTTGGTTTCTTTTCCTTTTACCTTTATACCCATGCCCATGCCCATGTCCATGTCCTGAGGTTACCATATTAACATTTTGAACTTTGACCATCTGCCTGATCCCATCTTCTTCTTGGACGTACTGAGCGATTAGTTCATCCAATGTCCACATGTTATTCAGAGTGTTATAGTTTACCAAGAACATGTCGGATTGAGGAGGTAGGTTGTTCATGATCAAATGAACCAGTTGATCATCAGTGAGTACAAGGCCTAGAGAATGGATCTTAGAAACAACCGCGATCTGCTCTATAATGTATTCACGGATATTTCATTTTTCGTCGTAGGATGAGCGAGTCAATTTATTCAAAAGAATGCCCACCTCAGACTTATCAGATTTCTTGAATCGTTTTTCCATTTCGGTCAGGAAAGCTTTGACCTTATCTAGTTTAGGCATGATACCCTTCATAGATTCAGAAATCGAATACTTTATGACCTTCAGACATGTATTATTTGATCTAAACCATGCCTTGAATCGATTAATGTCTGATTCAGTGGCATCATCAGATGGTTTTGACAGTTCTGGTGTTATCAGGGCAAGATCTAATTGTAGGCAATCCAAAACAACTTCAATAGATTCCTTCCATTGACTGTAATTAGATCCATTTAGGGCAGGGACTTGGTGCGTACTAGTTGGAATTGAGATTGAAAATAGAAGAGAAATATATTTACTCATATCAGTTCATTATTTCACAGGGCGATTTATGAATGTAAACAAATATCAGGCAAAGATAATCAATTCGGTTACTAAGGGAGGCATCAACTAAATATCCAAGAGGAAGATGGGCCCAACCATCACATCCTGGTGAGAATATGTTACATCATCATCATTCCTCCTGTGGGTATTAATAATAACATGCCAGTGATCCTCCTAAACATGAAGCTAAGTGATGTCAATTATGTAAAGCTGAGACACTCAACACTGTGGGCGAGATGAGTCTTTCAACCTTATATTACCAACATCATTTACTTCACCCGTTCATGTGACTGCCAAACGGTAATCGTCTGTATTTTCGTTACCGTACACATGAAAACGTGAACGCAACTGTATGCAATCCTCCTTATCCCAATGCTATAAGTCTGTACATGTAAAATTTTCATCGATTGAGGTCACTATGGTGTCTAACACAACCGAATCAAACATTACAAATATAGACTTAGGATCGCGATTATAATCTTGCCTCTCAATGGATTATATCTTAATTAGTCCGATGCGGCCCATAAGTTAATTAGTACTGACCTTTTGGAAAATAAAGGAATCTTAAAGTGAAACATATAGATAGTTTTCATACCATATATTCCAACGGTGCATATCAACTTCTAAGGATGGGTGATGGACCAATAATAGGGCCGAATCAGAACTCTTATATGGTCTGTACTTGTTCAAATGAGCATAACTAATCGAGCTCCTGACATTCTCATGATAGATAGATAGTATGGAACTATTTAATTTGATGATTAGATCCATGTACGGGTGTTCATAAGATGGACGGATCAGCTTAAATCTTAATATTAATTAGATGAAGGGTCATTATGTATATCATCTACCCAGAAAATGAGCTGGGATATATGCCCATAATGGAAGAAGTTCCAGATCCAACTATACTGTCCAAAGTGTACCAGATTTATATGATCATAAATAGATGGTCATATTTGATAAACAATACTGATGTAGATCCCAAAAGAGGCCTGATATAAAGGCCAAGAGCAATTGGCCCAGATCGAAATTAGTCCTAAGACAAGTAGATCCCACCAATGGGTCCCAATATAAGTGGACCCACATTCATAGATGGACCAAAAACGCGTCCGCATGTCCGAATGGATGCTCATCGGGACTATATGCCGAATGAATATAAGTCGGGTCCATATGCCCAAATGGACAAAAATCGGGTCCATAGATAAAACCCATTCAGCTCTCTTCGCTTGCACATTGCAAGAAGGAGAGAAGAGCAAGCTGCCCTCACCGTCTACCTGACAAACTGAGATGGAGATGAAGCTTCTAACTCTGACATGGATGAGTAGAAGTTCCAACAACATGCAACTATCTGAGAAGCAGGGGATGTCGTTGGAAACAGTGGAGGTGTTAGATCAACCCAGAGATGCCGGTGATGGTCGCTGAAGAAGGAAGAAAGGGAAACAATGAGCCACGACCTACGTTCACTGATCTGAGGGTCGTAGATGACTGATGGTCTCCAATAATCGCAGGTAATCATTGTGAGAACCCTAAAGGGATGAAAAATCTCAATCTAGATGTAACACCCTGCACCTGTGGTGCACGGGTGTTACCACTTAAACCTACATCGATGGAAATCAACCAAACAACTTATACTCAATTGTGTAAGATGGGGCTCCCAGGCATCACTAAAACCATCCATCAGAGGCCCTAGGAGCTTAAATGCACCCCGCATCAGTCAAAAAGGCAACCTTGATTAAACATCTTAAGTTGTATCAGTTTTAAATCAGCTGTTGATAAAGAAACGAAACGACGCTCTTGTAATCGACCTTCGAGGGGTAGCTAATGCCCAACCAAGCACTCACTACCTCTCTAATCCACAATTAACCATTGAAATCAAACATCAAATCAATCTTGTCGTCGGATCGAGTTGTATTGACCGTAATGAAGCCTGAGATGTGTGATACGGCCCACCTGGGCCTCAGTTCCGCCCCAAACTGGGCCAAAGCCCTTAAGTGGGACTCTTGAGAGGAATGGACGGAGTGGATTTATCATAAACATCACAGTGGACCTGACACGTGGTGCGTGTGCATCCCTTACAACCGTACACGACGTTCACTGGGCGATGCAAGTCGATTAAACTGGCTTTGACCGACCCAAATCGCAAAAAGTGAAAAACCTCCTCCCGCCAAAACGCCGTTTGAATCTGATGAGCTTGGCTTCCAAAGTGGCCCACCCTGGGCACTATCCGAACGATCCGAACCATTCATCAGGTTCGTGGGGCTCGTCCGACCAAAACCGTATAGGGTTTCGGTCCCATGCATAGAGACTAGAAATCTGGGATGGGACCGTCCAGAAGTTGGCATGTGGCTAGGATTTAGGATGAGGGACCAATTTGTAGCCGCAAGGGTGGCCCACGATCGGCCCGATCATGCCATCCCAGCCATCCATCTTCCAGATAGAGTCACGCTCTCCCATTTTCGAAAACAGCTGAACAATGGCCTGCACCAAGGAAAGTAAAAAAATGAGTCTTTTCTTTCTGGAAAAATAGGTGCTAGCATGATTTCAACCATTCCCTGGGCCACGTGGAGAAATCCTAACCTTTCTCTGCGAAGTGGTACGAGATAATGGGGAGAAATGTTCTATCTCTTGAGAAAGTGATGAAAAATGGAATATCTCGTGAGATAGTCTGAAACTCACATTTGAGGTCTAAAAAGTGGGCCCCACATTGATCAGATACCCCATTTGGTCTGCTCAAACGGACCAGATCATGTCAAAGTACCTCAGGGAGTGTTTTGCCATTAATGACACTCCATCTTCCCCGTTAAACCGCGCGACCCATGATCACGAGATGGGTCCCACCAGAGCTAAAATTGTACTTTTCTGGTAGGCCATTACAGTGGGAATCCATCCCTAAGATCAGATGGACCCCATGCATTACGTTTTTCAAGGATGGCCCATGAAAGTGTAGTTTCCTACCTAACCGTTGGAGCTCTCTCTCCCACGCCTATAAAAGGGCACTGTTGCCCTCGGAATTCACACTAGAGAGAGAGAAAGGAAAAGAGAGAGAGAGAGAGAGAGAGAGAGAGAGAGAGAGAGAGAAAGGAGAGAGAGAGGGAGAAAGAGAGAGAAAGGAGTGAAAGAGAGGGAGTGAGTTCGGTCGAGTGGACTCAGTGCACACTGCACCAACTCTGCTCGCACAAAATCGGACCGAGTTGGGTCAGTGTTGGTCTGTAGCTCCACAGCCAGTGTGAATATGTGTGTTGCTCCACTCCGAGTCAAGATCGACTGGATCAGGCCATGCCTGAATCCAGTCACGTAACCCCTTACCCTTCCATCTTCATAAAGCCTTCAATCCAAGTTGAAAATGGCCTTTAAATGGGCCATGAATATAAGATTCAGCGTGTGACGCCCCGTCACTGTGGTCACATGTGGGCAGGCCCCAAGATGGCAGGCAGGCTACTGTGTGGCTGGCAGGCTACTGTGGCAGGCAGGCTATTGTGCACACAGTGAAAGGTGAAGCTTTATCCCACATAGGAAGTGTCGTCTGAAGTTGTGGTGGTTATATGTAGAGTTGTCACCCTAAACTATATGAGGCCTTTTGGAAAAAATCTCGAGAACAAAACCGTGCAGGTTGTGCCCAGAGTGGACAATATCATACAGTGTGGGCGTGGGCTGTTACACAGTGGCTGCCTATAGAGGGCCAAAACCAGCCCATACTCTAAGTTGAAACCAGTCCAGAGAATGGGCCGAAATCGATCTTTCAATGGGTCGAGGATTGGACTGAATCCAAACTGAAAGCAGGCCTTTAGTAGGCCATGAATGGGAAATGGAAACAAACTCTGCTGGGCCGTGTAGAAAGCCGAAGATAGGCCCTCGTTTGGGCAGGAATTATGACAGAAATCGTGCCTTCACCTGGGCCCTAAAGTGGGCTGAAAATGGCCTATAAATGGCCCAGATAGGGAGCTGAAAACCGCTCTCAGCTGGACCTTTACATGGGCCCTAGAACGGACCAGAGGCAGGCCCTTAACGAGCTTTGTAATGGGCTGAGAATGGCTTGTAAATGGGCTGTGAAACCAGCCTCCTATTGGTACGAATAGCGGGCCAGAAATAGGCCTTCATCGGGCTTCGTTTTGGGTTGAAGAAGTTTCAGTAAATGGATCTTGATTCCAGCTAAAAACATGCGAGAATTGGGCCTTGAATCCAGCTGAAAGCGGGCTGAATCTTGAGCTGAAATTAGACCTCAAAACTGGGCTGGAACCAAATCGCTCAGTTGAGTTTTCGATCTCAGCCCAAAACTACCAGTAGGTGGGCCGTAGAGATCGCCTGCACAAGCCCAAAAATGGGCCACATCCCAAAACTCAGTGGGCCACATCATATAAATAGGTGGCCCACACGTAAAGATCAGGTGGGCCACACGTAAAGAACAGTGGGCCTCACCATAGATTATAGCGGGCCACACGACTAGGCCAAGCCAGAAGGCCCAGCTGCAGCTATGGGCCGCGCATAAGCTGGCCCACCTTGTTTGGGCCACACGACTGGGCCAGTCAGCCAGCCCACCACGTTTTAGGGGCCGCATGTTGGGTTGGGCCATGGCCGGCCGCACAATGGGCCTGGACCAAGCCCGGCCTCGGTTTGAGCCATTTTGCATGGATTTGGGCCAAACTTCATAGGCTAAAAAAGGCCCGAATAGTCCACCTAATTGTGGTATGGAAGTGGGCCTCATCTTCATTGTAAATAAGAAGATGTTGAAGCGGGACTAGGTAACTAGGAGTTGTCAAAATCATCCATTAAAATCGATTATTGACCTCTTGTTGGGAATGACCGTAGGAGTTCAATCAAGTGACGTTGGATCGTGGATTGATCACTAAAAAGGGCAGAATTACGTAAGGGAATCCAACCCGGAAGGTGATGATTTTCTTCCCCTGGAGCTTTCCATCTCGAAACTGGATTTGGGATAGTCCTATGTACTAGTTGCAAATGATATCCTAAAAGCGGATGATCATTTGATTTGCTTGCTTGAATACACGACTTGTGAATTATTAACCATTAGTTTATTACTGTGTATATCTTAGAAGCGATTAGTATGCTTGAACATATGCCATAGGACTGATTAATTGATTAGTTTACCTTACTACATGCCTTAGAAATTGTTAAACCACTTGATTAGTTATTTGAATACATGTCTGAGGATAAATCCAACTATTTAAACATATGCCTTGGAATAGATCAAAATACTTGGTTAGATCACTTAAACTTATGTTTTAGAATTAATTTGAATACTTGATCAATTAACTTAATGCATGTTTTAGGTGAATTTAAGCACTTGAATTGTTGGCCTGAGTGTAGGCATTAGAATTGTCCAAGCTACTTGGCTAGTTACTCAAAATACATGTTTAGTTTATGCCTTAGGACTGGTAAGCTATGATTTCATGACTCTTGCAATTATATGAGCTTTACCTTGATTATTGAATCATGAACCTCCATGTCATAGCCTTATATTAATGTATTGATTTCATGACACATGACATTTGAAATCTCTCTATAGAAATCCCTACTTAAAGAGAGTCCGTACTTAGGGTGTAACGAAACTGATTGTGATAAAATTTAACCCTTAACATGGAGGTTATGATTAGTGACATTTGATTCATGGGATTTCACCATTTACGGAGTGATTTCGCTTACCTGACTATGGAATGGACCTTGCAACATTTACTGTCACCGCTGTTTACTCGTATTTGAATCATATATACCAGTCATACGAGAACGAGCTGTACTAGGAAGCAGCTGCTTATTTTAGACTAAATCAGTAGACTAGTTATGTTTATTTCAGTACATTTTGAGACTTAAGATTTTATATATGAGTCTTAGCTGAGTGGCCCAGGATATTGTTATTGTTTGGGTTACATTTATACTACGCTTGGTTTCCGTTAATCGTACTTTAATATTGGTGATTATCATTTGATTATCTGCTAACATCCGGGTTTTCATGAAATAAGTTGTATACTCGGGTCCCGAAAACCGGGGCGTTACACTAGATTAGGGATTTGGATTCCGGCGTCCCTAATAGATGTTTGGATTATGAGGTTTTAAATCCAACATCCCCAATATGACAATATTTGGGAATTAAAATCCCTAACACCTGGCCTGGGATTCTAATCCGAAATCTCCAATCAATTTAAGGTTTAAGATATGAAATCCCCAATACTGGATTTGGGATTCGAAATCCCTAATTAACTGATTTGGGGATTCGAATTGAAAATCCCTAATTAAATGTGCTGGATTCAGGGATTTGAAAAAAAAATAATCCCTAATTAACTGGATTTGGGGATTTGAATTCGAATTCCCTAATACTGGATGTGGGAATGAAAATCCGTAATCTGATTCAAAATTCGAAATCCCAATTTGCCTGATTTGGGAATTCGAAACTCTGATATTTCGAATTAGAATCTCTAATGGATGAGTCTGAATCTATAATAGATGAATCTGATCATCCATGCCTTTGCACAGTGGCTTTGATACGAACTGTAAGATTATCTGGATGCGGAAATCCCAAAGATCTACTTATGCATAGGACATGGAGATCTAGGGTTCGGATGGCTTACCTAACTGAGACGCCATAGATGCCAAATTAGAATACCAGAAAATCAATGTTGTAATCTTTCTCTCCTTCACACCCGTATGCAGAATAATAGATGATACTTAGGCCTCTATTGTTGTGTAGGATCGGGGACCTAGCTCTCTCTTATATAGAATCTGTGGATATGAGAGTTTGAAACTCATCACAACACTATCTCCCACTGCTCCACATTGTTGTATCCCAGTTCAACTCAAACACCCCTACGTATTAGGGTATAGCTAGGGTTGTACATCGAGCCGAGTCGAGTCGAGGTGGGCCAAGCTTGGCTTGACTCGTTCATGCTCTCCTCGAGTTCGAGCTCGAGCTTGACTTTGAGCTTACCATTGGAGCTTGACTTGTTTGCCAAACCTTTCGAGTCGAGCTCGAGGCAAGCTAGTGGATTGAGTCGAGACAAGCTTACCTCGAGTCGAGTCGAGTTTGCTCCCAACCCGACCCAACTCGCACCCAACTCAACCTAGCAACCCGACCCAATTGACACCCGACTCAACCTAGCTACCCGACCCAACTAACTCAACCCACACTGACTCAACTCCTAAATCAAATATTCAATTAATAATATATATATATATATATATAATATTTATTTTTTTATTTTTAAATATAATATATTATATATAATATAATATATATTCAAGTCGAGCCGAGCTCGAGCTCAAGCTTCGAGTCAAGCTGAGTTCGAGTCGAGTCGAGTTAAGATCCACTGTGATCAAACTCGGCTTGTTTTCAAAACGAGTTGGGTCATTTGAAGCTTCGCTCATCTTGAGTTGTCGTTCCAGCCAAGTCAAGTGGAGCTATATCGAGCCGAGCCAAGCGAGCTTTTCGAGCTAGCTTGGCTTGTATACAGCCCTATCTATAGCACTCCACCCCTTACGCGCCTTCACGCAGAGTATTTGCGTAAATCACATTGAAGTGGGGTCCACTAGTTTACAAGATCACGCAGTACAACAGTCAGATCAATCTAAATAACATCATCCACACCTGGGCCTACAGGGACTGCAACTTTCTACCATGCGTGAGCATGGTACAAGATTCCATGCTAGAGCATGGTAGATGAGTGCTTCCAATGTCACAGCTTGCGTGCACAGCACGCAAGAGCAGCAGTTAGTGGTGTCCACGATCATATTTATGAGGCTGGTCGTGCGTTTAACGCAAAGCTTGTATGCATTTGATTGCTCGGTAACGCTCTGCCATCAAATATAAAATGGAAAAGTTTGATACTCTGGCACACTGTAATGAATGATAAGCAGGCTCTTATTAATTACTTGAAATTGCAGACGTGGCATAAAAGTAATTTAAGCTTGGCGGTCCAATCATGTCTCTCCCAGTTCGGACATTTCATGAACTTTACTAAGATTATTCAGATTATTCAGCTGGTGCACTCATTGGCAATTAAAAACGAAGTGGTTATTGTAGAATCTGATTTAATAGCAGAATATTTACCAATACCTGTATTAACAAATATGGTTTGCAATTATTTTATTGTTAATATTTTCTGGTGTACATTTCATGAACCAAAATTGGGGGTGATCGGACAATCCTAGCCAATCAATTATTGCAGTGTTCTCCTGTTGGATGTAGACCATTCAACTGAAAGGCCATTGCTATTGACTATTTTTCAACGGATTTTTATTTTTAATTTTTCTTTGTTTTCAAATTTATAATTTCGAAAAAGATATTGCTTTGAAAATTTTAGAATATGGTACAAGATGTTTACGATGAAAATGATGACAACACATGTTTCACATTGTCACGTGCTAGACATTGGCAGGTGTAGCATGCTTGAAGATGGATGATAGTACATGTTGGTTAGCGATGGATGCATGGGAGTGTTTGAAGATGAAGGATATGCTTGTTGGTGTTGGATCCTTACCATTGCGCGGGTGGTAGACTCTCAGGAGTTTCAACACCCGGCCAATGGTTCGAGTAACAATGGGTGGTGAAACTCCACTTGTGTGAGGTGTGTGTGCGTGAGTAAAAACATAAAGGACTCGGATCGGGATTTGTGAGATTCCATTAGATCAACTATTTTAATTTTTATTATAAATAGTAATTTTTAAATCGAGTATAACTTTTAATCATTTGCGTGGTAGAAGTCATGCTTAATCTTAAAATGGCTTAAGAAAATTAGGAGAATAACGTGGTTAGGCCAAATTGAAGACTATTATTTTTTGCTGAATACCATGAAGTTTAATATAAATACAAGTCATCTATGAATAATAAGTTTATTATTTATAGTAAGTCACCTTTTTACTGTGTTTGAGTTGGAGTCTAATCTTAAATCTCCATCCTTATTTAAAGAATTATATTTTTCTTAATCTTCAATTAAATTATTTCAAATTTATAAAGAATTATTCTAGCTTTTATTCATTTTCCATTCAAGGAAGCTTTATTAAGAGTTTAGAGAGCTTCATGGATTTGGAGTAGTTATCTCTAAAGGAAGATAGTAGTGATTGACCTCATCACGTCCCTTCCTGCCCCAGAAATGTTAAATAGTTGGACATGTCACACATACATATGCGGTACATTGACACACCTGCGGTGCTTTAAGATAGTATGTGATGCATGTATATGCACTCACACACCTTACACATGCCTGTGCATTCACACCGCAAGGGTGCACGTGCCCATGGCCTCATGTTGAAACTCTTGTGAGTCTACCACTGAGCCACAGGATCGTGGCCATTTGATGGTAGCTGGTTTGAACAGTTAAAAGATGAGCTGTCACCATGTAGTACATGTAAATCTTATGAACAGATTGGATGGAAAATAAAGAGAAATTTCCAACTGTTCGCCCAGCATATGTGCCACAACCTTTTTAAGCCCATTTCTTTTTAGTTGCCAAGAATACTCCCCATGCGTACGGCCCCATTTCTCTGGTCGAAAGTGCCGCTGCTTTCCTTCCTGAGACGGATCGCTTGGTGCTCGAAGACGAGCGCTTAACTCCGAGTTGTACGAACGGTTCAAAAGAGATCAACGTTACATGGGCCCCACAGTTATGTATTTATTATATCCACAACGTTCATCCATATTTTGAGATTATTTTGGAGCATTATACAAAGAAAAAAATCATATCCAGAGATCAACTGGACCACACCACAAAGAGCAGCAGAAAATTGATTTTCACCGTTGAAACTTTTGTAAGGCCCACCATAACATTTATATTCTCATCCAATCTATTCATAAGGTCACAAAGACCTGGATGAAGAGGAAAACAAATTTCGTAATGATCCAAAACTTCTGTAACCCCTAAAAGGGTTTCAATGGTAGACGTTCAATTCCCCAATGCCTTTTAAAGTGTGGTCCATTTGATAGTTATATCTGTCTTATTTTCCGTCTCAAGCTGTAATACGAGTTCGCCAAAAAAATGGACGGTTTGGATATAACACATACCTCATAATAGGACCCACAAAAAGCGGTGGGATCACAACAGCAAAAAATAATAAAATAATAAAAAAAATAAAAAACCAGAAACTTATGGCTACAGAGCTGTCTATGGCTACGGATAATAACCGTAGCAATAGCACTCGCCCCTGCCATTTCAAAAAGTCCTTTTATATGCATCAAAGGTCTTTCGATATGTATTTCGATATATCAAATGTCTTTCGATTAATCGAAAAAGGTCCAAAACTGTCCAGCGAGTTTGCCTCAAAAATCCTGCAATTATCGATTAATCGAAATACATTTGATTAATTGAAAAAGATATTTTATCTTTAGCTACGGGTTATAACTGTAGCCATAATTGTAGTCTGTGTCAATCTATGAAATTTTTTATTTTTTTATTTTTTTATTTTATTTTTTACATAGAGAACTTTATTCTACCTACAATTTTCTCAAATACATATTTATATAAATATGCATATATAAGCATAAAAAAAAAAAATTCTCTCTATTTTTCATTTCTTTCTTTATTCATTTAACAAGAATATCTTCTAAACCAAACATAGTTACTTGATGTACCCTATATGATTTTGGGGTAAGAGAAGCTACTTTAGCCAACTAACATAGTTATTTTTCAAGATTCCATTAGGTCGATGGTCAAAAATCCATTTCATTCACTTTGCGGTCAAAAATCCATGTTTATTCACGGTCATTTTGATGCATTTCGCGGTCATTTCCCTTCATTTCGCGGTCATTTCCATGCATTTCACGGTCATTCCGATTCATTTCACGGTCATTTCCATGCATTTCACGGTCATTCCAAACAATTCCGTGTTGATTCACGGTCATTTTGATGCATTTCGCGGTCATGTCCCTTCACTTCGCGGTCATTTCCATGCATTTCACGGTCATTTCGATTCATTTCACAGTCATTTCCATGCATTTCACGGTCATTACAAACAATTCCGTGTTGATTCACAGTCATTTCGACGCATTTCGCGGTCATTTACCTTCACTTCGCGGTCATTTCCATGCATTTCACAGTCATTTCGATTCATTTCACGGTCATTTCCATGCATTTCACGGTCATTCCAAACAATTCTGTGTTGATTCACGGTCATTTCAACGCATTTCGCGGTTATTTCCCTTCACTTCGCGGTCATTTCCATGCATTTCACGGTCATTTCGATTCATTTCGCGGTCATTTTGATTCATTTTTGGAATGACCGTGAAATGAATCGAAATGACTGCGAAGTGAAGGGAAATGACCACGAAATGCGTCGAAATGACTGTGAATCAACACGGAATTGTTTGGAATGACCGTGAAATGCATTGAAATGACCGTGAAATGCATGGAAATGACGACGAAGTGAAGGAAAATGACTGCGAAATGCGTTAAAATGACCGTGAATCAACACGGAATTGTTTGGAATGACCGTGAAATGCATGGAAATGACCGTGAAATGAATCGAAATGACCATGAAATGCATGGAAATGACCGCGAAGTGAAGGGAAATGACCGCGAAATGCGTCGAAATGACCATGAATCAACACGGAATTGTTTGGAATGACCGTGAAATGCATGGAAATGACCGTGAAATGAATCGAAATGACCGTAAAATGCATGAAAATGACCGCGAATTGAAGGGAAATGACCGCGAAATACGTCGAAATGACCGTGAATCAACACGGAATTGTTTGGAATGACCGTGAAATGCATGAAAATGACTGTGAAATTAAACGAAATGATCGTGAAATGCATGGAAATGACCGCGAAGTGAAGAGAAAATGACTGCGAAATGCGTCGAAATGACCGTCAATCAACACGAAATTGTTTGGAATGACCGTGAAATGCATGGAAATGACCGTGAAATGAATCGAAATGACCGTGAAATGCATGGAAATGACCGCGAAGTGAAGGGAAATGACCGCGAAATGCGTCGAAATGACCGTGAAATGCCTCGACATGACCGTGAATCAACATGGAATAGGCGAGAATAACCATGAAATGCATGGAAATGACCGTTAAGTGAACGAATTGACCATGAAATGCATGGAAATGACCATGAAGTAAATGAAATGAATGAAATTGACCACAAACTTATTGAAATTGACCGCAAAGTGAATGAAATGGATTTTCGATCATCGACCCGATGGAATCTTGAAAAATAACTATGTTAGTTGGCTAAAGTAGCTTCTCCTACCCTAAAATCATATAGGGTACATAAAGTAACTAATTTTGGTTTAGAAGATATTCTTCTTAAATGAATAAAGAAGAAATGAAAAAAAGAGAGATTTTTTTTTTATATGCTTATATATACATATTTATACAAATATGTATTTGAGAAAATTGTAGGTAGAGTAAGTTTTCCATGTAAAAAATAATAATAATAATAAAATAATAATAATAAATTTCATAGATTGACACAGAATACAGTTATGACTATGGTTATAATCCGTAGCTAAAGGTACTATCCTTTTCGATTAATCGAAAATTACAAAATTTTTTAGGCAAACTCACTGGACAGTTTTGGAACTTTTTTGATTAATCAAAAGAACTTCGATATATCCAAGTACATCCGGGGAGTATTCCTCACAAATTGAAAAGCGGAAAAGCAAGAGCATTTTCGGCTTGAGAGATGGGGCCGTACAGCTGGGGAGTATTTTTAGGAGGTGAAAAGCGAGTGGGCTTCAAAAGGTTGATGGGCCATATATTGGTAGTACAGTTGGAAATTTCTCGAAAATTAACGGGCTATGAATGTTTAATCATTGTCCCAACTTCTATTTGTGGTGTAGTCTGCTTGAGCTTTAGATATGATTATTTTTGGGATCATGCTTTAAAATGATCTTGCCAAGTGGTTGAACAGTGTGGATGTGATAAATATATCATTGTGGGGCGTGTAAGTTTAATCTCCTTTGAACCGTTCATACAGCCCAGTGCTTGAGGAGCGTAAGCATTCTCTTCGCATGACATGTACATACACCAGCCAATCCGCTTCAAGAAATTTAGGGCCTGTTCAGCCCACGTAATTAAATGGTATGGAATTGCATTGCATTAGATGGTTTTTTTTTTTTTTTTTTTACACACGCGCACACACACACCCCCACACACGCACACACTCACTCCCTACACCTGGGGAATTCCACCCCCCTATGGATACTCGAACCCTGGAACGAGAGTTGAAACTCCCAGGAGTCTACCACCCGTCCAAGAGTAAGGATCCCATTAGATGGTATTAACAACATTGTTATACAACGATTGCATGTTCGCAATACCATGATATTTTGGCTCTTCAATTCCCATGTTTGGGATAAAATTTTTGCTATGTAAAAAATATTCAATCAAGTAAAATCCTGTTCGGTGGATCATGTTATTGAAATAAGGGCCCTGTTTGGGCAACGGGATTAGAAGGGATCAGGTGGGATTGGATTCATCTGGTTCCGTGCCAATTCCACTCCACGTTTGGAAAAGCTTGATGGAATTGCATTGGTCCCCTGCCAATTTCACTCAATGCTAGCAAGTTGTGTAGGTCCCACCCTGATGTGTGGGCTATATCCACACCGTCCACCCATTTTTTGAGATTATTTTAGAGCATGGGCCAAAAATCAGGTAATTCTAAAGCTCAAGTGGACCCACCACTGAAAGCAATGGGGATTGAATACTTACCGTTGAAAACTTCATTGGGCCACATAAGTTTTGGATCTACCTCATTTTTCAGCCCATACCATAAAATGAGGTTACAAAACAAATGAACGGTTTAGATATAATACATGTGTGTTATTCTGGTAATTTCAAATGATGGTGGGTATATCCATTCAATGTACCACCGTATTACCAACAAAGAAGAGCATTAATCTAATCCCATGGAATCAGGGGACAATCCCTGCCATGGGTAATAATGATATTTTTTTAAATACAATCCCACCTAATCCCTTCTAATCCCGTTGCCCAAACAGGGCCAGCAAACCAAATTCAACTGAGGTCAGTCACACACACAGACATATATATATATATATATATATATATATATATATATATATATATATATATATTCAACCGAAACCGTCCAGAAGGCATCTTCAGGATAGGCTGAGCGAGATCAAAGCGTGCGAGGTGGGTGCAATGATTACCTTACGGACGGTCCATATCCATCACATGGGACCGACACCAGACGGTTTTTTACGCCGGTTTCGGTGCATAATTCATCCACATGATCATTCCTACGGTACAACTGTCATCAACGACTTTCCTCATCCGCCGCATTTGCACCCATTAGACCCGAGGATATGCAAAAGTATACAAGAGCTTTCCGTTTGTACATGCGGGTCCATAGTTGAGTGATCCAGACCGTTGGTCTGATGCAACCCGACACAGATGGACCATGCCCCAAAATATCCTGGAAGACAAGACCTGATGCGCCAACCTTTTCGCTTTCATTGCAGGAAAGAGGGCTGCTGTAGTTTTTTCCATTTTTAACCGTCTATTTCCTGGCCACAAAAAGGAAATAACTCTCAAATAGGAGGAATTTTTGAAGGAATGGCATATCCTCGGTGGGCCTCAAGAGATAGACGGTCTGGATGACAGAAACAGAGTCCCCAGTCGGATAAATTGGAAAGCCGAGTGCACTGCATGTGCTAACGTCCGGGATCCCAGACTATAAAAACAACAAAAAAGGCCATTAAAATTGGACGGTTGGAATTGAGAATCAGGCCATGTGCTGCCGTGACAGTGAAGAAAAAAGTACGTACACCGAGATCCAGCGTATAAGCCACCAATCAAAACTCAAAAACCAGTAAAAAGGAAGAGAGAGATGATCACCTACAATGTCATTTTCATAGGAAATCATCACCATTAAAATCTTAGGCCCCATCATGAAGATAACCATTCTCTGAAATCAGACTCATCCGTTCACTAGATGGGCAACCCCTGTATTTTTAGTCAGACCGTTGGTTGTCCATTTATTACAAGTGTGGGCCACCTGATGACATAACTCGACTGATTTTTGTGCAAGGCGATCTTGATGATGGGGCCGACCGTTTTCATGGCACCGATTTCCTTCATAAGAGCCATGTTGGCAGAAAAGAAGGTATGGTGCCACAGGCTACGGAACTTACCAGTATATCTGTTCTCAGAAGGAAAAATCCAGACAGTTTCCGTCTAATGTGTACGACAATAAAAAAGAAAGAAACCCCATTAATTTATAAAATTACAAAAACACCATTACTACATGAAAGCAAGACATGATAATTCAGATGCTTGAAAGAAGATCACAGACCCAAAGAGGGTTACTTCATTCCAAGCAATTACAAAAGAAAGGAGAAATAACATTTCCACACCTCCATTTTGATATAAAGATACACCTTCTCATTACCATTCTGCTCTTTCTATTACAAAAGTAAAGCAAGAATGACAAAAGAAAAGGTCAAATGCATCAAAATGATGGGTGAAAATATCATCATCTCAAAAAAAGAAAAGAAAAAAAAACCCTAGAATCACCCACTAAAACCCTATAAAAAGGCAAAATATCAGGAAAGAGAATAATCCTCACTTGCTGTTGTTGAGCATTTCCTTGTTCCTGAGAATCGAATCCAACCGTTGCAACTTCAGCTGATGCTTAAACATGTTGATGAAATCATCGGCCCTTGCATCGACCTCTTCGTCGTCTCCAATCGCCTTCCGTTCCCTCATCGTTGACGGTCTAGCGACAGCGGGCTCCACCAACTCCTCTTCGAAATGCCCGAAAACTGACTTGGCGCTCACAGATCTCTTCAACATCTTCTGAGGGAGCTTCTCTGGTCGCTCCCCAGCCGTTGGATGTGTATCAGACTGGCTCCTCGTGAAATGGCCGACATCTTCAGAATCTGATGCTTCGGCGTTTTCGACGGGTTCGACGAGTTCTAAGGTCTCAACGGTTTCGGTTGGTTGGGGTTCGAGGTTTTTGATAACGGGAGGGATTTCTTCAGCTTTCAGACGGTAGAGATTGAAGGATCCGAGCCTTTCTAAAACGGATGGTGTGCGGGCGAGCTGGGGTTTGGGGTTCTTTTCTTCCTTTTGGGAGGAAGAGAAGGAAATGGTGCCGATGACGACGTTGATGAGGATGAAGAGGACGGTAGGGATGAACCAGCGGTGCATTGAAGCCCAGATGGACGGCAGTGATTCTTCCAGCATTTTTTCTTTCAAATTTTTAATTTCTAGCTGCTGGAGATGGATTTTTCTTTTTCTTCTGCTCTGGAGAAGAAGAGAGGGCTCTGATACAACTGCTGCTGCTGAGAGGCATGAGGTGGTGGTAGGGTGTCCTCTTATCCTCGCTACACGAATCTCGAGGGACACGTGGCAAGCGCACATGGGAAGGAGTGAAGCAGGGTTTAAAGGAAAAAAAGGCAGAGGGTGGGGTGTTGTGTAGGAATGGTGGTGTATAAGAGCGCGTGCATTTTCTTCGGCACTCTCGATGCAAAACAGACGTGGCAAGATAGACGCCGCTTATCACACCAGTCCAACTGTATAATATAAGCAGGTACTACGCGGATTGGGAACTAGCTAGAAACGGACGGTCCTGACCGTGGCAGTGGGGCCCACCGCTATGTGTATGTTTTATCCGTACTGTCCATCCATTCTGACATATCATTTTCAGGTACGAGCTCAAAAAAAGAGGCAGATGTAAGGCTTAAGAGGACCACTCCATATGAAGCAGTGGGAATTGAATGGCTACCGTTGAAAACTTCCAGAGGGCCACATAAGTTTTAGATATGCTAATATTTATAGAAGGTTTCAACGGTGGGTGTCTGTCACCCCTGCTTCTTATGGTGTCTTTGGCTCATATCTTAATTGAACTGTAAAAATCGATGGACGGTGTGGATAAAATACTTACATCACGGTTGGCACCACAGATCAGGACCGTCCGTCTCTAGCTGGTTCCCGGTGGGGGTGTACCCAATCCGCGTCCATTGTGGATCAACAGCTGATTCCCTTAATCGAAGGTTTTTTTTTTTTTTTTTTTTTTAAACACACACACCACCACACACTCACGCCATGGTGGGATTTCACCACCTCTGAGTACTCGAACCCTCGACACGTGTTGAAACTCTTGAAGATCATATCGGTCCAACTTTTTAAGTAAATCAATCTGCCGAATATCTCACTGATGAACGGCTTGGATCTTGCGACCATTTTTTGAATTATGTCGTGTGCTGGCTGCTCGTTTTGAAGATTCGTCGGAAAAGGCACTGATGCTCCGGCTGAGTGCGACCATCCATACGTGCGCACGCAGTTGCTGCAGGAAACGGATTGGCTCCTCCCCTGACACCAGCCAATGGCTGCTGGTCGGTGCTTTGTGGGACCCACCATGATGTATTTGTTTCATCCACGCCGTCCATATATGTTTAAAGATCATTTTAAGGTATGAGATAAATATGAAGTATATCTCAATCTCAAGTGGACCACATTACAGGAAACAGTTTCGAGTTAGTATGACCATTAGAAATATTTTAGGGGCCATAAAAGTTTTGGATCAAGCTAATTTTTGTTTTTTCCCTCCATCTGGGCCTGTATGACCTAATCAATTGGATATCAAATAAACAGTACAGTAAGCCTTCTGAGGATTTTAATGGTGGATATCCAATAACTATTGTTTTCATGTCGTGTGGTCCACCTGAGATTTATATCTTTTTCATTTTTTGGATCAAGCACTAAAACCATCTTTAAAAATGGATGAACGGAATGGATGAAACACATACATCATGGTGGGCCCACAGAGCACCGACCATCAGCCACAGGGCTAGTGGCAGAGGGAGTAGCCAATCGGTTTCCGTTGCTGCAGACGAAGAATACACATGCATCAAATAAAACCGTCCAAATAGTTGGCCAAAATGAATGGACGTCGTGGATTGAAAATAAACCCGGCAGTCCGGACATCAATTGAACTCTGTCTTCTGAATTTTGCCTGTTCATGATTTTTAATACAAAACGACAGGCCATGTTTGGAAACCATGTATTCCGGAGGCAGATTGCCTGTGCTTGTTGGAAGCTCTTTGGGGCCCAGAGGGACGCCCGTGACAAATCCAATCCGTCCATCAGTTTTTCAAGAAGACAATAGGTCAGGAATATAAAAATCAGTCAGATCCAAACTCATGTGGGACAGCGTGGATTGAACGGTCACAATTGGAAACTGTGGCGTCCACATACATTTTGTATGAAGACGATATCTGTGCTTACAGTTCATCGGAGTGGTAATAACTCTATGAACGGCTTGGATGGCATACAAACATTATGATAGTTTCGAGTACGATTTCAACAGTGGACGTTTCCATTCCCTATTTTTCATTGGTGTGACCGACGTGAGCTTTTGATAAGTCTTTTTTTAATAATAAAATATTATTGTGATTTTTCAAAATTGTTGGATGGAGTTAGAGCTGTACATGAGCAGACTAAGGTTCGAATACTCGCTCGACTCGACTCGTCTGAGTTATAGCTGAATACCAGCGGGTTTCCACGACTCGTTTAAATTACGAGTAAAGTACGAGTCTAGAGGTACTTGACTCGGTACTCGACTCAATGCTCGACTCGGTATTCGACTCGTACCTTTATGTATAAATCCGCCCAAAAAATAGAACCCTACCCCACCTGTCATTTTCAAGCAGTGCCCAAACCCCTCATTCTTCCCTCCCAGCGAGCGTTCGAAAAAAACCTCTCTCTTTCTCTCTCTCTCTCTCTCTCTCTCTCTCTCTCTCTCTCTCTCTCTCTCTCAGTGCTCGTCTGGCCGTTCCTCTTCTTCCATCTCTCTCTCTCACTCGCCCATGTCTCCTGTCTGGCGGTGCTAGACCCTGTCGCTCGTCCCTGCGGCCTGTCTGGTGCCCCTGTCCGGTGACGGAGCTCGTCCTACCACTCGTCCGGTGCCGCAGCTCGGCCCTGCCACGTCCGTCATCGCCCTGCCCTGCACGCAGCTGTCGGTCGTTCCTGCCCAGCTCGCCCGGTAAGGTTTTGGCCTTTTGGGATTAACCTGATATTTGTGTTTTCTCTTGATATTTAGGATTAACTTGAAATTTCTAAACTTCAAGTTAATACCGTACCCTAAAATGAGGAACCATCCTAACCGTTGATTACCCTTTTAGGATTACCTTTTGGACTATCAAACCAATAGCAACAAGCAAGTCACTATCCCAAATCAGATTGGCTGAACCATCCTAACCGTTGATTTATGTACACTTGCTTGTTGAACAGGATCATCAGCTATTTTTTTCAACCACTCAGATTAGCGGAACCATCCCAACCGTTGATTTATGTACACTTGCCCGACATTAATATTTTTTTAACCACTATCCTAACTGTTAATTTCTGTTTGTACTCGAACTTTCCTAAAAAACTCAGACTCGACTTGACTCATTTACTACTCGTACTCGGCTCATACTCGGGCGAGTATAGTACGAGCAGAGAGTCCATGCTTGTTGGCCGAGTAGAGCCGAATACGAGCAGCACTTGGGCGTTAAGAGCCGAGTACGAGTAGGACGATACTCAACTCGTGTACAGCTCTAGATGGAGTCGATTTATTACAACATGTATTATTCAAAGATATAATAGTAAGTTTCATAGAAAACAATGATACTTTCTCGTCAAATTTTTAACAAAAAAAAAAGAAAAAGAAAAAAAAGCTATAACTCAAAATTAAAACCTATAATTAGAATTTTAAATAATTATATATAAGTAAGCAGAGTACGTTTATTTTGTTAAACGTACTATGCTTGCTTATATTTCTGATCCTTCTGAGATATAAAATAAAAAATGAATTAAACTCAAGCTTGATTGGATCACACAATGGGAATTAAACTTCCAACGTTAAAAATTTACTGGGAATAGAAGTTTTGAATAAAGTTAATTTTTTTTTTTTTTCATTACCATATAACTTGTGAATAAATTGAATTGCAATAAACACGGTAGCTGGGAAGGCTTTGAGTACCAATACCACCACTATTTCCTGTGGTGTGGTCTACTTAAGATTTAAATCTAACTCATTTCTGAGATGATCTGGAAAAATAAATGGACGGCGTGGATAAAACCCAGACATCACACGGTAGGCCCCACATAACATCTTGCTGGACAGTAATCCGTTCGGTTGGAGGACAGGGCGCAATCCGCTGCCATTATAAAATTACCGGATAATTATTAAGTTTGCGTTTGGAAAGAGTTACTGTGGTCACGAACGCTTGTTTGACTGAGGTACTTACTGTAAATTGTGTCAGTGTGTATGTGCATAAATGGATAGTTTTCTGCCAGCGCATCAAGTCACTCTGGAGTAGAGAAAGGGTGTGCATTGCCTAAGTGACTCTTTGCATGATCAATGCCAATCCGGACCGTCCATGCAGTGGATCCCATATGAGAACTCACTTGAAGTATGAAATCAGCAAAAAAAGTGTTGACTTGGCTTGCCCATTTGGAGTAATTTTCATTTACCGTCGTTTGCTTATGGGGTCCACAAGATGCACGGTTATGATCCACCGCTCCACTTGCCATGTGGGCAATATAGACCCGCTAACACTCTCCTCCACGCAATCACGCGCGCTCAGCACGCAGAAAAGGACCGGTGGCATTGCGATCCTGAGCTTGATAGGTCGATGGGACATTTAAAGTACTCCAGGGTTGTCAGGCTGTAAATACGCCGCTAGGAATGAAAATACAGTAAAAATATCTTGGAAAATGCCAAAATCCTCGGGTCTTGCGTGCTACCCCCGCCCGTCTCTAGCTCCGAACGGGCAGTTATTTGGGCGGGCCCACCGTGATTTATCTGTTTATCTAAGCCGTTTATTCCTTTTCTCAGGTCCTTTTCCCAAGTATGTTTGTTTTTCAGAGGAAAGTTAAGTGCATGGAAATGGGCACCTTACCTATGGTTTGATTTGACTCTTACTTTTTCTGATACGAAAACCGAGGATGCTGGCAAATATACGTTGGGCCCACCGTGATGTCCGTAGATTACCTACTGCTCCTTCATCATGCTTAGGGCCTGTTTGGACGGGCCAATCCAGCGGGATTGGATTGTATTAGGGTGGATGGAAAGTAATGATGGCTCTGTCAGTGGATTGGTGCCAATCCAATGGGATTGCTATATCCAGCGAACTCACCATGAGTATGTTTGGCTCACCTGGCCAATCCCGGGATTACACCGGCCAATCCTGGGATTGCTCCTGCTATCCAAACATGTCCTGGGCAAAATAGTTGGGATTAGGAGGGATTGGGTGGGATTGGGTGGATTTCAAGGCAATGATGGGGATGTCAGTGGATTGCTGGCGATCCTATGGGATTGCTATATCCAACTTCTGCCTGTTTGGCACGCCCGGCCAAATCCTGGGATTGCTCCTTCCAATCCACCCTAATACAACCTAATACAATCCACCTTGCCCGTCCAAACACGCCCTTAATGAGCTTAGGGCACGAGCCAAAAATTTGACATAAATTCAAAGTTCAAGTAGACCACACCATAGTAAAATTGGTTAACAACATCTTGGTCCCACTGTTTACTTTGGTGTGGGTCACTTGAATGTTGGATTTACTTCATTCTTTGACTTATGCAACAAAATGTTTTGTTGAAATGGATGGACGATGGAGATATGTCTGCTCATAAATTTATGTAAATCATTTTGGACCGTTTTTCAAAGCAAGAACAACATCGTAATTTCAAAAGGGTGAAATTGTAATAATTGACTATTTACATGTCATTTACGCCAAGGCCATTGGTGCCGTTTGATTTTTGAGGTAAGAGGTAGTTACCTCGTAAATGAGTAATAATTACTTACCAGGTAATTATCGCATCATTTCTTACGCTCGCGTCGACGATTTAACTTTTTTGGCGTTAAAGCCGAGGATGACTGTGATGTACATGATGTATCAACACAACTCATCCTATATGTCAGCCTCATTTAGGCCATGAACTCAAAGATGAGGTAGATCCAAAACTCCAATGGATCACACCAAAGGAAACAATGGAAATTGAATGCTTGCCATATAAAAATTTATGTGGCCCTTAAAAGTTTTGAATGAAGCTGATATTTGTATTTACTCCTTATCAATGTTTTTATAACTTCATAAACAACTTAGATGACAGATAAACATTAATGTGGGCCCAATAAATAAAATAACTTTCAATGGTCCACGTTTAAGGCCATTGTTTCCTATGGTATGGGCCACTTGAACATTGCATTTGTCTCAATTTTGGACGTAGGCCTTAAAATTTTCTGATAAAACAGATGGACGATGTGGATATGTCATGCACATCACGGTGGGGTCTACAAATGTAAGTCAACTTATTTGGACCAATTTTCGAGACAAAAATGCATTTGAAATTTCAAAATGGGAAAAAGGTAATAATGAGCTTTTTCATGGGTATTTTCCCTATGCATAAAAATCAAACACACCCTTAATGATTTGTGCATTTAATGCAGCGAAGCTTATTATTTAGCGTGGTCTACTTAAGCTTTGTATCTGTCTTATGTTTGTACTCATGCCTTAAAATGATATGAATAAAGAGATGGACGACTTGGATAAACAAATATATCATGGTGGGCCTGCCCACAGAACTGCCCGTTCGAGGCTAGAGATCGGCTGGGGTAGGACGCAATCCGTGTTGCGGGTCCATAGGATTCTTTGGAAACTGTGAGTCATAACATTTCAATGGCTCTGATCGGTGGAAGCGGATTGGCGGGTGTACCACATACTAGCTATATAGTTGGTGTATTGATGACAGCAAGTTCTGTGGGTCCCATCATGAGGTATGTGTTACATCCAAACCGTCCATCCATTCGGCGAGCTAGTCTTAAAGTTTGATCCTAAAAATAAGACAGATCTAAAGATCTAAAAATTGGACCATGCTACAAAAATCAATGGGGGATTGAATGTATACCATTGAAACCCTTTTGGGTGTCACAGAAGTTTCGAATCAATATGAAATTTGTTTTTCCTCCTCATCCATGTACTTGTGACCTTATAAGGAAAATAAACGTTATAATGGGCCCTATAAATTTTTTAACTGTGAAAATTAATATCCTTGCTGCTATTTTTGGTGTGGCCCATTTGAGATTTAGATATGATTCATTTTTTGTGCAATACTCTAAAATGATCTCGAAAAATGGATGAATGGTGTGGATATAATAAATACATAATTGTGGGGCCATGTAACTTTGACCTTGGTCTTCGCACGACACGTATCTACACCAGCTATGTAGCTGGTGTGTGGTTCACCAGCCAATCTGCTTCCCTGATCCATGGGTGTGGCTGATCCAGTAGCTTTCCCATGCAAAGATCAACGATAGATCAAGCCTTCCTAAGTAGTCTCAACTTCACTAATTTTAACGTTTCATCTGTGTGTGAGGGATACCTGTTGAATTATTATTTAGTTATGAATTATGTAAAATCAAGCTATTAATGGGAAGGGTTTGTTTCTAATATTTATTATTATTATTGTTATTATTTTTACATAAGAAAGATTTTTAATTAAATTGTATAATAGCTTATACTATTTAATATTAATATAACTTAAGAGTAATAAAATAGATCAAAGCTGATAAAATTAGTAATACAAATGTATATATAATTAGCTTAAAAGAGCAACAAAAGATAACGAACACCAATTCATTCATTATATGATAAATATATCACTATTTGTAGATAAGAAGATAGTCGAACATTAAAGGCATGATCATCTACTTAGCTCTTTATAGCAAGATGGTCATTGGGAATGATAATTCATCCATAGAGGACTATGCTTTGTTATGCAATAAAATTGTGGTTCATGGGAAGATAGTGAATGTTTGTTCGTCGCTCAATTCGCTTTGTGGTTAGGCAGTTATTGTGGCGATTGTTTGTTCATTGTATATGATTAGATTCTGTCGCAAGACATTCAATTATAAACAAATCTTCGATAATATGTTCATTACATGGTTGGGTTTTGTTGTGAGGCGATCAATGGGAATGACGTCCGTTTGTTACCCCGCACAACCAAACTTTGTGGCCGAGTCAGTCGTAATTAAATGATTAACCAATCATCACTCCTCGACATACTTTCGACTGGAAGCTTAGTGGATGAAAATCTCACTTCATGACAAGATATTTGTAGGAGTGACTATCACTTCATACTTGGAACCTCACTCTTAGGGCCTGTTTGATTTTCCATAATACATGTAAATCACTGTAAACAAGTAATTATTACTTTTTCACGTTGCTTGAAAATATGAGAGTAATTTCACTTCGAATATCGAAACAAAAGTGTTTACTTAAATATGAGGACCCCACCGTAATGTATATGATATATCCATACAATCCATCTATTTTATTAAAACATTTTGGAGCATTAACCAAAAAAATGAGGCAGATCCAACACTTAAATGGCCCACACAAAATGAAATACTGGCCTTAGTTCGTCCACCATTGAAAGTTATTTTATTCATTGGGCCCACATTGATGTTTTTTTCATCATCTAACCTGTTCATAGGGTCACACGGGCGTAGATAAGGGGAAAACACAAATATCAGTTTGATCCAAAACTTTTAAGGGCCCCAAGAAGTTTTTAATGGTAGGTGTTTGATTCCCATTGTTTCCTGTGGTGTGGTCCACTTACCTTTGGATCTGCGTCATTTTTTTCGCATGCAATAAATTTGGCTGGCATAACAAATGAGCGGTGTGGATAAGTAACATACATCACAATGGGCCCCACATTGATGTTGTAACTTTCTCGATTTAAGTGTTGAAAAGGTAAGTTGTCACATCTTCATTGGGAATGACGTGGTAATTACCTAGGTAAATAATTATTACCCATTTACATGGTAATTACACTTGAGCCGGAAAATCAAACAGGCCCATGCAAGGTCATTGTGGAATGGCGACTTGCTCGTTGCTTAATTGGGCTTTCTGGTAAGGCAACCGTAATAAAATAGTGACCTGTTTGTTGTTTTGATTGAACTTAATATCAAGAAGGTTTAGCAGAATCCTTAAGCATGTGACATAATCGTAAGACTCGCAATCTCGTGAGACCTTCCATATACTTCTACTTCGACAACGACATATTTCTGACGGACCAGATCGACGAGTTTTGATCGCGACCCCATTTTTAGTACTGCAATACTTTGATACTTGTACCCTAGCGACCGTGCGGGTGCTACGATTCCAACTCCACGCGACATGCCCCATTTCGACTCCTAGATTAGAAGTTATAATTCTGGCACAATCTGATGTAGGCCACGCAACGCACGCTGGCCCCACTTGCACAAATCCACATATTGTCAAATCAAGTCATCAATCAACCCATCCATTACTTATGTCACTCTCTCCCCATTAGTCAAGCAAGCTCATGCCTTTCTTATGCAACTCATACCCTTACCTATACTAGCCATTATTATTTCCTTCTTTTTCTCTCTATTTTGCCCCTCTCTTTTCATAATTCCTTACCTACCCAAAAATCTGTACCACAGGAACTCCATAACTCCCTCTCATTTTTACCGTTTTTTAATAAGAATAGAGAAAGATTAAGAGAGAAATAGAGAAAATAAAGAAATATTAGGGAGAGCTTAAGAAAGAAAGAGATAAAAGAAATAAATATTAGGGAGAGATTAAGAGAAAACAAAATGAGCTTGTGAGAGGATTATAAAGGATCAAGAGAGTAAGAGAACAAAAAAAAAAAAAAAAAGAGTGATTAAATGATATTAGGGTTGGAAAGGAGCTTGGTCGACCATCCAAGTCGTTCGATTGACGATCCGACCCGATCTAACCGTCCATCGTCATTGTGAGTGCATGGAGGGTCAATACCCTCCCTTTTATTGTGATTTTCTTATTTTGGCGGGCCCAAAAGGGTGGGACCTATCTTGATCGTGTATAACTTATATGTTGGACCCCATAGTGGCGGGGGGCCACCCTGTAACATCCCGAAAAATCGAGGGTCGAGTAGTAACTCAACTCTCGAGTTCCAGAACATCACTTATGCAACATAGATAATGATAATTAAATGTTGTTTGTATTAGTGCATTGAACATGAGTGAGATTAAGCCAAAACAACATATCATACTCTGAGACAGTTAAATTATAAGCGAAAGACTGTGGTAGATATATATAATATATAATATATAAAAACTGTGGTGAGTCTCCAGAGTGTGATAACATTACCAGGTCAATAAATTACAAGTACAATTCTAAAATATACCAAATGTGAGGAAGTGTAATGTCTCTTATCCCAATTACCATAGTCCCATCAATACAATACCAGGTCTTCATAGACCTGTCAGAGAGTTACATGTAGGAGAACTCTTCCTCAACATCATAGTAGTAGTCCGGCTCTGCTTCATAGGCATCTCCATCACCTGAAACTCAACAAATCTGTTGGTGTGTACAACACCGTCCCGTAACGTGGGAGTGAGTGATCAACTCAGTGGAACAATAAAGCATAGGTTAACATGTTATCAACTCAGTCAAGCAGTAATGATAAAGCAGTACAATCAAACAATTCTAACTACTCTTATTTAATGCAAGTATGAAATGACATGATGTATGCCCTTGCCAAACCACCCTCATGCGACACCATCTTACATTCGCGAATGCGTCCATCCCTCAGTGCTCCACATCTACTAGGCACATGCAGTGCGATGATGAGCATGATTACCGAGCAATTATTAGTCCATTTCAAACAGCAGTATTGGAAAACTAAGGTACCTCCCCTGTATCATTCCCAAACATGATCCATTCTAGGGTCGTCAGTCCTAGTTAATCTCAGACGATGGTGTGTTTTCTAGGTCACTGCAGAGGCTGCTAGGGCTGTTACGCACAAAGGTTACACCACTCCCCCATCACCTCTTTAACGATTCATCACTATACAGAAACATGCCTAGTTCATACTTATACACTGCGGCAAAACTCGTCACCTCACCGCAATTCCAGAGTATGCTCGAGGTCACTACAAAGGGCTGCCAGGGCTGTTGCTCATAATCGTTGCACCACTCCCCCATCACCTTATCAATGTAGGCCGACAGCACGAATATAGTGTCCCATACCACCATAATCGGCTCACGAGTCTGGTTGCTCACTGGTCACTACGAGGAGGCACGTGGCCCCAGCGTAGGCCGACAGCTCGACCACGGTGTCCCATACCACCATGCCCGGCCCATGAGTCTTAGCAGATCGAGGTACCATGGTTAAAAGGGATTTCACTGGTAAGTTCGGTACCCTAGGTTCAAGCAGTAGCGTCCAAACATGGTGAACATACATTAGACAGATCGGGTTACTTGACGAGCTCGGCTAACTCGAGCGTACAACAAGTTGAACGATATGAAGCGCATAAGCACTTCGTGTGGCCAACCACTATCGCCAATCGAAGTATGACTCAGGTTCGTCGAACACACCTCACGTGGCAAATGAATCACAGCCACGAATTCAATTCTGGTACCGATTGCCTGAACTATAATCATAGCCCCAAACATAATCAATTGCAGATAGATAAAGCAATAATGGATCAAGATTCAAATCATACAATCAAGTCTGGTATTATCCGTTTAGGGCTGTCAGGGCTGTTGCACGCACTCGTTGCTCCACTCCCCCATCACCCATGACGGATCATACAACGTAAACATGAATTTAAGCATATGCATTTCATAGATAAAATCATACAATCAGTTGAGCATGTTATGAAGCACACACAAGTATGAGTTTGTACATATTCAATTCCTAATCACACAGCTATCCAAGGAAATCATACACATAGTTAAAAGAGGTTGAGAATCATATCTCAACACCCTTATACATTACAATTTGTTAACTACTACTCATTCAAACATTTTAACAAACACTTTAAAAATACATACATTAACATACATGACATATGTTGATCACATAGGCATTAGGTCAAATCCTTTCACTAGGGAGTTGTCCCAATCATAACACGCGTACACCCACAACGGATAGCCATGGAGAGTCGGAATCCAAGTTCCATATTCATTTGAACATTTCCACAAACACTTGGGCTACACATTTCAACATATATAACGTATAGTGGCCGTGGCGTGATTTAGGGCAAATTCTTTCGTCAAAGGGGTATCGCCAATACAACAATCATATATCCATGACAATTAGTCATGGCGAACACGAATGAGAATTCTATACTCATTCAGTTATTTTCACAAACACTTAGAATACACTATTACAACATACATGGTGTATGTTAGCAAAACATGTATTAGGGCTATCCTTTCGCCAAGTAAGTATTTTACGCATATATAATATATTTATACAACAAATAATCATGGCAACCACATCTCTAAAAAATATATGTATACGGTACTTTCTACAATACAATATTTTTACATACATAGTGTATATTAGTAAAACATGTATTTGGGCGAATCCTTTCGCCAAATAAGTATTTTATCCATATATTGTATATTCATACAACAAATAATCATGTCAAACACATTTCCAAAATTTTTACGTATACGGTATTTTCTACGAATACCTAGAATATGTAAAATTCCATAATCTACATCTTTAATCAAAACAGAAAATAAAAAATACTTTGTACATGTGCAATTGCATGCAGATCATGAATATATCATTATCTGACATTGAAAGCGTTGAAAACCATAACCTATACACCTAAATCCGCACCTTTTATCGTAGAATCGTAATAAATCAGCTAGGTTTGCTAAGCCTTCGTATATGGCAGTTTGGCGACCTATAGAACAGAATAGGTTAGCTATTTCATAACCTACAACTATCAAAACCCCAAATCAGTTTAGGGTTAGGGTTTCTTACCTAGAAACGGAGTCGGATTCGCCGGAAAAGCGACGAGAATGGAGTGGTGAAGCTCGTATAGCGGCAGAGAAGAGTGGTAGGGAGATTCTCCCACATCTCCCACACTTTCTCCCTTTTCTCTCTTCTCTCTCTAGGGTTTCTCTCAAATTCGTATGGCTGCAATGAGAGAGGGTTTAAGGTCCTTATATAGTCTAAAAATTTACTGAAATAGACTCCAGGTCAAAGTATACTTAGGTTATAACCAAAACGGGTCAGTTTCAGCTCAACGGAGGACTTCTGGCGGGCCTCTTTGAGCCAAAGGTCGGACTTAAGCTCACTAACGCTGGATCTACGTTTAGTTAAGTTTTCGTTTCAGTGGGATTTCCAGATCACGCGTGGTGGACCAGTTTCAGTTCAACGGTCAGCGGATCTCGATCGGAGATTCCGAGTACATGTAAATGTGTATGAAATTTCTCCTGATCCGAAGGTGTAATTTGGTCTGATTCTGACGGTCTGGTTGCTTAAAACTGATCCGTAAGCAACACGTGCCAGATTACTATTCAAGATATTTATTTTGTAAAGAAAACAAGTGTTTTCACACACTCTCGCTCCGGACTCAAGCGAACAGCCGTGGGACACTGTCTGGATTTGATTTCCGAGATGGTTGTCAAGCCCAGCAAGGCGGTCCTAATTCCTTAACTTCGTGTTAATCGGACTTCCGACGTGCGGTCCAGATCTGATACGGAGTTTCGAGATGCTTTCGAGAGCAGCCGGGTAATGAGATTGATCCTAGATTTTAGGGTAACCTAGCGTCAATGATTTTACAAGTTTTGGGTCTTGCAGATCGTATATAAAGTGGTTGGTGCTAATTTCACAGGTACTCTAGTTTAACACTGGCTATTTCTCGCCTAATTTCTAAAGGATTTAGTCCTGGGTGATTTCGGTCTGAGGTGGTACTTAGTCTTTTCTAGCAATGTTTAGTTTAAGTATTGTTCTTCATTACCTAAACTTTAAGATAGTGTCTAAGGTGAAAGTACTTAGAAAATATTGGAAGAACAAGGTGGAGAAGGGTGAGATTTGTGAAGAAAATGGTTTAAGAAGCGATTCTAGACTGTGGGATTCAGTTTCTGACAAGTTAATAAGGTGTTAGGAGCGACCCATTGCCTAAGGACGTCTAATCCCAGGTTGAAAAAAATCCGGGCTGTTACACACCCTGATGTCCGGATCCCTTCCCTTGCTTCACATTCTTTTCCACTCTTTTCTCCTTCTTTTCATTTTAAATTCATGGTATTGTGGGGCCCACAAATGGGCCACGCTATTGGAGAGCGTGCCCCGCACGCTATCATAGCGTGGACCACCTTATGTGGCCTACCGTGATATTTATTTTCTATTTAAACCTATCGATTTATATAATTACATCTGAATGGTGGAAATATGCCAAAATTGATATGATTTAAAGCTCGTTGGCCCACAATGACCCAACCATTCTAATGGATGGATTTGATTTGTTTAGGTGGACCCCACCACCTTGCAAATAAAAAAAAGAAAGAGAGAGAAAGGGGTAGACATTGGAGCATGTCCGATGGACGTTGCTGTCCAGCGTCACTGTTATCGCAGCCCCATGGTGGGTGTTGGGAGGAGGACTACTCGTGGGACCCAACATGATGCATATGATTCATTTATGACGCCCATTTGATTTCCCTTCTCATTTTAGGCGTTGAGCCCAAAAATCTAGATGATCTACCAATCAGGTAGACCACTAGAGGCGACGGTGGGGGTGGGAGCACCCCCTCACATTAGCCACACAGGCATGGGGTGGGGACAGTCCAGCCGTAGACCCCACCTTGATGTGTATATATTAGATCCTACCCGTCCACATTTTTCTATAGATCATTTTAGGCTATGGACCGAAAATGAGACAGATCTTAGTCTCGAGTGGACTGTACTGAGGGAAACAAATCCCACTGTTGAAACTTTTTAAGGCCCACTCACTAGCCCACTCACTAGTGGAGCATACTCAGCATTAAACACAAAAAAAGGGTAAAAGGAAAAGAAAGTGACGCTGGGCATTATTGCCTAGCGACGTGAGGGGTGGAAGCCTCCTTGGGCTGCCCCCACTCGTGGATCCCACCATGATGTATATGTTTAATCCACACCGTCCACCATCTCTTCCATATTATTTTAGGCTATAGGCCAAAATATGAGGCATATCTGAATCTACAGTGGGTCATACTAAGGGAAACAATGCTCATATGTTAAGACCTTCTAGGGCCCGCTGTGGAGTCCCTAATCATCCAAACCAGTCATAGTCAGTCTATTGAACCTCATTCGACTTGGCCAAGATGGTGGATGGAGTAAATCATCAATTCGGGTGGCCATCTTAATAGTGCATCAATATATTTTGGCGGACGCCCAGCCAGGGGCGTGGAAGTGGGGCCACTCGTGGGACCCTACATGTTATATGTATCATATCCACTCCGTTCATCTATCTTGCCAAATCATGTTCGGGCTTGAGCCCAAAACTTAAGCTGATTCAGATCTTAAGTGGGTCGCACCACAAGGAAATGTAGGGGTAGAATCTTCAACGCACAAAGCTAAAAAAATCCTTTGGAAGGAATAACCCCTACCCTTTCACAAAATACCTAATTGCTATAACTTTAGGTGGTTGATGAAGGCGGTTGAATTTTATAATTTGGTCTTAAATGATACATCTCAGTGCAGGTCACCGGAATTCAATCAAACATTAAATTAAGCGTAACTTTGACATCCCTACTTACCTAATCAATATATATATATATATATATAAAGTTCAGGCTTTTGCTAACATGTATGGCCTCATGTTTAATTAAATTGCACCAACTAAGGTTTTTCTCTTGGTGCTTGCTGCAGATGTCATAAGCAGGACGTTGCACCCGTGTAACCGATAGCTCCATTAGACCACCAAGACGTGGATGTGTCACCGAATTCACGGACTTTGCCAACACTTGAGCCAGCTTATATAAGGAAGTGAGTCCAAAATTCGGGCCGATCCAAAACTAAAGTAGGCCACACCACATAAAAACTGTAATGATGGGACACCTGCCATTGAAACTTTCCTAGGCACCAACCTTGAGGTTTGTGGTGCCACCCAACTATTCATTCGATGGCTCGTACAATGATGAAGGGAAAAATCCAAATATCAGCATAATCCATAATTTCCTTGGCCTCACAAAGTTATTAACGTTACGTGTCCCATCCCTACTTTTCCTATGGGCCAACCAGCTTTGTTTTGGATAGGGAGCGGATTAGGTGCGCCCTAGGCTTTACTTAAGACGGTGCAACCCTTACTGTGGGGCCCACCTTGATGTATTTATTCTATATCCAAGCCATCCTTCCATTTTGCAAGATTCTTTCAGCGCATGAGCCGAAAATTAAAGCAGATCCAAATCTCAGGTGGACCATACTATAGGAAAGAGTGGTGATTGAACGCCCGACCATTCAAAACTTCCTAGACCCACCGTAATGTTTCAGTAATGTCTATTTGCCATCCAACCTGTTGGTAAGGTCATGCAAAACTGGATGAAGTGAAAATAAATAAATATGAGCTTGATCCACAACTTTTGTGGTTCACATGACGTTTTTAACGGCGAATCACCACTATTTCCTATAGTAATGTTCACTTGATATTCGGATCTGCTTCATTTCTCAGCTCATGCCGTGAACGATCTGGCAAAATGAATGGACAGCGTGGTTGTAGAATACAGACATCAAGGTGGGCCTGACGAAAAGGGCCACACCGTCTTTGGTGAGGCTAATCCGATCCCGTTTTGGGTTCATATCCTAACAGCAACAGAATGGGCTGAGAGAGTAGATGTTACAGACACATCAAGGTGGTCCCATGGTCTGTTGCATCGGCTCCCTACAAACAACTGTTGTAGGATACTCAGCGTCCATATGAATATATGGGTGCACGTTTGGAATCTGATTAGACGTTGCTCAGGTGATTTGGGAAATAAATGGTACAGCTGCCTTTATTCATTGCGGCAAATCCTGTTCTTGGTAATTTTCATGGAGATTTTATGATTTTGATGTTTTTTAAATAATATTATTTGCTAAAAATAAAATATTTAAAAAATATTTACTAATGTTTATACCCTTTGTCACCATTCATGCGGGAACTAATTTGAGTGAGTTATCTTTTATTTGGATGGATCCGCACGATGTATTTGATGGTCTTTAAACATATAAGAAAAAAAATTTATGATAATATAGCCAAAGTGCATTAAACAATAATATTTAAGTGACCAATGAAAAATCAACCTAGTAAAAGTGGTTATAAAACAAATGGCAAAAGAATAAGCAAATAAAGCTGAATAGTGTTGAAATAGTTATAATAACCGTTTAAATGTAGAATGAATCTAGATGATCAAGTTGTAGCTATAAATAATAGAGGAATTCAGTAAAAAAAAAATAAAATAGTATCACATTAGCACAATTGAACCCAAACATTATCTTTCAATTACTAGTCAATTACACTTATCAGTGTAATAATTCTACCTTTCTATCAAATAAATTGCATTTCTAATGTAATACTTTACTTTCGCCTTAATTCAACGAGGGAGTAAGCTTCTCATTAATCTGGACAGTAATGTTGAAGACAACCAAGGGATTTTCAGTGGTGGAGGAAGAAGGAGCATTTGTTGCGGAAGACATGGTTTGAATTCGGATCTTGATCTCGTTAGAGGTAGGTGCTCTGATACCATATGAAAGAAATGCACATTGCCAATTAATGGAAATAATCCTTCAATTTTATTGATTGAATCAGAGTGATATATATACAGAACTTAAGAGTCCTATATTAGAAAGGAATACAAAATCAAATATACAGCTGTTATAAAAAGATAATTATAATAAAAAACCATATGAATTTAAATCCCCTTTGGCAATAACAGAAGGTAGAAATCTTGGCATTGATTGAGCTGATTCGAAATGCTAAGATCTGGATTTTATCTTCTGTTGTGTAGCATTTCTATTCTCCTTAATACTGTTTACATTCCATAACATTAATAAAATAAGTGATAATCTTAGATGTAATTAGAGTCGACGCTCGTACCCTAGATTTAATTTCTCATTTAGAAAAGTATTTCACAATTACTAGCTGTAATGGACTAGAAGAATTAACTTCTCACTTATCTTTATTTGAATTGAAAAGTCATTTCAGACTGAAGTTAAACGTGTAACCTATCATTAAAGAACGAACCTATCATATGAATATCACCTGGTTCAACTTTACACATTAAGCGAGTGATTGAATAGGCAATCAATCTCATTCGATCACAATCATATATTACGTATTTGCATATCTCATAATCATAGTTCTTCAGTTTGAATTGTATCTCAAGGTTAAAGTTTTTCAGTTTAAACGGAGCCAGAAATTCAATTATACCATGCTCGCATTTAAATTGTGGAAAACAAGAAGAACAATTATTACTAAATAACTTTTAAATACTGAATATAAAAGTATAAATTAAATTATTTTAACTTCTAAATATCCGTAAAATTGCAATAATTTTGTGATAAAATCTCAAAATTAAAAAAATACTGTGAATCTGAAAATCTCACAACATTGTCGCGAAAATATTTGTTAATAAAAAATCAGCATATCATCAAGGGATTTTCAAATTCTGGGCTATATTTGTCACAATGCATGTTTTGCTGGAGTAATGCCAAAAAAAAAAAGCCCCCATGCATTCTACAATGGTCTCCTCCATGCTCCATTGCATGACACGTGGCAAAGATGTGTTATAATCAGTACTGTTGATCTGGTGGGCAACCGTATGGATGGATTGGATTTAGCCAAAAAGTTTCAATGATCAGACCACTCTAATAATCCATTCTTGTAAGTTTTGCAAGCTAGCCGTTACTTTTGCAAGCCACTGATTGAACGGTCACTGCTGTCCAATCCCATTGCAACCTTCAGATATGGTGAATCCACACGGCGGTCTACCATTTCAACAACCTGAGTCACTTCTCGATGTATGGAACTTCAGTCCCACTTTTAGCTAAAATTACTTACCAGGATGTGGAGAAGGTTGTGTGCGCACCGCACGTATGCAACTAGGGCCACGTGTGCACATTTCCCACCATCCAGTAATGGTGTGGGTGGAAGAATCTTAACGCATGCTTTGAAATGGGCTTTCGAAATCCAACATTTGAAATGCATCTTAGATCTCCACCTTCCGTTTAACCCATAGGACATACGTGCGCACCAACCCTATCTGCTTCCGCTCCACATCAGAAATCGTGCGTCATTTATTTTATCTGGACTTGGATTTCAGTAGCGACTTCATCAGCACCAGGGTCGGTATTGGTCGGTGCTGGTTGGAACTCTGTAGGCCCCACCATGATGCATGTATTTTATCGACTCCGTCCATGCATTTTTTTCAGCTCATTTTAGGGGCTGAAAATGTGATAGATACAAATATTAGGTGGACCGCACAGGAGGAAATAGTGGTGATTGAACGCCCACCATTGAAAACTTCATAGGGCGCACTGTAATGTTTATTTGCCATCAAACCTGTTGATTAGGTAACACAGACCCGGACAAAGGGAAAACACAAATATCAGCTTGATCCAAGACTTTTTTGCCCCTCAAGAAGTTTTTATGGTGAGCGTTCAATCACCACTATTTCCTGTGGTGAGGTCCAATTAAGTTTTATATCTACCTAATTTCTTCTCTCATGTCCTAAACTGAGCTGTAAAAATGGATGGACGGTGTGGATAAAACATACGCATCATGGTGAGCTCACAGTGAACTGACCAGTACTGACCTCCGTACTGGAGGGTCACTACCGAATCCCAGTCCCATTCATCGAGAACGGATAGCCCCGTGGCTGATGGTCGGTGCTCTGTGGGCTCCACCATGATGTATGTGTTTCATCCATTCCGTTCATCCATTTTTACAGATCATTTTAGGGTCTATGACCAATATGAAAGGAATATAAATCTCAGTTGGACTACCCCACAGGAAAACAGTAGTGATTGGATATCCACCATTAAAATCCTCCTAACGCCCAATATATTGTTTATTTGACATCCAATCTGTTGATTAGGTCTTACAGATCCAGATGAAGGTAAAAAAACAAAGATCAGATTGATCCAAAACTTTTATGGCCCCTAAAAATCTTTTAATGGTTGACGTTCATTCAAAACTGTTTACTGTAATGTGGTCCACTTGAGATTGGGATATACCTCATTTTTTTCTCTCATACCATAAAATTATCTAGAAAAATAGATGGACGGCATGGATGAAACATATACATCATGGTGGGCCCACAGAGCACCGTCCACCAGCCAGTAGCCAATCCGTTTCCCCATTCATCTATATCATGGCCCTTATCTACACCATATCTTTTAAAAGAAGTGTATTGAGCATGTACTTGGACGGAGATCTGTGCTTCTGATGGTTATGGATTTCCATACTCCCTGGCCCACCAAAAAATCTCTTATAAAAAAACATGAGAGGATCAACGAAATTAACTGCCCAATCTCTAAAAGGCCCACTCTCATTCATTCAACTCCTGGAACGACAACACTCTCTCCATGTGTAGTGCACATGTGCCAGCCATTAGTCTTTAGCCTTTAGTAATATTCCAAACTTGCATTCCACTGTACCCGAAATATATATTTGAGAAATGATGATCACATACAGGCAATGTACCATAACTTGTGGTACCGTACCAGCTTTTACCCCAACATTGCAGGTTTTCATGACATCAGTGCCATTAAAACGGTAGGCCCCACGGTGAAGATCAACTGGAAGAAAAATCAGGCCATTACGATTTTCAAGTTGGCCGCAATTAAGCAACTGACAGTCTGACTCAACATACTGGCACAACCCACCTAGAGAGCAGATCAGCCTTATTTTTTTTGAAAAAGGTGATCTTCGTGGTGGGGCCCACCGTTTTCATGGTACGGATTTCCTATGTAACTGTCATGTTAGCGGGGGAAAGATAGTACGGAACTGGAACTGTGGGACTGTTGCCTGTAGGTGAGCAGTTTTCTTTATATTTTATATTTTGAGGAGATCCGGTTCACCTGAAAGGACAAATGTTCATTCTCCTTTACATTATACACGTGGCATATGTGATGATCTAAACCGTTCTTGCATTATAAGGTTTGATAGATGGAGCACAGACCAAAAATCACATTGATTAGACAAATCTAACCATGTTAAAAGATTGCACAAAAGTCGGTGGTACAATGACTATGATCTTTGTGCACTAATATGTTTTTTAATGTTAAAGATTGGTGGACAATGCATTGATGGCTGTACTACACGGATGAACGGTTCAGATTGATGTGGACAACGCACGATCGTGCATGCTACAGAAAGTTAAAGGAGAATTATTTTATGCATGTCCATTCATGAGGGAGTCCTTTCTTTAAAACCGTGCCTTCTATTTTAGAAATATGTGGCCCACTTACTCAGATAAATGGCCAGGATATCGACAGATGGGGCCCATCTAAATCACTGCTTGAGTGTGTATGTTCGGCTGTCTGCGGAGGTGCGTGTATGCTACTAAACTTCAACTAATTAAATAAAGCAAAAGGTTCATATTACTATGGACAGGGATTTTTGAAATAAACAAATACAAAGAAAATGCTCTATGGTACTCTACCCTTGTATTTGAATAGTGTACACGTGGATTTTCAGTATCAACAACTGGGGCCCATGGTTGTGTAATCCAGACCATTGGATGCAGTGAGTCCCAGTCGGTGGACCGTATCAAAAAATTATCCAAAGTTCCAAGATCCCCAGCCCTCAATCTTGACTTTATTCAGTTGAATATGGAATGCAAGATTGTTTCTCTTGTTAATCGTCTATTTGGAGGGCACACGGCCCTGATATTCCTACAAAGCGATTTGTCATTGTCCATCCATTGTACGGTAGCGTGGGCTTTAGTTAGACATATTGCAGAAGGCTGCGATTGTCCTACATAGAGATTTTTCCATGGTCCTTCCATTCTACAGTGGCTTGGGCTTTAGTTAGTCGTCCACGGAATTATTATTATTTTAATAAATGGCACTTAAGCTGGAGTCAACTTTAATTAAAACAAACTGCAACTTCCAATACTAAGGTGAGTGGACGGCTTTTGCTTTTGTTATGTGATGGTGAGAATAACATTTTTACTATTTCTCTATCATGAAAAGGGTCATGTGATGTCTGTGCATGCATGTATACATCCATTTGTACATAATCTAGAAAAGCGTATGATGTGTCACGCTTTTTTATTTTTACCCCCATTAATGAAATGGGTTTGGGTTTGTTTTTGAACTGGTCGGCCAGGTCTTATTTAAAAAGTTGATTTTGCTTGGCTAGGCTCAGCCCATTCCAGCCTTATTCATATCTTATCCCATCCATGTGATGGTCCAGATTTTCTGACATTAATGGGCCCCACTATTAAGTGGTTTAGATCTTGTGAAATTTGTTGCCTGGATTAACAATGGTTGGATATCCCAAAAATTGTAGTTCACTTTCTCTATCTTGGTGAGCTGTAAAACACTTATTTTAACTCTTCTTTATACAATAGAGGGTAAAAAGGTTATTTTAAATGGTCATTAGTTGACTGTAACTATTCAGTTCTATCATGATGTGTCTACAAATGGGGAACGGATTAGCTGAGAAACTGGTCTCACCCTAGACTGTGCAGCCCTTACCGTAGTCCCACCTTAGATGTATGTGTTTTCTATCCACACGGTCCATCCAATTTTCCAAATCATTTCAAGGCACTACCCTAAAAATGAAGTAGATCCAATTATGAGGTCGACCATACGATTGAAACAGTGGTGATTAATCATTAATAGGCAACAATTTTTTTAGATCAAGTTGATATTTGTTTTTGTTTTTTTTTCCTTCATCCGAGCTTATGTTAAACTTATATACAGATTGGATTACAAATAAGCTTATATACAAATTGGATTACAAATAAACACTACCGGAACATTAAGGTGCATCCAAAGAAGTTTTTGATGGTAGGTATTCAATCACCCTTGTTTTCTATGGTATTGTTTGGTATGATACTACTATTTTTTTTTTTTTTTTTTTTTTTTAAACACATGCAGACACACTACCACTGGAGTCAGGACCTGGTATGATACCTTAAAATGATATGAAAAAAATAGATGGACCATACATCAAGATGGGCCCCACGGTAAAGGCTACACTATCTTGAGTGAAGCCGGGGTCTCACCTAATCCGCAACCCTACAAATGTTAATGATGGAGTAATTTGTTTGGTGTGTATAGAAAATGAAAGGATTTATTTGAGAAATATGAATAAGTATGGGGTTACTAGACTCGTAACAAAAAGGGTACTATGCATCAAAACCTAATTTTCTTAAATATCCAAAAATCTAGTCACGTAGATGCAGTACTCGTGTGGTTCATCTAACGAGCCCAACCGTGGATGGCATGTGCCTGAAAGGTCACACTGGTTTTACAATCCTAGACAACGCTCAAAATCTCTTTCAGATGATCCTAGCTGTCCAAGTTGTTGCAATAAGGTGGACGGTTAAGATTGTCTATCAAGTTTAGTTTTGGGGCTAGGGCCTCTCCAATGGATCTTCATGCTACATGCAAGATGACAATGTCTACGGCTGCAGCCTGTGATGAGTGCCTTGGGATCCTCGCTACTTTAAACCAAATGAAAAGTCCTTGGAGCTGCACTCGCTTCCAGGAGAGATAGTATACAATGCCTGCTAGGTCTTGAGCACTTTTGTTCTTTATTTTTTTTGAAGGACATGTAAGATATTTGATATAAAGTTGAATGGTATTTTAGAAACTTTGATGTGATTGGTGTCCATCGGACGGCTTGGATTGCACCAGTAAATGCCCACAAATAACTTACATTTTACCCCGCAAAATGCCAGATGCGCCTCTGACTCTCCCCCACTTTCTGCTAACAATCTCTCTCCCAAATACCCCTTCCTCTCTCCGCGCGTGCATGAGCTACTACCCTAGTAATTGATACTCTAGCAATGTGATGACGATACTCAGGCACTTAAAAATTACTTGGAGATTGCATACATGACATACAAGCAACTTAAATTAATCCATTCAAATTGTGGTTCCAGTTTAAATGCATCATGAACAAATAATTATACTTATTCGATTATCTAAGTATTGGACATTAAAAAAAAAGAAAAAAAGAAACCGTTGGTCATAGTTAAATAAGCGGCTGTGAATTAGAGGTTAGGATTGTTTAGTGGAAGTGGGCTCCACAATATAGCCAGTTTAATTTTAGTTAATACATGCCATAGAGTAGCAGACTAACTCCCAAGTGAATCCCATAACAACATTTTAGATCACTTGATTGTGGTCCACCTATGCAAAGTGATAATCTTAATGGCACCTAACATGGTAGTTTAATGCATGTGGTTCACTTATTTTCACAATATAAATGGGTTTTCAGTTCCGACAAGTGGGTCCTATGGTTCAGCGATTCAATCTTTAGTCCGTTGATTCATGATGTGGAAAAGTATAGCTGAAGATCTTAAATACCCACGTTAGGTCCGTTTCAGTTGTATGTGGTCTGTTGTTATATTTCCTTTTACTGCCCATCCCAAGGCCACAAAAATCCAAAGGTTAAAAGTGTCTACCAACGAGGTTAATTTGGATAAAATATACCGATGATCTCAAATACTGAATCATGTGGACCACCTGTCAAAAGTAAGAATCCATGTACAGCGTGTAACGATGTGTGCCACACATCATATGACTCCTCTAGTCATCTTCTTCAGGGGAGTGGATTAGGTGCGGCCCTCACGTGGGGCCTACCTTGATGTATGTATTGTATATCCAAGCTGTTCATCCCTCTTGACAGCTTATTTTAAGGACATGAGCTGATGTAGAGCGGGTCGCGGATAGTTTCATGGCTAAGATGGATTAGAAAAGGCTTGGTCAACGACGGAAGTGATTCGGACTGTTGGACCTTAAATCGAGTGTATCTCGCAATTCAAATCTATAATTGTTTTTCTATTTTAACTATGTTTTTATTATAAATAGTAATTTTTAGTTTAATTATAATTCTTTATCTTATGAGCTTTAGGAGCTGCGGCCAATGTGAGAAGTGCTTACAATAATTAGGAGAATATGACACTTACTATTTTTGGCCTTAAAACCTTGCACATTGGTAGACATCATGACCTTCTATAAATAGTAAGTTGTGAATTTTAAAAGTTTTAGTTGTAGCTTGATTCTAATTTCTCTCTTGATATTCCTATTTAAAGGGTTGTGAACTCTTTAATTCATTCACCAATCAATTTACAAATTTAATGGAATTTATTTCTATTTTCTCGCTTTCTTTCCTTGTAGATTCGAGAAGTGTATGTGAGGAGTCCAGATAAGCTCGGTAGATGTGAAGTAGTTATACCTCACGTTTATCCTTGTGTCATGAGCCCACAAATTTCAGGTGGACCACACTATAGGAAATAGTGTTGATTGAATGCTCACCATTAAAAACTTACTGTAATGTTTATTTGTCATCTAACCTGTTGATAAGGTCAGGTCACACCGACTTGGACGATGGAAAAAAAAATCAGCTTGATCCAAAACTGTTGTAGCCCACGAAAAGATTTTAATAGTCAATCACCATTGCTTCCTTTGGTGTGGTCCATCTAGGATTTGGACCTGCTCCATTTTTGAGCTCGTGTTCTAAAATGAGCTCGTAAAACAGATGGGCAACGTGGATATACAATACATACGTCAAGGTGGGCCCATGGTCAGGGCCGCACCGTGTTGGGTGACATATGGGTCGCACCTAATCTGCCTACTTATTCGGATGACTGGACATGAGACGGACTTGCCATTGAAGCTTTGTGGATTCATAGCACATGATCCAACATATCAGACGTGTACCATTTTAGGCCATTCATCAGGTGATGTCCACCCACTGTGATCAGGCCTATCCACCCATCCATTCATACCGTAACTATTCCCAGCAAGATGCATCCTGGCCCTATATTAATGTGGGTACTACAATGAATTTTAAATATTGCTGCCATTTCTTTTCCTTTTTGAAAAAGAAAAGAAAAAAGAATGTGAAGCCCAAGGCAATTTTGTCTGCCTGCCTTAAGGCACGCGTGAATTGAAATGCAAACGCTTGGGCCTGTTTGGTAGCGTGGATTTGGAACCCCCGGATTGGCAAGCCCCAGGATTGAAAACCCTTTGGATTGGCAATCCTCTTGGTGTGTTTGGCACCATGGAGTGTGAATTAACTTTAATTCAAAAATACCTATATATGGCATATTTACAGGGGTTTGAATTTAATTTCTAAATCAACTTTAATATCCCCAATTAGTGAGATATATAATTTTTGACACTATGGTTGTGATAAACCCGCTAAAATATATGTTTTGCCTAAACATGATGAAATTCCAAGTCTCAGATGGACCGCAAGCACAAGATCATGTCTGAGTGACTAACCAACGATTTTTAATCATTGATTAATATGGACAATGTTTGGACGGTGCTGGATAATATTTGGACGGTGCTGATCTACATGGATAATGTTTGGACGGTGCTGATCATCGTTAGTGGGCCATGTGCCCAGTAGAATGATAGTGTACAGTGACATACATTTATGCCTGCAACTATTGAAACAAGATTTTAGGTGTAATCCAAGCTCTCACCGTGGATTACAAATCCCCTCAAAGAGGGGATTGGAAACCCCCTGGATTGGCAATCCTCAGTTGCTTTATGCTGCCAAACAACCAAGGGGATTGGAAACCCCCTCTAATCCCCTCCAATCCCCTCCAATCTAAGGTGCCAAATGACCCCTAACCCAAGTAACACAATTGCAATTTGGATCACAATCTCAGCTATCCAACCTGAAAATAATACAATTTCAATTTTGAGCCCAAGCTCAACAGTCCAACTAAAAAGTAACAGAATTGCAATTTGGAACTCAAACCTCACTCTGAATGGTAAGCAAGGAAATTAGTATTTAGTCAATTCCATTATTTTCTTAACTACTGAGGGCATGTTTGGCTGGAATGGTTTTTAAGGTAATGATGGTGGTGTCAGTGTTTGTTTGTTGATCCCATGGGTTTGGGATAGCCTATGGGATATCCAGCAGGGTGTTTGGATGGTCATAAATGGATGGGTTTGCATCTCCATTGCTTCTCATGGTGTGCCCCACTCACTGCTTTATAGCTGCCTCAAAACAACTTCATGGTTGAATGTAGGCAGGTGAAAATGATGGAGGGAGTAGATATCTCATTGATATCTTGGTGGGCCCTATATAGGGGTGAAAGCCTATATCTCGGGATTGGCGGAATTCAGGTGCTGTTTACGAGGGTACGGTGGAATGATTTTTATCTCGCCGTCCCAAACAGAAAAGGAGATGAGATGTAAACAGCATAACTCTCGTAAAACCGTCTTTATCTCATATCTAGTGCTGGGCAAATAGGCCTTAAGAGTAATTTGATTTGACAGTGCATCCAAACGCGCATTATTTCTACCGTACGTGAGCAGTGCAACTTAGATACAACTCCAGGTTTGAACCTTGATGAGATCCTGACGTGGAATCAGATTTGCATCTTGATAATTAACTAGATGACGTTTAGACCTTGAGCTCTATTACAATACTATGATTTGACGCCTCACAGTCACTTTCCACATACACATCGATGGAGGGAAATGTGGTGTCCGCACGTTGCCCATCTTTATGCGTTTTGTATTTTTGTCTGTAAATTAGGTGACTAGATTCGTCTTTGGATGTGAAATTAAAAGAGAAAATCTTATAAATCTATAAATTATAAGTACCACCCAAAAATCAACCGAAAATGACAGTAGCATCTTTGTTGATTCCGCCGTAATGGAGTGGTTGTAATTTCATGGTTGGACTCCATTTTGGCTCAATAATGGAATGGAATATCAACTCAATAATTATCTGAGCCTTGTTGAAGTTATCTTCACAAAAAAAGCTTTGTTAATACATATATATGCCAGTGCAAGCATCATCTCTCACCATTTAAATTCAACTATGCTTGTGGGAATTTGTAACAGTATCAAAACTTGAAAATTCAAAGTTCATTTTAAAATGCCTGTTAAGATTCCCATCCACAATGTTTGGATGGTGGGAGATATTTGCCTTTAATATTATCTATCCTCGTTTCCGATGGTCCAAATAAATCGAATGGATTATGCATATACAAAATTCAGATTTTACCAAACGATACCAGGATGAGCAAAATGGTTTTTGGTGAGTAAAATGAGTAAAATGCTCTTATATGTTATTTTTCTTAAGCAGTATTAGACCCGTTTGGCATCTTTGATTTAATCCAATAAAATCTTTTTAAATTAGACTTACTTTACAAAGATATTTTTCTTTAGTTATTTGTTTGGTAAAATTATTATTTTTCATAATAAAAAAGCTCTAAATTAAAATAAGCAAGTTTGATAAAACATTTAAATAAGAGTTTTTATTTATTTATTTATTATTATTATTTTAAGGATAGCTGTCATTTTTAAAGATAACAATTCCATTATGATCAAATGTGAATTGTACATTTTTTTCATACTGGATAGCTAAAATATCCGATTAAGAGGAATAGGTGAAGGCGGAATGTAAGGCCCACTTTCAATATGAATCATTCATCATGCTGGGCCTACTTTTGATGTCAACTGTTCATTATGTGGATTCTTCTTCAATGTTCATCACCTATCATATGGGTCAGCCTTTGATGTGGTCCATCCATCATGTGAGTTTCACTTTGTCTATCATGTGGACCATTTATCACATGGGCCCCACCTTTAATATGTGCTATTCATCATATGGTCCACCTTTTATGTCAACCTTCTGTCATGTGGCCCACCCTCAATGTCCAACATCCATCAGGGTCCCACCTTTGATGTGGACTGTCCATCATGTGGGACCCAATTGATGTGGATATTCCATCATGCGGGGCTACACTTTGATGTGAGCCATCCATCATTTGAGCCCCACCTTTTATGTGGCCTACATCATTTGGGTGCACCTTTAGGTGGATCATTCATCACGTGGGGTCTCATTTACAATATGGGTCGTTCATCATGGGGTCCTACATTTGTTGTCAACCATCCATCATAGGTCTCACCTGTGAAGTGGATTGTCTATCATGTAGGGCCATTCATGTGGGGCCCACCGCTGATGTTAAACGTTAATTATGTGCGCCCACCTTGATGTGGATCATTCATCATGTGGGGTCCCTCCTTCAATATGGGTCGTTCATCATGTAAGCCCACTTTCAACGTCCACCGTCCATCATGGGTCCCACCTTTGATGTGGACTGCCATCAAGTGGGGCCCACTTGATGTGGATTGTCCATCATGTGGTGCCACACTTTGATGTGATCCATTTATCATGTGGGCCCACTTTGATGTGGACCATTCATCATGTACGGCCATGACTCAGTCCATCATATGGTCCCACTTGAGAGAGAGAGAGAGAGAAAGGAAAATTACAAAGAAATATGAGAGGGCAATTTTGGTAATTGAAAATTGATTAAAGTCTTAACTTCTATTTAGAGTGAACTGTCCATTGCTTATGAATTTAGATCTTATTTTTTAATTTATAAAAGTTTATTTTTGATTTTACAAATAAGCCTATACGCTCGAGATGCCAAACACTCCCTTCGAGTTGAGGCAGCTCCAACAGATCGTGCATTCCACCATTTTGATCACACAAATAAAAAATCAGGCCAATGAAACCATCACATGAGCCACACCACATAACATCTTAAAACCCTCCAAATTTACATGTGGTCCACCTAAGATTAGACGAGCATGCTTATTGATTCATATGTACATCAGGGTGTGGGATGCACCAGATGAACAATTCAATTTCATAAACACACCACGTTGGCCCACGAAGCTGACTCTTCTAATTTTTTTTCTTTCTTTTAGAAAAATCATAAATGAGGATATCTTTGTCATTTAACTCAATAAAAGGTGTCTGCTAGTTCTTTAAAATAGTTGAGGCACTGTTTGGTAAAATCAGCATTAGTGTGGAATTTGTGGTAAAACATCGCTGTCGGTATGCACCAAAGATTTGAGGGGATTTAAGGGCATTCCAAATCCATCGGTTGTTTGTGAGGGTAGATTTGAGAGTATTCTAAACTTAGAAGATTTTAACTTCTCACTTTTGATGAGTTTTGCAGCTCCTTTTTTCTTAATCCTCTGTTTCTCTTACTCATTTTTAAAAGTAAATGAGCCACATGGGTAACATATATGTTATTAGGCTACTAATTTTTTATGCGCAGGCCCACTGATTATAACCCAAAACAATTAAATTATCAACAACATCAACTAAATTACTTCAATAGAATAGTTTGAGCAGTCCAAACATTGTCCATATAAATCAATAGTTAAAAATCATTGGCTACTTACTCAGTTGTGATCGCACGCCTGTTGCCCATCTTGCTTGGAATTTCATCATTTTTGGCCAAAGTATATATTTCAATGAGCTTATTACAATAATTTTGCCAAACATTACACATGTACATTAATTAGGAATATTAAAGTTAATTTAGTAATTAAATTCAAACTACCATAAATATACTATCTATTTCAAGTGCATAACTACTTTTGGGTTACAACGGATTTCAAATCCAGGTGCCAAACACAACTTACGAATTTTGAATCAAGTCTAGATGATTTTCAATCTAGGCATTTTGAATCCATGCCAAATGAGGCTAATATTTTCTTCTATCCCTTTTCAATTTCTTTTGGGGGAAAATTCCATCTATTCCAAATGAATGACAAATCTGTTGAGAAAAGTCTTAAATCTGAAGGTTTTGAGGTCGTTTGACTGGTCGTGGGAAGCTTCGATTGGTCGTGGGAGACGTTCGACCGGTTGTAGGTTCGAGCCCTGGCACGACTCAAAGTCCAGCGAGTTTTTGCTGTTTTTTACTGTAGCTACGACTGGTCGTAGCTTTCCTACGACCAGTCGTAGGTGGTCTACGACCAGTCGTAGGAGAGCTACGACTCGTCGTAGGTTACACAGTTTGTTCCGCGATTTTGCGCGAAACTGCGGATTTGAGTCCTTTCGCAACTGGGATGCAGAAGGGAAGTTTCCTAAACTATAAATAGGTATCCTTAGGGCTTTTCTAGGGTATGAGAATGTATGCTAAGGCTTCCTAAAGGGTTCTAGGGTTATCAAAGGGTGTAGCAAGGGTGAGATTCGAGGTTGTTCGAATCGGGTAAGTCCTCTCTCTTTATAATCGATGCTTTCATAGTGAAATTCTGTCACTTTGTGCCATGGTTTTTTCCCGAAAGGGTTTTCCACGTTAAATCTGTGTATTCTCTTGTATGCTTGGCGCCATTGGATTGCCATCCTAGATCTAGATCTGTGTGATTCCGCAGGCCAAAAATCCCAACAAAATCTATGTGTTTTCTTTCTTTTTTTTTTTGGGAAAATTCCATCTATTCTAATGAACAACAGTCATACTTAAAATTCTCAATTTCCATACAATTCAATTTGAGTGTTGTCTTATCTACTTTTATCTAAAAGTAATCAAGTTATTATAAACCTGACCACATAAAAAAATCCTACGTAAAATTCAATGGGCATGCGTCCAACACCCCCAATCATACCTAAAACGTAATTCATAAATATTCTACTACAATTTTACGTCAATAGTACAGATCAGGTGTATAGACTTTGTTGAATACCAATCCTTTATTTATTTATTTATTTTTTTATAAAGCCATTACATGGATAATTAGGATAACCAGATGACATTTATGTTTTAGAAACATAAGTGATCCCAAAGTATGAAATTGCTGACTATTGGCTTTATATATATGATGGCCTTATAGATATGATCTGGACGTACTGTTCATGAATTTGATTGGACATTAGAGTTGTTTGATTGGCATGATGTTTTCATGGAAGTACGTAGTTCGTATGTTAGATCCAATGAACCTTCCAGATCTTGTTATGGACACTTTATTGTTCTGGACTGCATGCTATCAGTCCCCTCCAATAAATTTACTTAAAATACTATATGTTAGTGTAGATGATCCGTCAGATAGAGTGGTCCAATCATTTTGTCACCTAATATGAAAATGTAAAAGCCAAGGAAAAATAAAAGTCAAAGCACCACTCAATAAAGAAAGACCCATGCCAACAAACCTAGACTCAGGTAATCGAAGAGTCACATGGGTGGAACTTTCATGAGACTCCACTATAAAACTAAAAGCTATATATATTATAATTCAAAACTCAAGTAGGCCACACAATATAGGAAATGAATAGAATAGAAGGAGACTTGGATAGGCAATTGTGTATATGACATCAGATCCATTCATCTGATGTGTCTCATCAGACTGAAAGAATTAGCAAAAAATAGGTGGGCCGTATGGCACGGATACAGAGGTTTTAGATATAATTTTATGAGGTGGCCCACCTGAGTGTTGAAATAGCTTAGTTTTGGGACCAAGGCAAAAAAGTGAGAGTTGTATATATACCTGATGGACCGGTAGATGTCAAGCAAAAAAAGAGTGTGTGCCTGATGGACCGGTACATCTCATGCACGTTTAGGAAGAGTAACCCTGGTAGCCGGTAGGTACCGACTACCGAGCGGACTCCTTTCTTGAGTTGGAATAAGAAATGCTAACATCCAACTAGTTGGATGATAAGTTAATGTACACCCATCAGATACCTTCCAACCATCGTTTGCGTGGTGAAATCCACACCGTTCAATAGGTTGGTCCCACCATGAGGAACATCTTATGTAAAAATCAGTCACACTCAACTCAAATATAGACGTTAATATTTAAAAAATAAATACAAGTATGGTCCAGTGTTGAATAAATGGGGCTGATGTTTGTATAAGGCATTCCTCATGAGACAAACAAACTACTGGACGGGTTTGATCTTGAAAGCACATACTATTTAGAGAGTTATCCATTTAGTGGACGGTAACTTATCATCCAACTAGTTGTATGTAAGGATTTCTCTTGGACGTCAGCATAGGAAGGTAGTTGCGTGGATTTCATGGCTTTGGAACTCTTCACTCCCATCTTTCAAGTGGTAGTTGGAATTAATGATGTGGGCGTTTGGTAGAACGTTTTTGTTCCAACTTACTAGTTGGAAGCATGGGAAACGTAAAGTGGCAGCTGAGCTTTCGTAATCCAACTCCCCACTCGCCGTGCAACAAAACATCTTGACCCATGTGGGGAAGTGGGGTTATCCAATCTATGAAGTGGGTCGGGCCCACAATGCGGATGACTTGTCTACTCATGGAGTGGGCCACACTGAGAAAGTTGATTGGCCGATGGTGGACTGCGTATATGGTGTTCTTAACAACCTTCTAATGGAAAGAAAATCAATTTTCAAGAAAGTCCTTTGGCTGTGTTGGTCGAAATTTTCAATATGGTATTAGAAAGGTTGTTGAGGGAGTGAAATTTTCATGGCATTAGAGTCAGTTGGTACACTCATAAGGCGGACAAGCATCTTTCAAATTGGATACTTGAAAGTTCATAATTTGAAAATTTACTCGTTTCCTTTTACAATTTTACTTCCAAAGGTAAATAGCATGTATTCTAATTGGTTAACCCCCGACGTTATAAAGGAGTGGGTGCATGAATAAAAGAAAAGAAATCATGGTTTTCTTTTTTTAAAATAATCCTTGAATATGTAAAGAAAAAAAAAATGTAAAATTGAGAAATGATGTAGAGCGGGTCGCGGACAATTACACGGCAAAGATGGATCAGAAAAGGCCCGGTCGACGACAGAAGTGATCTGGACCATCAGACCTTAAATCTTAAATCAGGCGTATCTTGCAATCCGGGATGAGTTAGCCGACGAAAAATATATGATTTTGGGGTAGAACGAGCTACTTTAGCCAACCAACCCAGCTATGCAGGGTTGCGACGCTCGGAATTGCGAGAAACCCCTGATTTGATGGTCGTTTCCCTGTTTCAATTTCGTTTTTACTATAAATAGTAAGTTTTAGTTTGCTTATAACTCTTCATCCGTCGGGCTTTAGGAGTTGCGCCCAACGTGAAAAGAGCTTAGAATAATTAGGAGAACGGGTTGGTGAAGCCAAATAGGACACTTACTATTTTTGGCCGAAAACCTTGCGCACTAGTAGACATCACGACCGTCTATAAATAGTAAGTTTACTATTTATAGTAAGTCGCGAATTCTAGGAGTCCTAGTTGTAGTTTGATTCTGATTTCTTTTCCATTGCTTAGTACCCTTATTTAAAGGGTTGTGAACTCGTTTTTATGAATTAATTAATCTATTTCGAATTTATTTAGAATTTATTTCTATTTTCTGCTCTCTTTTCTCGTGGATTCGAGAAGTCTCTGTGAGGAGTCCAGAGAAGTTCCGTGGATTCGGAATATTTATCCTCTTGAGGAAGACGGTGCTCGACCTCACGTCCTCCCCTGCGTCAAGAAATAAAGTTGATATTATTGAATAACAGTTGATTGAAAAAGCTTTTAATCAAATAAGAGTTATTTTAGTAAGTTCTTTTTATTTTAACTCTTATTTTAAATAAACTCATTTGGTAAAGTTACTTATTCAAAATAAAAAATAGCTATTATTTAAAATAAATATGCTTGATAAAACAATTGAATAAGAGTTTTATTTTTAATTTTTAATTTTTAATTTTTATTTTAGAAATTGATATCATCATTAAAGATTACAACAACTTAATTATAAGAGCAATCAAGATAGTTATTTAGGTGGATCTCCCTGTAAATGGATTGTGCCCCAAATGGCAAAAGAATTGATGGATACAATCTTTATATTTTAAGACATTTAGGCAATCCATTATATCCAACATTGGATATAGATTATCCATCATATGGAGCTCACCTTTGATGTGGACTATCCATCATGTGAGCAAAACCTTTAAAATGAACCATCAATCATGCCAGGGTTGGCCTAGGATGTGTGTACCATTAATCATTATGTGTTGATCTCTGATGTAGACCATCCATTATGTGGGGCCCACCTTGATGTATGTCATCTATCATGTGGGGCCCACTATCAATGCTAATTGTACTTTATGTAGGATCCCTTAATGTCTACTACCCATCACGTGGAGTCCACATTTGATGTGTCCATCGTATGGGTCTCACTTTCGAAGTGGGTTGTTGACGTAGGGAAGGACGTGAGGTCAAACACCATCTTCCTCAAGGGGACAACTGTTCCGAATCCGCGGAACTTCTTTGGACTCCTCACGGAAACTTCTCGAATTCACGATAAAGAAAGTAAGCAAAATAGAAATAAATTCTATAAAATTCGTAATTTGATTGATGAATGAAATAAAAGTGTTTACAACCCTTTAAATAGGGATACCAAGCAATGTGAGAGAAATCAGAACCAAACTACAACTAAAATTCTTAGAATTCACAAATTACTATAAATAGTAAACTTACTATTTATAGATGGTTGTGATGTCTACTAGTGCGTGAGGTTTCGACCAAAAATGGTAAGTGTCCTATTGGCTTCACAAAGCCGTTCTCCTAATTATTCTAAGCATTTTTTTTATTTATTTTTATTTTTTTTATTTTTTACGTTGGACGCAACTCCTAAAGCCCAACTAATGAAGAGTTATAGTCAAACTAAAACTTATTATTTATAATAAAAATGGAATTAAAATAGGAAAATGACCGTCGATCTGGTGATATTTTGCAAATCCGGCTTGCGTAACCCGGCGTAGTGGGGTTGGGTGGCTAAAGTAGCTCGTCCTACCCCCAAATCATATATTTTACATTTGATAACTTATTTCGGATTGCGAGATGCGCTCGATTTAAGGTTCGATAGTCCGGATTACTTCTGTCGTCGACCGGGCATTTTCTGATCCATCTTGGCCATGAAATTGTCTGCGACCTTCTCTACATCATTTGTTCATCATGTGGGGCCCACTTTTAATGTCCACCATCCATCATATGGGGCGCACCTTCTATGTGGATCATCTATCACGTTTGGCCACTTTGGATATGGGCCATCCATCATGTAAGACCTTGGATGTGGACTGTCCATTAGGTGGGGCCCACTTGATGTGGCATGTCCATAATAAGGGGCGACACTTTGATGTGGGCCATCCATCATATGAGTCCCACCTTGTCCATTATGTGGGCCCACCTTGATGTGAACTATTCATTATGTGGGGGTCCCACCTTCAATATGGGTCATTCATCATGCGGGCCCGCCATCAATGTCCGTCATCCATCATGCAAGTCCCACCTTTGATGTGAATTGTCCATCAAGTGGGGCCTGCTTGATATGGATGGTCATCATGCTAGGCCACACTTTGATATAGGTCATCCATCATACGAGGCTCACCTTTGATGTGAAATGTGCATTATGTGGGCCCACCTTGACGTGGGTTATTCATCATATGAGGCCACATCTTCAATATGGGTTGTTCATCACAGGGGCCCACCTTTGATGTCCACCATCCATTATGTGGGTCCCACCTTTGCTGGGGACTGTCGATCATGTGGGTCCCACTTTTTTGTTGACCTTTCATCATGTGGGGCCCAACCTTCAAAATGAATCGTTCATCATGTGGGCCCACTGTTAATGTCAACATTCCATCTTGTGGTCCCATCTTCAATGTCCACCATCCATCATGTGGGTCCCACCTTTGATGTGGACCGTCCACCAAGTGTGGCCCATCCATCATATGGGGCCGACATTTGATGTGACCATGCATTATGTGGGCACACCTTAATGTGGACCATTCATCATGGGTAGCCCCTACCTTCGATATCGGTCGCTCATTATGTGGGCTCATCTTGAAGAGATTGTAAATGGAAGAGAAGATGGCAAGATGAGAATTATTTAAAAAGTTTAAGGACAAACTTGTCCAAAAATTAATTAAAAATGTCTCACTACTTAAGCTAGGTAAACTTTAAAAAAAAAGTGACATCTCCTTTACTTACTTTTTAAGAACTTTTTTACTATTTTTTTAAAAAATTAAAAAATAAAATTAGAACTTTACCAAACAATCGGCTTTTACAATAAAAGCTATTTAAAAAAAAAATAATAAAAAAAAATCTCTTATTAGTAGATATGCCAAATGAGGCCTTATATGTAAGGTTGTACATGAATCGAGTTAGCTCGGTTAGCTCGCTCGACTCAACTCGAAAAAGCTTGATTTCGAGTCGAGTCGAGCTGATTTTTTTAGCTCGAAAAAGTTTCGAATTGAGTTCGAGCTTGCTCGAGCTCAACTTGTCTTAGATCGAACCCAACTCGAATCGAACTAGTTTGATGACTTGGTTACTTTGATATTGATGTTGCTTACCAAGTGTTTGATGAAATGACTCAATTAAGTGTCGGCTGGTGGCAAGGAAGGTATGTATATGAAACAAATGCATTTTTTTTTTTCTTGATTTTGATGTTGCATACAAGGTGTTTAATGAAATACCTGTAAAACCGCTGTTCCTGTTTTACATACAGTGAGAATTTGAAAGTGCAGTCTATATGTTTGTGAAAATGTTGCATATGTGAACTCATCTCGATCTTGGCTCGAACTGGCCTGAGTTGCTGACCGAACTAAGCCAAGTTGGCCAGTCGGGCTTGAGGACTGAGCCGAGCCGAGTTCGAGCTGGGGTTAATTAGTGGCCGAGTTGAGTTGATCTGTACCAAGCTCGACTCGATTCAACTCGTGTACACCTATACTTATATGAGCTTTAAATTCTAAATTTGCAACTTTTTTCAAATAATAAGTTTATTAAAAGTAGTAAACGATTTGTAAATTAATTCAACTTTTTTCCATAACTCAAATAAAGACTTCAAGCTATTATAAACCTCTCCAAACCTTAAAATGCCACAAAAATAGTAAAAATTATAATTATTAAACTAATAAAATTTAATATAAAACCAAAAAACAAACTCCTAAAACGATATTTTGTCCATGGCTTTCAACAACATATTATATGCGCGATTGGGATAATTGTTTGTAAAATTAAATATAATTTGACAACATTTTATCATTTCTAGTAAATTTACTATATTGAAAAAATTTGTGCTTTGAGTCAAATCAAGAACCTAGTATTTTTTTTTTACTAATATAATAAAATTATTAAGAACAATATAAGGGAGACTTTATTCAATGATATCAATTTTTATTCTCATCTTAGATATTCTCTGTTTGGTTGTGTATTGAAAGTAGGGGTGTACATCAAGTCGAACCGAGTCGAGTTGGCCTCAGCTCGACTCATCTCGGCCACTAGCTGACCTCAGCTCGAACTCGGCTCGACACTATCCTTGAGCTTGACTGGCCAGCTCGACTCGGTTTGGTCAGCAGCTTGGACTAGTTCGAGCCAAGATCGAGCTGAGTTCGCCATTGTAGCATTTTCACAAACACCTGGACTGCACCTTCAAAATCTCACTATATTTGAGACAACAGCAATGGTTTTATAAATATTTTATCAAACACCTTCTAAGCAACATCAAAATCAAGAAAAAAAGGTTGTTGGTTTCATTTACATACCTTCCTTTCCACCAGCCACACTTCTTTGAGTCATTTCATCAAACACTTGGTGAGCAACATCAATATCAAAGTAACCGAGTCACCAAACTGGTTCGATTCGAGTTGAGCTGGGGCTAGCTCAAACTCATTTTCGAGCTAAAAAAATCAGCTTGACTCGGCTCGAACTCAGCTTCGAATAAAGTTGAATTGAGCAATTTCGAGTTGAGCCGAGCGAGCTAACCGAGCTAGCTCGGTTCATGTACACCTCCAATTGCAAGGGTGTTTTTGAGAAGAAGATTGTGATCTCCTATTTTATCCTCCTAGTCATTATGCTAGCAATAACTAGGGCAGTCAATGGGCCCCAAATCTTCTAACTGTTATTATTGAATAGGCTTGGACCGCTTGGTATGAGAGGCCCATCTCCACCAGTTCAAAATCCAGGCCGAAAACAACCTCAGGCCAGGCTTGTCGACAGCCCCGAGAACCGCTTATACTCCATGCCTATGTCATATATGCATGACTAATCAAAGCAACCAAATTGTGTGCTCCTTGTAGATAAATCATGGCCCAAAAACCATAATGTTTGTGTAAGCCATTTTGGCTTCCTTAAATTTGGACTGCTCGTCATTTCGTTTGCAACTGTCCATTCGATGTTGGGCCAGGTCCTGCCTATGACAATAGAAGTCTATCTCAATTTTAGATTTTAAGTAATCTAACCATGTATTGACTGATTTATGAAGAGGCCATTTAGGTAATCTAACCATTTTTTAACTGATACATGGAGGGGCCAGCTTCTTACAATTGCTTCATGCAGGCCCAGGTAAGACCAAGTAAATCTGACGCTTGAGCCAAAACAAATAGGCCTGGCTTGGCCCGTGATGATTATGCATGGCCTGAGGCAAAACAACCACCTTTATACAACATCTAGGCTGTTTATTAAGTGTTCCCCATCACGAATAATATATGACAAAAATGCCCTTGAAATCTTAAATGGGCAGGGTCAGTCTAGGCTCGTCTGGGCTTCCCGGAACTTCAGAACAGGTATTAATGGCTTGAATTATAGGCCCAGGCCCGGTCCTCAGTCCTAAAATTCAAGCCCAAGCCAGGCGTGAAGTTTTGGCCAGACATGATAGCCCATTGGTCCAGCCCAGCCCATGGGTAGCCATAGACCCTATCACCTAAAACCTTGGCCTGCATCCTATCCATGTATCCAAGCCCAGCCCATATTATAGCTATGGGCCACCAATCATCTAAGTCAAAGCCAACCCAGACTGCCAGACAAGTTCGGTCTGTCAAAGCAGCGGATGTATGCAAACTTCAGATACACCCATCTCATTCATGCCGAGATGTGTCACATAAATATAGGATATCCTATCTGTGAAAAAGGTGGGACACACCATGATGATCACCTGGAGCAAAAATCAATGGACGACTAGTGGTACGGCTCAATGAAAATAGGGCTATCAACGGACCAGAAACGAGATGGGCTGTGATCTGTTCAAGCTCGATCCACAATGTAAAACCCATTTCTGAGCCTGATTGGATCCATGATGGCCCAAGACGGACGTTGTGGACCGCCGGAGATGATAATATAAAGACAGACATCCAGCACAGATGGCTATCATGGTAGGCCTTGCCCAGCCCAACAAAATCATGGCCTTGACCTGAGCCCAACCTAATTACTAATTGCCCATACTTTCATACCTTAGCCTATGGATCTTAATTATGATTTTAGACCCAGCCCAGCTCATGTCATGCCAGCCCAAAGATCTGAAAGGCCGGCTCCACCAGTTGGCAACGGTTCATATCTACGGAAAAGAAATAAATTGATGGGTCTTCCATGATAGTCCAATCATAGTGATTGCTGAACCAAGGGCAATTGAATTTGGGCCCACCAATCAGGTAGAAAGTTTCGCCATGATGAAAAGCATTGCTGGGCCTAATTGGGTTGCAGAGCAGGCCCAATTACTTATGGGCTTGATAGTAGGCCAAGGCCCAGTCCAGACTGTGACTTGAGCCGTTTAATTAATTGGAGTAAAAGTAAAACGTATGAGACGTCCAACTAGAGTGTGTCTCAAGTGTCATTATCTGACAGAGTATCAAATAACTCAATAATCTCATCAAACAAGTGTGGCCCACCTGATGAGTGTATTAGTTTGATATAAGAGACAAGATACATAAATTGCCAGTCCCATCTTGTAAAGGATGCTGATTGCATGTGAACACTGCCAGTAGCGACACGCTATTGGACAGGGTACGGATTAGGTGTTACCCGGGTAATAACTCAATGGGTGTTACGCTTACCGTGTGGGTCCCACCTTGATGAATATGTTATATATCCACGCCTCCCATTCGGTTTTTCATATCATTTAAAGACGATATTCCAAAAATTAATCAGATCCAATTCTCCAGTGGACCATACCACTGAAAAAAAAGTGGTGAATGACCATTAAAAGCTTGTTGTAGACCACTAGAGTTTTTTTTTTTTTTTTTTTTTTTTTTTTTTTTAATATTTAAATTATAAATTATCAATCTGATCTTTATATTTTTGGTCGTTCAATCACACCATTATTTCCTGTAGTGTGGTCCACCTGAGATTTTTATCTGCTTAATTTTTTACACCATATCATAAAATGATATACAACACATCATCAAGGTGGGGACCACGGTTAGGGTATAACACCCAAGGGGTGTTACATGGGCACCATCACCGCCGCCACCATGATGTCTGTGTCTTATCACCTTCAGTAGATCCTCGTATCCAGGGGCTGGCCTACCGTGATGTATGTGCCTTAAATCCTTGACATCCATCCGTTTTAACATCTCATTTATGATAGTAAATGAAGTAGATTTGAATATCAGGTGTACCCCACCATAGGATTTGGATCTGCTTCCTTTTTCAGATCGCTTTCAAATGTAAGACACATACACCACTGTGGGCCCCACACTCAGGTCTCCATCCCTCACATCACACCCATACACAGATAATGCACACGTGGCATGTATATAATATTTTAGAAAATTCCGACCAACTATTCTACAGATGTTACAAAGAAAAATCTTTCACATTATTCCTCGGCATGGATGGGCACGTACATTAAAAATAAAAATTCCACTTATTCGACATTTCTACCCTTCTAAATGGTGTTTATCGAGTCAATGGCAGAAAACAGAAATAGTTAATGATCAGAAAGAAAATTATCAATAGGATTGTCTAATAAGTTTGATTTTTGAAATAAAAGCCATCCTTCTTAGAGCCCAGTAGATGAACGGACCTGATTGATAGTTCATCTTTCCTTGCGCACTAGATATGGTGCGGTTCGTACTGGTATGGTCCATATACGTGTCTGGTTGCACACAATCTAGCACGCACCATACTCTCATGATTACTAAATCAACCGCAATTTTGAACACGATGTATGTATATAACTCGTAAACGAGCACACGACTAACATGTTCACACACATCTTACATTGGCACGTGTGGCATCCACGTGTCTAAAAGAGTGTGATTTGTATGGCGACTGTCTGTAGCATATGCTCATCTCATTTTTTCCTTCTAACTTGCATTATATATTTCCAACATCTTATCAACGTACGGCTGTTATTATCCCAAGGTTATAATATCCTAACTTGAAACGTTCTATCAATCTTGAGGCTTCTGAGAGCAGCTGCCAATTGCCATACGTGGAAAGGGTTATCTGAAAAAGAGGTTAGGGTGTTGTCATGAAAAGGGCGGCTGTATAAGTCGACTGCAGGCTGCGGTGGAATGTTACAATCCCCACCTATTACATCCTACATTATTAGAAATTAAACATTAAAATCAATTTACTGGAGAGTAAAATTCCTTTCCGCTGTTTTTTTTTTTTTTTTTTTTTTTTTTTTTTTTTTTTTTTATAGATTAGTCATGAGAGATCCTTAAGTATGAGATTATAAATTAGTCATTTCTGTGGTGATTTTATTTAGGAAGAATACTTCGAGGGAAATATTTCTCATTTGTAACTCTGAAAGCTACCCAATCTGAAAGTATTGGATTTTTACCATATAATTTATTCAAAGTAATGATTCTATCGTATAATATGTTAGTGCTTTTTGGAGTTTAGATGACTCAAATGTTCTTATCTATCTTTTTTCTTTAAGAATTGTTAAGGTGAGGATTTTTGGGCCACATCTATCCTATTGATCTTATGCACTCGACCTTGATCATGGGATTAAGTAAAAATATTGCAAATCAAATTATCATATTGGCCTTATCGGAAGTTCGATTTTTTTCTTTTTTTTGGTATGCTATACCTTTTTCTTTATGGTGTGGCCCACTTCATAATGGTATTAGCTTGAGTTTTGGTTATTTTGATCATCTACTAGCATGCATCGTTTGGTTAAGCTTAATGTCGACGTATATGCAATTTTATCATATGTGATTACATAAGCGATTATGTAATCATACCATGGCTCAAATTGCTTAATGTAATCATACCATGGCTCAAATTGCTTATGCCATGGTCGCATATACCATAGCATGCTAAAGTATGCCATGATCATAGGATGGTATAATTCCATAATCATAACATATGGCATAATAGCCAATGGTCGAGTTTTTATAGATTGTAATAAATTGTAAGTTGTAACTTGTATTATATGCATCAATTTATTAAGATTCAAGTTAACAATGTAATTTTTATATTCGTAATTTTTAATAATTAATTTCGTCTTTATGTAACTTATTAATTATTTAAATTGGTTTTGTTATATATAATATAATATAACTTAACATATAAATGGCTTAATGGTCAAACTATAATGAAATAGGTAAATAAATCTAATCTAATTACTTATAGTAATTATACATAGTTTTTCTTAATTTTAAAAGATTTTTTTAAAGAAATTTTCTATACGTATGCTTACCTTTTGGGCCATGAACTTAAAACCTTATGCTTTTAAACTATTTCTCAGGATCTGCCCATATTTTTCACAGTTAGTCATTGCACCGCTTGCTGTTAACTACGTAAGCGAATATATTTTAATATTTTTGTATTACTGAAATTGCCCTCCCACACTTCCAATCTCCCCTATTCTATTGAGGATCATGTGCCAACCAAACACCGACTACAAGTGGAGCCCATTGTGATGTTTATGACAAATCCACCCCGTTCATCTGTTTCTCCAACTCATTTTATGATGTGAACCCAAAAATGAGATGGATCCAAAGCTCAACATGTGCTCCAAGATGGACCCAATCAGTTTCAATGATAAGAGTTTAATCCCACTGTTTCCTATTGGGTTGTCCATTGGATACTGATATCCCCCTCATTTTTGGGTTCATGGCATAAAATGAGCCAAGAAAACAGATGAACAAGGTGGATTTGTCATAAACATTCCATGCTCTGCAAATGTTTCAACGGTGGGTGTTCAATCCCCATTATTTCATGTTCTTGTCCCACTTGAGATTTTGATCAGCCTCATTTTTGTGGCATGCCCTAAAATGAGATGAAAAATCCAGTGGACGGAATGGATTTATCACAAATATAATGGTGGGCCTCACTTACACTCAACCAACTCTCACCCTTGATTAGAATTTCCTCCCAACCTCTGGACGTAACATTGATTGACGTGGATTGTCATGCTAACCTAACCTCGACCATATGTGGGGCCCACCTTGATGTTTTTTTAGAAATCCACCCTGTCCATCTATTTTCTAGCTTATTTTAAGGGATTAACAAAAAAATGAGCCACATCCATAGTTCAAAGTGAGCCCCTTAATGCCCCAATATGTTTCAATAGTTGGTGTTCAATCCTACCGTTTCCTATCGTGTGGGCCACTTAAGCTTTGGATCTGCGTCATTTTTGGTTCATGCCCTAAAATGATCTGGAAACACAAATGTACAGGGTAGATTTGTCACAATCAGTGAGCTAACGAATGTTTCAATGGTAAGCGTTCAATCCTCACCTTTTCTGTTCGCTTGGCCCACCTGAGCTTTCAATCAACCTCATTTTTGAGTGCATGTCCTAAAATGATATGAAAAATCCAATGGACGGAGTGGATTCATCGCAAACATGATGGTGGGCCCATTAGCTCTGTCTGGACTTAAAATGTCCAAAATTTCTCTCAAAAAAAAACTTTACTGACCCTTGATTGCTGTGCCAACCTAACCTCTACCATGCGGAGCTGTTGTGAGAAATTCACACCATCCATTTATTTTTGCTAGCTCACTTTAGGGCATGGCCCCAAAAATGAGAGAGATCCAATGCTCAAAGTGAGCCCATGATGGCCCTAAAATGTTTTAACAATGAGTGTTCAATCTCACTATTCCCTTACCCATTGCCCTAGATGTTGGCCTCAATTCTAGGCCCGTGCCATAAAGTGAGTTGTCAAAACTGATGGACAAGTTGAATTTCTCACAAGCATCCCATGCCCCATGAATTTTTCAAGTGTGGACGTTCAATCCCCACTATTTCCTGTCATGTGGCCTTGTTGAACTTTGAATATGCTTCATTTTTTGCCATCAACATTGGACGGCAGCAACCATGAGATCATTGGTATAGAGAATTGTACAAAATGGGTATAAAGATGGCATGCATGATACATTTAGCTCGCATATAGAAACAACGGACACAAGTCCTAGTGAGTGAAATTTTCTATTATTATCCAACCATGATTAAATCAACGATTTGGATAGGTTTGATTATCCAACAACCCTGATACATATACATTTCAATAAGTGCATATGTGTAAACCAGTACACTCCACCAGCCACCTAAACCCACTTCCCTCTTCTTTATTGTGCCTATAGCTAAGGCATTGGCTGCCAGTGTCACATATCGCAAAGGTCAAAAAATGAAAATGATTGTGTTGGCATGAGTTGTCAATTAAGAGATTATAGGAAAAAAAACAAATCAAAGAGATTCTAGTCCTGAAAATCTGTATTGTATAATCTGTATAGCTAAGAATAGAGTAACAAATCTCTCTATAAATATATACAATACCTTTGTAAATCACGAATGAGAAATACACTGAAAAACAATTGTGACATGGTATCAAAGCCAGTCACGATCTGGCCCCTGTTCATGCCCATCCATTACTAGCTTCTAAATCTCCTTCCGCCCACCACCCTCTCCTATGACATCCAACGTAACACTAACCCAGACGGATGAATCTCCCACCAACCAGATTCTTTCTAAATTATTCATCTCTAAGATGGCCAAAGCTCTGTCCAAAGTGTTGAGAAGTGGAGCCACATCTGGGGCCGCCCACGACTAGTCGAGGTTGCGCGGATTTCGTGTCGCAAGTCCTTTCGCAACTAGGATGCGAAAGGAGTTTCGCGGATTTCGTGTCATAAGTCCTTTCACAACTGGGATGCGAAAGGGAAGTTGCCAAAACTATAAATTGGAGTCCCTAGGGCTATTCTATGGTTAAGGTGAATATTAAGAAATTATTCTAAGGTGTGGGCAAGGGATTTTCTCTGTACTTCTAAGGGAGAGGTTAGTATATTGCCTTGTAATCTTCGTTTCTCTTCTTTTGCATCCGTGGTTTTTTACCATAGTTTGGGGTTTTTCCACGTATATCTTGTCTTGTGGTTTGTTTGAATGCTTTTATTCTTTTCTAGTTTATATTTATTCCTGTTTATCGTTTGTGGGTGAGGCCCGAGATTGGATCTAGGCTCACTGCGTTGTTGGCGTGCTGCGCAACAACTGGTATCAAAGCTATTGGTTTAGTTCTATTGGGAGCGATGGCGGAAGATGGGAAAACTAAAATTAAGAAGTTTGATGGTTCAAACTTTACCTTCTAAAAGATGTAGATGGAGGATTATCTGTATCAAAAGGACCTCTATATTCTTCTAGAAGGAAAAGAGAAGAAACCAAAAAAGATGATAGATGATGAATGGTTTTTACTGGATAGGAAGGCTTTAGGAACGATCCGACTCTCTTTGTCTAAGAGTGTCGCCTTCAATATATCCAAAGTAAAAAGGACAAAAGAATTAATGGAAGCCCTAACCACCATGTATGAAAAGCCCTCAGCATCCAACAAAGTTCATCTTATGAAACAACTATTCAACATGAAGATGTCAGATGGTGGGAGCGTGATAAAACATCTAAACGAGTTCAATACAGTCACGAGCCAGTTGGAATCCGTTGACATTTCTTTTGAGGATGAGGTCAGGGCATTATTGATCTTATCCAGTTTCCCAGACAGTTGGGATGGTTTGGTGATTGCTGTGAGCAATTCTTTAGGATTGACAAAGCTGAAATTTGATAATGTGGCCGGTCTAATTCTCAGCGAAGAATGTAGAAGGAAGGCATTAGGAGTTTCAGGGGATTCAGGGAATGCTCTAAACGTTGAAGGAAGAGGAAGATCGCTGAACAAAGGAGGCAATAAACATGGACGTTCTAAGTCGAGGAAGAAGTCTAATGGACCGAAAGACAAAGACGGGTGTTGACATTGCGGCAAGAAAGGACACATGAAACGTGATTGCAGGGCGCTCAAGAAACGAGAAGGAAGCTCTCAAGGTGGGAAGGATTCAGTGAATCTGTCTGAGAAGAGCGACATAGAGGCGTTGATCTCGTCTCTTGATGCGAGGAATGAGTCTTGGGTTATAGACTTGGGTGCTTCGTTTCATGCCACTTCGTGTAAGGAAGTTCTGCATGATTATGTGTCAGGTGACTTTGGGAGAGTCTACCTGGGTGATGATGAGCTGTGCAATATTATTAGAAATGGGGATGTTTATGTAAATAAAAAAGACGGAACAGTTTTGAAATTGAAGAATGTCAGACATGTACCGAGTTTGAAACGTAATCTGATCTCAGTGGGACAGTTGGCCGATACCGGTTATGTGACGACATTCACCAGTGACTCCTGGAAGATCATAAAAGATGCCTTGGTAATATCTCAAGGCAAAAAGGAAGGTACTTTGTACGTGACTTCAGGATCGTATAGTTCACTCACAGTCGCATCAACTGGAGTGAATGGGCAGTTATGACATCAGAGGCTGAGACATATGAGTGAGAAAAGGATGAAAGTGCTATTGTCAAAAGGGAAGCTACCAGGGCTGAAGTCTATTGACTTGGAATTCTGCGAGGACTGCGTGTATGGCAAACAGAAGAGGATAAGCTTCAAGAAGACGGGACGCGCTCCAAAGACACATCTGTTGGAGCTTGTACACACTGATGTGTGGGGACCGGCACAGGTATTATCTCTTGGTGGCTCACGTTATTTTGTTACATTTATTGATGATGCTAGTAGAAAACTGTGGGTCTACTTCTTAAAACATAAATCTGATATATTTGATGTATTTAAGAAGTGGAAAGTTATGGTAAAAAATGAGATAGGTAAAACAGTAAAGTGTCTCAGATCTGACAATGGGGGAGAGTATTGTGGTAAGAGGTTTGAGGAGTATTGTGCAGCAAATGGATTTAAACATCAGAAAATGATTCCAGGGACATCACAGCAGAATGGTGTGGCTGAGCGCATTAACAGGACCATTCTTGAGCGCGCCAGGAGCATGAGGTTACATGCAGGGTTGCCCAAGACCTTTTGGGCAGATGCTGTGAATACTGCCGCCTATCGCATCAATAGAAGTCTCTCAGCACCATTGGATGGTGGGCTACCAGAAGAAACGTGGACTGGAAAAGAAGTGAACCTTGTACATCTCAGAGTATTTGGTTGCACTTCATATGTTCACATTGATGCAGAGCAAAGAAATAAGCTGGATGCAAAGTCCAGGAGGTGCACGTTTATAGGCTATGGGCAGCATGATTTTGGTTACAGGTTTTGGGATACAGAAAACAAGAAAATCATCAGAAGCAAGGATGTAGTCTTCAATGAAAAAGTGATGCATAAGGACAGTGTGCAGGAAAATAAGGCCGAGAAAAAGGAATTTGTAGAGTTGGAAGAGTTACCGGACATGGGTGTTACAGCGCCACAGGATGAGGCAGAGCCGCATACACCGGTTGTGAGGAGGTCTACTCGGGAGAGGAGACCCACGGTCCGATACTCACCCTCCTTACATTATCTACTACTAACGGATAATGGTGAGCCAGAGTGTTTTGAAGAGGTGTTACAGTTAGATATACGGGTTAAGTGGGAGCAGGCCATGGATGATGAGATGGACTCTCTTGAGTCTAATCGTACATGGGATCTAGTCACTCTACCCAAGGGTAAGAAAGTTCTTCATAACAAGTGGGTTTATAGACTGAAGGAGGAGCACAATAGTTAAAAATGGTACAAGGCTAGACTGGTTGTGAAAGGGTTTCAATAAAAGGCAGGTATCGATTTCACAGAAATATTTTCACCTATAGTGAAAATGTCTACGATTTGCATGGTCTTGAGTATAGTGGCTATAGAGGACTTACATCTAGAGCAGCTAGATGTTAAGACAGTCTTTCTTCATAGGGACCTTGAAGAAGAGATATATATGCATCAGCCGATAGGATACGTGGCACCAGGAAAGGAGAACAAGGTGTGCAGACTGAAGAAGAATTTATATGGCCTGAAGTAGGCCCCAAGGCAGTGGTATAAGAAGTTCGATAGTTTCATGTCGGGAAACGGCTTTAGGAGATGTCATGCAGATCACTGTTGTTACTTGAAGAAGTTTGATACGTCATACATCATTCTTCTTCTGTACATTGATGATATGCTTGTGGCCGGTTCAAGTATGAAGGATATCTCAGATCTCAAAAGACAATTGTCTAGAGAATTTGCTATGAAGGATTTAGGAGTTGTAAAATAAATCCTAGGCATGAGGATAAAGCGTGACAGGAAAAATAAGAAATTAGTTTTATCACAGGCAGAGTACATAGCCAAGGTATTTGATCGATTCAATATGGGAGGTGCTAAGCCGGTTAGCACTTCATTAGCTAACCACTTCAAGCTATCTAAGGAGCTAGATGCAAAGATGCAGGAGGAACAGACTACATGGCTAAAGTCATATACTCGTCAGCTATTAGGAGTCTCATGTATGCTATGGTGAGCACGAGGCCAGACATTGCTCAAGCAGTGGGAGTTGTTAGTAGGTTCATGAACAACCCCAGGAAGGAACATTGGGAAGCTGTGAAGTGGATCCTTAGGTACTTGGTAGGTACTAAGGACGTAGGGTTGTGTTATGGTGGATCAGAAATCAAGTTATAAGGCTACGTGGATTCAGATTTGGCAGGAGATATCGACAGCAGAAGAAGCACTACAGGTTATGTTTTTACTCTGAGTAGTGCTGCAGTCAGTTGGGTCTCTCAGTTACAAAAGATAGTATCTATCAGTACGACAGAAGCAGAATATGTTGCGGCTACAAAAGCATGCAAGGAGATGGTGTGGATGGAAGGTTTTATGGAAGAGTTGGGTAAGAAGCAAGCAGATTGCAATCTCTATAGTGACAGTTAGAGTACAATACACTTGGATAAGAATTCAGCATTTCATTCAAGGACCAAGCATATTGCCATCAGATATCACTTCATACGTTCGTTACTGGAAGATGGATCGACTGCTCTGGAGAAGATTCATACAAGTGAGAATCCTGCGGATATGCTGACTAAGGTGGTCACAAGGGAGAAGCTGAAGCTCTGTTCAGCTTTGATTGGTCTTCAGCCTTGAAGACGGGGAGGTTGTGCACTCCGGATGAAGAAGACAAAAGTTTATGGCGATGTGTCTCCAAGTGGGAGATTGTTAAGAAGTGGAGCCACATCCGGGGCCGCCCACTACCAGTCGAGGTTGCGCGGATTTCGTGTGGCAAGTCCTTTCGCAACTGGGATGCGAAAGGAGTTTTGTGGATTTCGTGTCACAAGTCCTTTCGCAACTGGGATGCGAAAGGAGTTTCACGGATTTCGTGTCGCAAGTCCTTTCGTAACTGGTATGCGAAAGGGAAGTTGCCAAAATTATAAATTGGGGTCCCTAGGGCTATTCTAGGGTTAAGGTGAATATTAGGAAATTATTTTAAGGTGTGGGCAAGGGATTTTCTCTGTACTTCCAAGGGAGAGGTTAGTATATTGCCTTGTAATCTTTGTTTCTCTTCATAGTGAAATTTTACATCCGTGGTTTTTACCCTAGTTTGGAGTTTTTCCACGTATATCTTGTCTTGTGGTTTATTTGAATACTTTTATTCCTTTCTAGTTTATATTTATTCCTGTTTATCGTTTGTGGGTGAGGCCTGAGATTGGATCTAGGCTCATTGCGCTGTTGGCGTGCTGCGCAACACAAAGCTCAAGCCCCAACCGTGACCTCTGAACCCGTGGCTCTACCGATTGATATCAAGTTAGATGGTTTCAACTATGGCTTATGGTCCCAAGTTGTCGAGATGTACATCTTCGGTAAAGACAAGTTAGGCTACATCAATGACGAACTGACCCCGCCATCTCCTACCGATCTGTCCTTCCACAAATGGCGCACTGACAACGCCATTGTTAAAGGATGACTAATCAACTCCATGGATCCAACTTTAATCGAAAATTTTATTCGTTTTTCCACGGCTAAACAGGTGTGGGACTCTGCTGCCACCACCTATTTTGATGGTGGTGATACATCCCAGGTTTATGATCTCCGGCGCCGTGTCTCACATCTCCTCCAAGTAGGTGGATCCCTGAAAAAATACTACACTGACTTGCAAGGTCTTCGGCGTGAGATTGATTTTCGACGTCGAAATCCAATGGAGTGCCCTGTTGACATTCAAAGGTACAATAATCTCCTTCAAGAAGATCGGGTCTATGTCTTCTTGGATGGCCTTGACGACAACCTAGACAACATCCGCAGTGATGTGTTGTAGCTACACCCATTTCCCACCGCGGAGCAAGCTTATGCTCATGTCCAAGAGAGGCCCTTCGCCGGGTGGTGATGAACGCGGGTGATCATGAACCTCCAGGAGCTATGCTTGTTTTGAGAGGCCTCAAGCTTGGGTTCTCTGGATCGATTCCCCAGCATCATAGAAAATTTGTCTCTAAAGGCCGATCCTCATCTGACAGTCTCAAATGTTCTCACTGTGGCAATATGACGCACACATGTGGCAACTGTTTCCAGTTGCGTGGATACCCTGATTGGTGGCACGAACTCCAAGCTAAGAAAAAATGAGATGCTGCTGGTACGGCTGAAGGCACGGGCAAGGCTGCTGTAGCGGTAGCCGAACCTTCTCTCTCTCTCTCTCTAATCCCACCCACTGTCTCCTCCCAACAGGACTTCTCCCTTGTGGATCAAGGTAATCTCTGTCACGCCTTGCTTAGTCATCGCCAAGATGTCGACTGTGGTGATTGGCTTCTCAACTTTGGAGCCACGGACCATATGACTTTTGATCCAGCGGATCTCTCTCACTACTCATCTCCACGATGCACTAGCATTGCAAATGCCAATGGGGTGATCTCACCGGTCACAGGGGCCGGATCTGTGACCCTATCACCCTCTCTTCATTTATCCCATACTTTACTTGTTCCCTTCTTATCCCACAAGTTATTGTCTGTTAGCCAAATTATTACAGAGCTACATTGTGTGGTGTTAATGTTTTCCAATTTTTGTCTTATTTAGGATATTCTCACCAAGGAGATAATTGGGCGTGGTACTAAGAAGGGGGGATTATACTACATGGAAGATTTCAGTTTGGGTCGAGCACATCACGTATCTTCTTCGCCGGGCTCCAAGACTCGATAGATTTGGTTTGTGGCATCGTCGTTTGGGTCCCCCTCATTCAGGTATCTACGACATTTTGTTTGTTGATTTATTTTCATGTTGAGACCTCTGAATTTACTTGTGATCCTTGTATTTTAAGCCAAGAGTTATAGGCTACTTATTCGTTAATCATGAATAAAAGTGATCCCCTTTTGCTTTAATCCATTCAGATGTATGGGGACTATCTCCCTTATCTATTGTCTCTGGTATAACGTTGGTTTGTGATATTTGTTGATGACTGCACCCACATGACCTGGCTATATTGTTGACATACAAGGATGAAGTTTTTTCAGATCTTTTCAGTCTTTTCATGCTATGATTAAACCTAGTTTTTCCCTGCTCGAATCCGGATTCTCTGTTCTGACAATGGTGGCGAATATGTTAATCACCACTTTCATGCCTATTTCCCAGCATCATGGCCTTATCCACGAGACCTCATGTCCTCAGACCCCACAACAAATGGGGTCGCTGAGCGGAAAAATCGCCATATTCTTGAGACTGCCCGGGCTCTCCTCCTCGCGCATCTGTCCCCACCACACGACATTGGCCCGATGCTGTTACTACTGCTGTCCATTTGATCACCGTCTTCCCTCAAAAATCTTAAATTTTGAACTCCATTACAGTTCTTGGCAGCCTGGTTCCTCTTTACCCTACAGCCCTAATGCTCCCTCTTGCATATTTGGATGTGTGGGCTATGTACACCTTCCTAAGAACCAGCGTACCAACTTGGCCCATGTGCTCTTGCGGTGCCTCTTCTTGGGCTTGCCGCGCATAAAAAAGGCTACCGCTGCTATGACCATACTACTAACTCACATACCTATGTAACTATGGATGTCCTTTTCTTTTCTGTATCTGTAAATCTATTCAATGTCCCCTTTCCTCGGCCTCCACTTCAGGGAGAGATGCAGAGTTGAAGTGGCTAACCTTTGTATGGCATGAAGATCGGAATGACACACATCAATAATTGGCGAGGAATATAGAGGACCTCCGGAAACAAAGCCTACACCATCAGGAGAAGCATCAAATCCCCCCGTCTCGTATGTACCTGCAGGTCCATCTCTCTCTGAAATATTCCTGAGGTAAGTAATATTGGAACAACCCTCATTTATCAATAACATAGATACTTCTGCTGGGTATAACTTACCTTAATCCCTGGCATAACCGGGGCACACAAATAGATATTCTCCAGACATTGAGGAAGAAGGGCGAAATATCCAATTGCCAACTACGTTCCAACCGAAAAGTTACCTGAGCCTCTCAAGACATTCTCACATGAGTTTTTCGCACATCATATTCCCACTACAATTCAGGAAGCATTAATGTATTCTAAGTGGACCAAAGCAATGGAGGAAGAAATGGGGGTACTGCTAAAAAATCAAACATGGACCTTGATTCCACTACCCTAAGGGAAGAAGACAGTCGGGTGCAGGTGGGTCTTCTCTGTTAAACACAAGGCAGATGGATCTACAGAACGATACAAGGTGAGGCTAGTTACAAAAGAATACACTCAGACATATGGTGTAGATTATCAAGAAACCTTTTCACCGGTAGCTAAACTAAATACAGTCAGGGTTCTACTATCTCTCACAGCCAACCTGGATTGGCCATTACATCAGCTTGATGTAAAGAATACATTTCTTTATGGTGACCTTGAAGAGGAAGTCTACATGGACACTCCTCCAGGCTACACAGCATCCTCAAAAACTGAAGTTATGTGCAAATTGTAGCGTGCACTGTATGGACTGAAACAATCACCTCGAGCATGGTTTGGGCGGTTCAGTCAAGCAATGAAGAAGTATGGCTTCTGTCAAAGTAATTCGGATCATACATTATTTTTGAAGCACCAACAGGGCAAGGTAAGAGCTTTAATCGTATATGTCGATGATATGATTATCACAGGGGATGATACAGAGGAAATCGCTAAGCTTCATAAACAATTGTCAATCGAATTTGAGATGAAAAATTTGGGAGGACTTAAATATTTTCTGGGAATAGAGGTGGCTAGATCAAAGCATGATATATTTCTTTCCCAGCAAAAATATATATTGGATTTACTATGCGACGTTGGAATGTTGGATTGTAAGCCAGAAGACACTTAAATTGTTCAAAATCACAAGCTCGGAAAATATCCAAGCCAAATGCCAACAGAAAAAGGAAGATATCAGAGGTTAGTTGGGAAACTTATTTACCTCTCACATACCCGCCCTGATATTGCTTATGCAGTAAGTGTTGTAAGTCAATTTATGCACCAACCTAGTAAGGATCATATGGAAGCAGTGGTCTGGATTTTGTGATACTTAAAATCCTCCTCGGAAAAAAGGTCTTGTGTTTTCAAAAAATAACTATATTAGAGTTAATGGTTATACAGACGCAGATTGGGCGGGGAACACCATAAATAGAAGATCCACCTCCGGCTATTTCATGTTTGTTGGGGGGAATCTTGTTACATGGAGGAGGTAAAAGCAAAAGGTGGTAGTATTATCAAGTGCGGAAGCAGAGTTCCGTGGAATGGCTAAAGGACTCTGTGAACTTCTATGGCTCAGAAGACTTCTAACGAAAATTTGATTTGCTCCTACGTCCGAGATGGACCTTTTTTGCGATAATAAGACAGCTATCGCAATTGCTCACAATCCTATCCAGCATGATTGTACTAAACACGTGGAGATTGACAGACATTTTATTAAAGAAAATCTCGAAGCTAAAATAATTTGGTTTCCATTCGTGAAGTCCGAAGATTAACTGACGAATATTCTTACAAAGGCCGTATCAAACAAAAATTTTTACAATTCACTAGACAAGTTGTGCATTGAAGATTTGGATGCTTCCATTTGAGGGGGAGTGTTGGCGTGAGTTGTCAATTAAGTGATTATAGGAAAAAAATCAAATCAAAGAGATTTTAGTCCTGAAAATCTGTATAGCTAAGAATAGCGTAACAAATTTCTATATAAATGTATACAATACCTTTGTAAATCATGAATGGGAAATACATTGAAAAGCAATTGTGACAGATTTGACGGTGATATCTGCGGTCAACATGAGTAAGATGGACTTTTCTGCAGTTAACGACTCAACCCATTACAATTTGTTAGTGGAAGCGGCCATAAAATGTATTTGAAATAGGTAGGTAGGTTGTGAGAAATAGTTCGAAAGTATGAGATTTTTGATCCATTAAAAAAAAAAAGGTAGGTGGTCATATGGAAAAATCTCTTTTTAAATTAAAAAAACCCATTAACCTAAGGTATCACTTTTGCAATTATGTAATGACATAACAATTAGTTCAGACCAATGGCTTATGTGATTTGACAACATTGCATACGTGTACCCCACAATTTCTTGACTACCATTACGAGGGAAAAAAAGGCAAGCATGTTTAGGTAATTTCCTCCCCCCAAAAAAGCACCTTCTTGTAATTTGGGTATCCTACGACATTCTTTATAAAATTAGGAATTTGCCATATAAACCCTAAGAAATTAGGACCATATGCATGGACCTTTACAAGATTCCTGATGTAGAGTGGGTCGCGGACACTTTTATGTCTAAGATGGATCAAAGAAGGCTTGATCAGAGGTGGAAGTCATCAAAACTATCAAAACCTTAAAATAGGCATATCTCGCGAACCAGAATGAGTTACTCGACAGACCATATATGATTTTGAGGTAGGACGACTTAGCTAACCAACCCACCCACGCCATATTTGGAGATTCCATCATATCGATGGTCGAATTCCATATTTAATTCCATTTTTACTATAAATAGTAAGTTTTAGTTTGATTATAGCTCTTCATCTGTTGGACTCTAGGAGTTGTGTCCAACATCAAAAGTGTTTTAAAAAATTAGAAAAATAACATGGTTAATCTACATATAACCTTTACTATAAATAGTAAATGTACTATTTGTAGTAAGTTCGAATTTTAAAGAGTTTTAGTTATAGTTTAATTCTTAAATTTATTGGTATCCCAATTTAAAGGCTTGTAGACTCATTTATTTTATCGATTAATATTCAACAAATTTATTTTGACTTTCTAAAATTATTTCTAATTTTTATTTTTCCTCGTGGATTCAAAAAGCCTCCGTGAGGAGTCCAGATAAGCTTTATGAATTCGAAGTAGTCATCCCCCTGATGAAGATGGTGAACAACCTGGTCACGTTCATCCCTACATCAATTCATCAGGGATCATAATTTTACCAAGTGATGCATGGACTTTTTAAAGTCCCAAAGTACTAATTGGGTGTAAAAGAAAAGAAGGAAACAAAGTGACCGTACCGTGCATTATGGGCCCATGTGGGGGTGTGTATGACATCCAACCCGTGCACCCCATCATGGTGACTAGACTAATAAAAAATCAAGCTGATCTAATCATCAGATACCTCATGAAATTTTTTAGACCTTTTTGGGTGTAGTTGGTTTTTAGTTCGTCTAACCATCATAGTGGGGGAACTTGTTGGAATGGTTGGATGTCGTACAACATACGCTGCATTGCCGGACAACTCTCAGCTTGAGTGCCCGTAGATGAAGACATTTCAATCATTTTCCCGTGGAAGCACGTTTCCAAACTTTTAGAATATTCTTGCAATTTTGCAGTAAAAATTCCAAGAAATCCTGCCAATAATTTTGATAATGGTTTTAAAAAAAAAAATTATGGCATAAGCAGATTTCAAGGGGAATCGTCGGACACAATCGCTGCACAATACAAGCAGGTGTCCAGTCTCCATTGCGGCGTTCCAACTTCCATAATTCAGGTACATGTCCGTTGTGCCAATGACATCTCTCTCTCTCTCTCTCTCTCTCTCTCTCTCCTCTCTCTCTCCTCTCTCTCTCTCTCTCTCTGACTCTCTCTCTCTCCTCTCCTCTCTCATGTCTCTCTCTCTCTCTCTCTCTCTCTCTCTCTCTCTCTCTCTCTCTATATATCTATATATATATATATATATTATTCTATCTACCCCATCAGTCAGATGCACCATTCCATGTGGCGCATGGGCTTACAAATCAAGTCAATCCATGACTTGGGTGGGCCACACCATATACAACAATAGAGAGGGGCTCATTAAAACATTCGTAATCATTTATTGGGCCCACTGAGATGTAGTTCACAAATCCAGATCATCCATTGTGTGTGTCCCACTTGGATGATGTCTCAGACCAAGTTTCAGTGGAATCCAAAACTTAGGTGGGCTCCACCAAGTAATTTTATATGTTTTTGTCTTCGCATGGTTTTAAATGGTATGGCCCACCTGAGTTCCGTATGGAATTCGGTATATCCCATAAAGTAAAGGGGACCCATCAAATTCACGGTGTTGATGTTCGACACACATCACGGTGGGCCCCACACAGCTCGACCTCATGGAGGTTCCCATGAGGTCGACCTCATAGAACCATTTCTACATATATATATATATATATATATATATATATTATATATATATATATATATATATATATATATATTAATGAAATCAAATTACATGTGAGCAAAAGGAGAGTCATTGATGATTGAAGTGGGATTCTATGTAGCTCATAATCGAGTTGGTTAGAATGCGAATCCGTCAGGTGGCTACGAAAATCTACCAAAAAGATTATAAATGTAGCTTAAGCTAGTATTGTTTCCTGTTGCATTCAATCAATGTATCTAGTAATAAATGAAAAGTAATGCTAAAGAGATATGCTGGATAGATTCTCTTCTAAGATTAAGGAAAAAAAAAACCTCGCTTTGGGCGCATCATGATATGTGTGCCACATCCACTCCATCAATCAATGGCGACAACTCATTTTTAGATGTTAGCTAGCCTAGAACAAAGGTTAAAAACTTAAAGTGGGCCACACTTCAAGGATTAGTCAGAATGAGGAAACTCACCATCTTTGATTTCAGTATTATAGCAGCGATTGCACTTTCAATATCACATAGTGACAATATGAAACTATGCTTTACTTGGGAAAAGTTCTTAGTATCAGTTGATATATCATAATGTATTGACTACACACGTATTACCCTAATTTGAAAATATCCCAGTTTTATGTTTTCTGATATTGTGAATATGTATTGCATGTATTGATGACATTAAACTTGTTTCGGTCTCTTTAAGAAAAAAATTTAAAAAATTCACTAAAGGGATTTCAATCAATATCTTTTCATTTATTTAGAAAGAAAGAGATTTAAGTGTGATATTTGATATTGGAGAGCATGTGGTATAAGAAAACTAAGTGGTAATTTTTTGTTAATTTAAACTATTTTCTCTTGTTTAAATTACTTGAAATATTTGGATTGAAGTTAATAATTCATGGTTTTCACGCTCAATTATGAATCTCCACTTCTAACTTTTGAATATGAGAAAAATGGAGGAATTTGGGAAAAATTCAACATTTCTCCGATTTCAGCCATTTAATTTGTAATTAGAGTGCGAAAGAACATTTTGAAAATTTTGAAAAATATATAAAATATAATTTTTAAATTACATTGATAAGATATTATTTATATATCACATTTATGTATTTATGAGTATATACTGATCTTAAAATCAGCCACACTCATTTATTAATTTTAAAAGGTACATTTTTTTTTAAAAAAAAATTTTAAAAATATTTTGAACACATGTACAGAATGCTCACCCCCGCACATTTCTCCCGAGAACTTATGAGAACTTTTTGAAAACTTATCTCCCATGATATGAGCTCAAATCTGAACTATCCACATGCTGCAGACCCCAAGAAACCCCAAAGGCCCAACTTTTAATTTGATCCAAAACTTTAGTGGGCCATAGCAAAAGAGAGGCAAATCAAGGGGGAAGTTATTTCATTTTTCCATGTCCCATGAAAGTTTTGGATCAAGGTAAAAGTTGAGTCCTAGGGGTTTCATGGGGTGTTGCATCACGTGGACGGTTCAGATCTTGGGTAGTTATTTGATATATTGATGTAGAGCGGGTCATGGACAGTTATTTGACGTAAAATATATGATTTTGGGGTAGAATGAGCTACTTTAGCCAACCAACCCAGCTACGCAGGGTTGCGACGCCTGGAATTACAAAAAACCCTGGATCGACGCTCGTTTTCCTTTTTTAATTTCATTTTTACTATAAATAGTAAGTTTTAATTTGATTATAACTCTTCATCCGTCAGGCTTTAAGAGTTGTGCCCAACGTGAAAAGAGCTTAGAATAATTAGGTGAACGGTTTTGTGAAGCAAAATAGGACACTTACTATTTTCGGCCAAAAACCTTGCGCACTAGTAGACATCACGACCGTTTATAAATACTAAGTTTACTATTTATAGTAAGTCGCGAATTCTAAGAGTTTTAGTTGTAGTTTGATTTTGATTTCTTTCTCATTGCTTGGTACCCCTATTTAAAGGGTTGTGAACTCGGTTTTATACATTCATTAATCAATTTCGAATTTATTAGAATTTATTCTTATTTTCTGCTTTCTTTCCTTATGGATTGGAGAAGTCTCTGTGAGGAGTCTAGAGAAGTTCCGTGGATTCAGAATAATTATCCTCTTGAGGAAGATGGTGCTCGACCTCACGTCCTCCCTGCGTCATATCTATATATATATATATATATATATATAATATATATATACTATTATATATATATATATATATATATATATATATATATTTTATAATTTAAATAATATGAACTGATTTTGACAGATTTTGACTATAGTTACATCACTTTTGTCTGATAATACATAGTTTAAGACCTTATACGAAAAAAGAACTTATCATATATATTTATTTTGTGATTTTTTGAGTTCTAAGTATATATTAATGTCTTTTTTTAATATCCTTTCTACAAATTTCTTGATGTATTTAAAAAATAACGATACATTATGTGATACATGTGATATTTCTCATGCGATGCTTGATGCATTATATAATACATGTGATATTTCCCATGCGATACCCCATACATTATATGATACATATGATATTTCCCATGCAATGTCCGATGCATTATGTAATACATGCAATATTTCCCATGTGATACCCTATACATTATGTGATACATGTGATATTTCTCATGCAATGCCCTAAACATTATGTAATGCATGTGATATTTCTCATGCGATACCTGATGTGTAACCGTATTCCAATTGATACTAAGAACATTGCACGCTATTAGGCCTGACAAAGGGAAGGCCCGGGGTTGGCTCATGCCTAAATTTTGAACTAATTAGCTTGGCTTAGACGGCCAGACCTATTCAGAATATTGATTTTTCTTGGTTCAACCCCAAGCCCAAGTCAGGCCCACCGGCAATCCTATCCACCATTATAACCTTTCTGAGTCCCACAATGATGTTTATATGCCATCGACCCCATTCATAAACTACAACCAAGATGAAGGAATAAATCCACGTATATTTCCAATCCAAATCTTCGTTGTGCCCTGGGAAGATCGACGGTGTGCGACTCGCCCTCAATATTCATGGTAGTGTCTTAAGGTTTCGGACCTGGGCTCACATTCTAATATGATCTATTGCAAATGATGGATACAGTGGATGTTACCCACATCATAATGGCACCACAAAGCCATTTTTATTTTTCATTTTTTTCACACCCTCTTATTTAGTAGACCAGCAGATTGCCCAAGCAAATCCAGTAGCATCACATGCATTTTACAAAGTTGTTTATTGGATTCCACCTCAAAATAATATTTAAAAAAAAAGATTGTTTTTTTAGGATCACCACCCAATCCGAATTCGGTTCTTGATTTTTCAACTTTGCTTGAATGGTTATCTCAATGTACTTACCTTTTATAAAGCAAGATAAAGAGAACCTTTTTTTTTTTTCTTCAAAATTTTAAATATTATCCTCTCATGGTGTGTTCGGGTGTATCTCATTTGAGTTAACATTAATTATGTATTAGAGATATAGTTTATATAAATAGTTGCTTATCATATTATTTTTAATTCCTTAAAAAAATGGCTAATACATAATTAGAATTAACTAAAATGAGTTAAGTGGCATCCAACCAAACAGGCTCTAATGGTTTCTCATTTTTTAATCCGCTACATCGTTTTAATTTCTATTATTTTTCTACTTATAGAAATTTATTCTTGGAAACATACTCCTATATAAATTCCAATATACTACCCAAAAAAAGAAAACAAAATAAAAAATTCCTTGGTATTACATTAATTGATAATTAAAATTTAATAATTTCCCATAATTTAACCCACTTCAAGTTAGTTAATCCAATGTCTGGTTAGTAACAAATTGGTGCAGCTTTGGCTGAGGTGGGGTAGGGGAATGGTATGCTTCTAATTGAAAATTTATATTTGACAGTGAGATGCGTTTTAGTTGGACTAAAAACATTTTAAATCCCATATCTAAAAAGAAGACCAAAGTACAGATGCTTTAAAGATAGAGAGAATCTACGTGTTATCTCATAAAGAAGGAAAAAAAATCGAATACCTAATTCAGTTAATTAATTCCTTAATCTTTCTTAATCTTTGTGTTAATGGGTGTCTCTCTCTAGATGAAAAGATATAATCCATGTGTTATCATGTTTACATGTCTGCCACTTGCTATGGCTGGGATATTATTCTAGTGCTTAAAACCCTACCTAGCCTCAAAGCATACCGTCTACACCTAATAGAAAAAGTACTAAAAGCAAGACATATACAAATGATCTCAGCTTGTTTTTTTTTTTTTTTTTTTTTTTTTTTTTTTTTTAAATTTTATAGAAAAGGCCCACAGAAAAAGATGAATAGATGGAGGTTTGGATTGTCATGGATGTCATCTCCAGGTGAAAGATGTAGTACAGAGGGACAAAAGAAGGAGAATTTAAAATTATTGGTGAGGAGGCAAAAAAAAAAAAAACCTCAGGGGCCTAACAGTGTATGAGGGGGAAATTTAAAAGAAGAAGAAGAAGAAGAAGAAGAAGAAGAAGAGGAGGAAATTCCTTCAAAACATGCAATTTGGCTCTTTTTTCATTAGAGGTTCTCTTCTTATCAATGACCATTTTCCATGATCACCTACTGTAACATGAAATAAAAACATTGCCCATGGTTTTCTTCTTTTAAACACAAAGTCTGTGGTAAAACAAATGCTACGATCATCGGCACTAATCACACACATGGCATGGCAGTTGATTTAATTAATTAAATGTATCTACTCAATCTCATCTTAGAACAAGGGGTATCTAGAATTGATTGCCGATGACTTTAATGTAAGATTGCTCCAATACCATGAAAATCTTGTATTAAGAGGATTTAATATCCTTTGCGCCGAGAGAGGCTAACTGTGTGGCGGATGGTCTGGCGAGATGGGGTAGCGAATCGTAGACTAAGTGACGGCTTAATTTACCATCCAAGCTTCCTCCTGCCATTAGAGAAAATTTGCTCCTTGATAGAGTAGGTGTAAGAAACTTGAGTGGCAGAGTTGGGAGTCACCTGTATTGAGTAAATTGGGAGGCATATGATAGGTGGGTCCTGTCATTTTTTATGGCATGAGCTTGCCCGAAAGCTTGTAGGTTTGTTCAAAAAAATAAATAAATTCGCTTCTTTAAAAATAAATAAATAAATAAATAAATAATCTGAAATGTTTTATATCTATGAGCTTTGCACACCCGCGTCCATGTCCATATCCATGAGTTTGTTAAGTGGATCCCACTGTGTAGAAGGACATGGCCGAAAAATAAGCTCTGTCCACTTATCAGTTAGGCCATAGTTTATGAAACAAATGGGTGTCTGAAGTAAACTCGGCCCAGTTTTTCTAAGCTATTTGCATATTTCTACTACTGTGGCCCACCTGGTTTTTTGGCCAATCTTCTATATGGTCAGAACCACCTGATGGGTAGCTCAGAACTTGCACAAATAGCCATAGGCCATCCCACCGGCACATTAATGTTTGCCTCATACACTTCTGTGGCTTAGCAAACTTCTCTCTCTCTCTCTCTCTCTCTCTCTCTCTCTCTCTCCTATATGTAACAAGAATTGCAAGGGGAAACATGTGATTACAATTAGTTAATCAATACAATTAAACAGTACAATGTGAAAGGATAGTAGAAGAGTTTTATTTATTTATTTAAAGCAATTGAAAAGTCATTTATGTAATTTAGAGTAAAAGCTATGTCGAAGCCCGTATGCAGTTCTCTCCGCACTCGATAAGCTCATCCACAATCCTCTCAGCACCAAAAAGAAGCTTCTCGATAAGCTCATCCACAATCCTCTCAGCACCACAAAGAAGCTTCTCGATAAGCTCATCCACAATCCTCTCAGCACCAAAAAGAAGCTTCTCGATAAGCTCATCCACAATCCTCTCAGCACCAAAAAGAAGCTTACCTTTCACAACTGCTTCTTCCTTCCCTTTATCCTGCAATTTGCAAATCAGTTCTTCTATCCGCATGATCACATGTGCCGATTTTACTAGTGTAAATAAAGGACTAATCCACCCCTCTTACAATGCAATGACTGTTCTGCATTTACATAACATAGTATCCCTTTGTTCTAGCAATCCTAAAGGAAATGCTGCACTTCTTTACCAAAAATGAGAAAGAAAATAAAAGAGAGATCAACATTTCCTGTTACAATTCAAAAAAAAAAAAAAAAAAAAATCACTTACAAGTTACAAAGTTTCAAAATTCAGAGCTAAATAACGGCCACGGCACCGCAACCATTGTAACCTTGTTCCAGCTGTTTCGGTAATCTTTACAAGTCCTGTTTCCCAAAAATTCCTATCTAAATATTGAGTAACAAGCTATCCAAATCATAGTCTTATCTTAAATATATAACACAAAAGCAGTTGTGGTATCAAATCGTGATTAAAAACGTCACGTTCAACAAAAAATTAGGTTATTTTTGTGAAAGACCGTCAAAGTAAGATTTTACATATGGTATCAGAGCATAGTTAGGTCTTTATTTGCCAATTGCTCGAAATCTAAGGAGTGTTAATGAGAAGATGACGGATCGTGACGTATGTGTCTGGCTAACGTTAAAATCCCGACACCATGAATTCGTATCACCTTCCCTGACGCCTTTGGGTCCCTTGCACGCTCTCTTTGCTCGCTTTCCTCCCCACATCGTTGTCCATGTCGTGACCGCTGAGTAGTGACGGCCAAACAGCTTGTCGCTTAGCTTACACCGTGCATAGAAAAGATGTTCACTCAGATTTGGATCCACCAACTAAATATTTACCAATGTACTTAGTTCCAGGAATTAATAGAAGATCATAGACCCTGAATTTTCCTTTGATCTTGTTCTGTTTCTCCTCTAGTACATTTTCTTCAACTTCAATGCATGGATTTAACAAGAAAGCCTTATACAGTGGTCAAACACAAGAAGATTGAAACAATTTTCTCATGTTTTCAGTTTGAACAAGTGGGAGTTTGGTATAATCTGGACCATTAATCTGTTGAGTCCCACCAAGGATCGAGAACGCCTACAAAATCCTCACACTTGGTGATCCAGTGGTCAATATCAGGACCTTTTTCAGTTGAATGCTTACTGTTCTATTTCTATTCTCAATCATCTATCTCTAGGCCACACGTCTTAAAGGTTAAGATTGTCTTAGCAAGGAGATATTCGAAACATGACAGATCAATGGTCTGGATTTCCTTGGCCTTTCCCATTTTTTCTATAATTTCTGTGACTTTTCTATTTTCTCGTTCAAAGCAAGGGCGTTTTAAATATAGCAAAGATAATAACACTGATAATGAAATGGTGATCATGATCATAGGTCACAGAAGGGTATTTCTGTCGACGTGGGTTATATCGTCCGAGCAGTAGAGCATATCTATAGTACTGTCAGGCATAAAAAAAATCTATCCATGTGGGCCCATCGTTGAGAGATCAACACTGTTAATTTGATTGGTCCCTCCACAGATAGACCATCTCCCAGAAAATTTGATTGGTCCCTCCACAGATAGACCATCTCCCAGAAACCTCCAAGATCAGAAGATCCTAGAAATCTAATATTTGGCATTTCCTGCTCTGAATGTGGACATTCTCTATACGTGCTCAACTGTCCATTAGGAGGTGGCCCGTCGGAAGGTTAGGATCGTCGCGTGGGGTTGATATCTGGGCAGTGGTCTATCCACAGGGGGGACCATCAAATCAACAGTCTGGATTAACCATCCATGAACCCCAGGGTGAGAGGTTGGAACAATCCCAAGAAGAAGGGGAGGAGTGGGTGGGAATCGGAGATTCTCCTTTGTTTGTTTTGATTAATAGCTGAATCAGAAAAGGACGTGGTGCCAGATTGGCTTGTGATATGCACAATCATCTTAGGGTGATTAAAACTCCCCAGCAGGCAAAAGAAGAGAGGTGGGCCACACCAGTGTTTTGGGGTCTGGCATAATAACAATAACAGTCCCCATGAACAGCTCTTGTGACTTTGACTATTCATGGGAAAAAGAAACAGAAAAAAAGAAGAAGATTTATACACCACAACAGCCATGTGATTGTTTCTGTGTATATGATTTAGATGGGATTTTGGGTTTTGATAGACATGTAGTACATTCATACTGCAAGTGGGGCGCATGTTTCTTTGATCCAGGCCGTTGGTTTGGCGCCTTTGCTCCTGGAATCCTATTCCTTTAATTGGTGATCAGCAAATATACAGCTAGAAAGAAAGTAATGCAACTTTCCACATCCAACTGAAAAGGCCAACGATTAAATGGTTTAGATGTTTTATGTGTTTTTTTTTTTTTTCAAAGCACGTCTTATGCACGGTGGGGCCCATCATATCAATGGTTCGGATTACTGAACCATGGGCCCCACTTAAACTGAAAACCTGAGGGGACTGTAGATATTCTTGGGTTCAACATCGAATTACCTCTCTTTGATAGTGATATAGATATGTGGATTAACCAATTAAGAAGATTATCATAGATGGAACTGATATTTACACCCAACCCGTTTGATATTTACATCCTGTTTTTTTGTAACTCTGATGATAAATAGTACACCTTTGACATATTGTACCAAAAAAGCTGAAAGAAAGGGTGTATCTGTCAATAAACTCATACAACGCGAGTCGTGTGATTGCTATTGTCTGGATCCCTTGATGAAATGGGTATTTGCAGGAAGGAGCTTAGGCCTTGAAGAAAACCATAAATCCATGAAACAGTGTCAGGAAGAGAGCAGTAGATGTTGAAATTCATACATCACAAAAGAGTCATGTGTCCAGATTATGTACCACAAACGGAAGAACATGTATATGTTGATCCCGACCATGTATCCTGCTTTGATTGGACTATCTTAACCATCCAATAAATGGGCCTTTGCAAACATTTTGAAGTATGAAATTGATGGTTTAGATCTCATCCATCTGAGATGGAGGCAGAGGAAATGCGGTGACTTGGGATGGTAGTTGGATTATTATACAGTTAACAGTTAAAGGTTGAATTAGTTAGTGAGAAAGAAAGGTAGTTGGATTAAGAAGATTCTTAAGAGTCCTTTGTAGTGTAGGAGACAGAATCACATATAACTGATGAAACAGTAAGAGTAAGAGATGGTGTGACATTCCAACAGCAACCAAGCAGTATGTTTGGTGAATGATTTTGGGGGTATAGTTGGAAAGGAGTTGAAGAGACTCCAGGCTGGAAAGAGCCGCATCTATCGGATCCTGTCCACAGATGAAAACGAAAGGACCAAAACAAGCATGTCCCTACAACTCCAAGAGAGAGAGAGAGAGAGAGAGAGAGAGAGAGAGAGAGAGAGAGAGAGAGAGAGAGAGAGAGGAGATGAATGGTCAAGTGGTAGTAGAAAAGAACACTTGTGAGATCCAAAGCTTTCTCCTTTTTTTTCTTTTTCTTTTCTTTCCTTTCAATATACAATCAACACACCATAATCTCAAACAGTTGCTTTGAAGATCCAAAGAAACCCAATTACAACAAAAAAACAAAGAAGGGGAGAGAAACATTAGAAAAATAAAAAAGAAGGAAAAGAAAGGAAGCTTCTTTCAATACCACATCTCAAAACTTATCCATCTCTCTCTCTCTCTCTCTATCTCTCTCTCTCTCATACATTCGAAGGAGAGAAAAGGCGGGTAAATCAGAGAGAGTGGAGGTGGGTAGGATTAATTGAGGAAGAAGAACAAGAAAAAGGTGTTTGGAGAGGTTCTTCTTTCGCAACAGCTATGGAAACCCAAAGCTGCTATAGTGTTGGAGGAGTCTGGTGGCTTCCCTAATGCCACTGAAATAAGCTCCATGAGTAGTAGAGTAGTGTGTTCTATGTGTTGCTTCGCCAGCGAACAGAAGCTGAAGAGGGGGTGCGCCGTCTGTCGGACCTTCCGGCAATGGCTCTGCCATCAAATCCAGATCTTCGCCGCTTGATCCCACCGCTACAAAACTATAAGAACCCAAGAACAGTGGGTCATTCCCCCATCCACTTTTTAAAACCTTTGTGAATTTCCCATAAGACCGCTCGAATTTAGCCACCCCATTCAGGTTTCCATTGCAGTAGTGAGAATTTAGGCCTCGTTGGGGTGTGATCGAATCAGGGAGTAAATGGCAGAGTGTCGCCGACACCCCTTTGATGATCTCGTTGTCTTTGAGCGATTCAAGCTCGAGAGCTTCATGACCAGCAAACCATGAAAGAAGGACATTCGAATTCTTGTAGATTGGACACAGAGACACGGTCTTCCTCATCCACCATGGAACCTTCCCCTGTTTTACCGATGGATTCTGATGGAAGACCATCTGCAAGCAGGGGAGTTCCTTGAAATTCTTGCCTTCTGTATCCAATTCAAGAAACAGCTTGTTGACGACACCAAATCCAAGCCTTGTAATCGCGTCGGTTTTGAAGGATGGAAGCAAGGGATTAAACATTCCTGGCTTTTCTTTACGGATTCCGGCCTTGAGCACACCCAATGAAACTGTAACAATCACATGATCGGCTGCCATGACTGACCCATCATCGAAATGTAGCTTCACTGGCCTACTACCCTCTTCATCTGACGCTTGAAAGCCTTCCGGGTGCCATTCGATCTTCTCAACTTTCCTGCCTAATTGGATCAAACCAAGAGGCAGGACCGACGCCAATGATTCGATGATGCTCGAGTACCCTTTAGCGATAGTGATCTCTTCATCAGGGAACTCCCTATACTCTTTCTCAGCTTCGAAGTCGAGCTGAGAAAGATCGCCAGCAGAAGTGTAAGTCCTCTCAGTATTCTCATGCAAGGCAAAGATTGCTTCTTCAAGCGATCTACGGCTCCAATTCCCGAAATCTTGGATTGATTTCCGATCTCCCTTCAAAACCCAATAAGCCTCCAGGCCACGCCGGAGGAAAGAACCGATGCTGAGCCCTCGGCAGCCGTTGCTGACGCAGAGCTTAGCAGCTTTACCTGCAATTCTGCAACCGTCTTCGCTTTCGTCACCATCGTCGGCGAGCTTCTTCCCCTTTGCAAAGTCCATCAGTTGCCTGTAGAGCGATGAAATGGGGTCTACAATGGTGGGGTCTACCTCAAACCCGCCTTCTGCGACGGTGAGGGGATCTTCAGGGAATCCGTCCATCCGCTCCCATGGCTGGTCTGAGTGGAGAGAGCCGATCTGGGTGGCGATGTTGTAAATTGGGCTGCCGCCGATGCCGTGGATCCACGTCGCGCCCATCTCGATGCGGTCGCCTCCAAATTGAGAAGTGCGGATTCTGCCGCCGATGCGGTTGCCACCTTCGACGATGGAGAGGTCGAAGAGTTCGGCGGAGCCTGGTGTGGTGTGGAGCTTGTTGGCGGCTGCGAGGCCAGCCATTCCTGCTCCTATGATAACAATTCTCGGCTTTTTGGCAACCATTCTTTTTACTATATTTGTAAATAGAATGAGATTCTGAAATTCTAGACGAGAGAGAGAGGACGAGAGAGACGAGAGAGAGATAGAGAGAGAGGGATGGAGAGAGTAAGTAGTAGAAATGTAGGAAGACAAGGAAAGGAAAGAGAGAGAGGAAGGGGGTTATAAGGAGAAGAGGAGAGAAGGGACGAAGCAGGGGGGGAATTGGGTAGGGCCACGAAGGGTCAGTCAATTTTCGAATAAAGACGAGGCTCTCCTTTTCTTGAACTCTACGAATGTAGCCTCTACATAGCTCTCTCTCTCTCTCTCTCAACCTTACATTTATCAGCCACTTCGCTCCTTGTCGTGGCGTCATGGCCCATCTCACTCTCCCTTTTACTGCATATTACGTCTTTATAATAAACTAATCCTCTTGTATTTTAAGAAGTCTGATTACGTGTATAAATTACGCACCATTGTCCGGGGACTCGGATTCGATGGTGACCTTCCACTGCCAAAGACGGTGCTGGAAAAGCTCAATCGTACCACCATGGTCTATGTGTCCGTCTATCCATTTTGTCCTATCATTTTAGGGAATTAGAAAAAAAAAAAAAAAGATAGATCCAAAGTTTCGTATACCCTACCATGAGAAGCAGCGGATATAATGACATCCACTCTTGAAACCTTCTTAGGCCCAGCATTATATTTATTTACCATCCAACTTCTTCGTAAAATCAGATAAACTGCTGTGAATATGAACTTGAACGAAGGGAAAACCCAAATATCACCCCGTTCTAGAACTTTAGCAGCCTTCAACAAGTTTTTAATAGTGTGCATTCAATCCTCACCTTGTGGCCTACTTGAGCTTTGATCATTCAATCCTCATCTTTGAGCTTGTATCCTAAAATTATTTGGCAAAATGGATGAATGGTGTAAATAAAACACATACATCATGCTAGATGATCATGCTCTAATCTTTTTTTTTTTTTGGTTTGATCCGGATGCAATAGGGTTTGTGTACCCGACCTTGTTTTGAGCCAGGTTCGGTTTGGGTTGAGTCTATGTCAAAGAAGGGCACAAACATGGTTAGGCCCATTTTCTTGGAGGGATAAGATTGCACCGACGTGTGCCACTTTGACGCATGTATAGTGTTCTTTTGTGGTTAAGAAGAGCTCATTACATTGATAGGAAAATTACTACACAACCGCCGGTATGCATGTCCAATGCAAAGAGGGAAGAGGAAACAGGTTGCAAGATGTGAAGGTATATAAGATAACTTTTATTAGAGCATGAAACATAATATCATACATTTATAACCGCGTATTAGCTGTTAAATATTGACCCTTTTAATTAACCAAAACCATTCATACAATGAACTTAATTATAGGTGGGGCATACATAAATTAATTCTAAAAATAAAGTATTTAAACCCTTTGATTATTTAAATGTTACAAAAATTAATACCTAAGTTCAAAGAGAGTAAAGTAATAAGAGGAATATAATATTCCATTGTAAGATACTCATGACCTAACTAAGGTTAGGTGTAAACCATAACAACTTAGATCACTAAAAGGTGACCTTAGATCCACAGGCTAAAATCTCAACGAATCTTATGATGATAAGTTCAATGTACTTTACTGAACTAGGTGAGTGCGGGCTTGACGTTGCATGGGGTTAACTCAACACTAAAATTTTAAAATGACAAAAGTACCCCTAGCTTAGTAAAGTGAGTAGAATCTACATTGATGGAGTAAGCAAATGAAAAAGAAATCATTGCTTGTTAAGTAGCCATGTATCTACAAATTACCTTAATATCCTTATCTTTATTTGAAATTCAGAGTTCGATGCTCTTAAAAAATCTGAGGGATTTTGGTTCGTTTCTTTCATGTAATGATCCGTGAGGTATCAAGCATCGTCTTTAAAGGTGGCAGTTTTCACATGACTAGCTTACAGGGAACAGAATCCTCACGATGGATAACTTGTCCAGACCCATTGACTGTAACGGTGGATCTGAACCTGACCCAATATCTAAACCGTTCTCACAGGAATTGAACCAAACCTGTCAAAACACGGTTAGGTCCATCAGGTACTTGTGGATTTGACTTCGGTCGACAGACTGTCTCAACTCAATTGCCAAAGACGAGTGCCATATTGTTGAATGTGCTCTCCAGCCAGCATAGAAATAGTCTGGTCAGGTAAGCCACACGTGTACACAAGGACGCTGATGAACCTATTTTAACCGTCCAATTTCCATAGAGCGTGAAACACTCTATGAGTGCATTTGCCAAATATTTAGGCCAGGATGCATTCGAAGTGGGACCTAACGGCCAGGATCTCAAACACATTGGTAGGATTAGCATATTCCCATGCGTGCGCGTTTGCAATAAGGAGTGTAATTTTGAAGTAAAAAGATATTCGACCCGTTTCACCCTTCGCATTATTTTGAAGTTGGCTGCCTTGCATGCAGCACACGTGCCAACATGGCTATGTTGGGACATAGAAGTTTGAAGGTGGACCCCACCATGAAGATGACCATACGTTAATTTCAGGCTTGTTCACTCTCACCAAATCAGTAAACCATCCTTTATATATATATATATATATATATAGATATATATATTATATATATATATATATATATATATATATATATATATATATATATATATATATTCAACTTCCCAGTATAAGTTACCTTATGCACCATAGCTCGGCTGTCTAGAGACTTGTTAGTTTGGCACGTGTACTCCTTTGTGTGGCTCGCAAACTTTTAGAATTTCATACACCATGGTAAATAAATTAATAGAGAAATAAATAAAATAATATTTTCGAGACAGGTCAACCCACTACTTGTTACTGTAGGAGTCAATCCTTGAAACATACACATGCATTGCTTCAAAATATTCACCATTTGATAATTAGAATTTAGAAAAGAATCAGATGATCCTGGATCGTTAATTAAAAAATAATTTCACTTATATTTTATAATGTCCATGTGGATATCTTATTCTACCCACTAATAACAAAAAGAAAGGGAATTTAAGTAGGTTACTGAGCTTATGGGCCATGTTCAAGACCACCGATTCAGACTCGATAATTGAGGGACCGTATTGTACGCATTGAATGATATTTTCTCATATGATGAATGGGTTTTATGACGTCGTTGTGTTCCAATTATCATGGGCCCACATGTTGGGCTATATATATAGCCAAATGTCCGGCTGCCAAGCAGTTCTCATAGTTACTTTTTGAAAACTCACCACACGTGAAGTGAGACCAAAATTTGAATGGTCCACGTGATGCAAAACCCCATGAAATTCCAGGGCCCAACCTTTCTTTTGATCCAAAATTTTGATGAGACATGAAAAAAGAAAATAGTTTCCTTTATTGGATTGCATATCTCTTTGCTATGGCTACCAGAGTTTTAGATTAGGGTGAAAATTGGTCCCATGAGATTTCATGGGATGCCGCATCACATTGACCATTTGGATTAGACGCCCATGACATGTGCAAAGGTGTGCATGTGCGCAAATGAACGTGTGTGTGATGAATCATGGACCAAAAATCACAATGGTAGGTCAATTTAATTTGTTTAGAAAACATCAAATAAAATTAATCAGATAGTATCAATGAAATCATACCCCATTTTTTCATGGTTAGCATTGTCCAGTCATTTTGCATCCATGGTACAGTTGTGGTAGTTCAAGATGAATGAATGGTTTTATGGATATTCAAAATGTTTATGATGAATTCATGGGTGGATCTCATCCGTTGTTAGTTTGTAAAACAAAATAGGAAAAGATTATTAGAGCAATAATTGTTTAATGGTGTTTAATGGTGATTTTTTTTTTTTAAAAAATACAAATTCATGAATACTATTGAAATATGTAGATTTTTATTGAATTTAATTTTGGAGTCTTATTTAAATAGTAAGTGAAAAATGTATATTATTTTTAATGGTTATTAAGAATTTTATGCATGAGAATTTTAGTAAAGAAAAAAGTTGATAATACCTGCCTGTAATCCACTTTATAGCTTGTATGCATCTAAGTCAATCGAGACCATCCAAAATTCCAAACCATGGGCTCCATTAAAAATGGGCCTTGGTAGAAAGATTCCAAGTGTACGGTAAATGGGTCACAACCATTCGTAGTAATAAAATAAAATAGGAGGGATTCTTGAGTCGTCACGTCTTATTAAATACCCCCCATTGTAGCGGTGGAATAGCTGTGTAAAAATCAAGACACCATAACCAAAGCATGCAAGTCAAACCCTAGTTCCGAATTTCGCTCCACATCGTCTGCCGAGATGATTTTCCTTGAGCTGTGGTCGACTCCATTTTTCTATTTCCCCGTATCCTCTCCTTGAATTGCATTGGAAACCCAAATCACCCTCATCCGCTTATAGCCATTGAGATTTGAGACTGCAGCTGCTGCAGCTCTCTACTACGAGAGAGCTGCCGTAGGATCACGTGCAACCCCTGGTCACATCAGCATCGCCTCCCAACCACCACTACAGCTAGGACCATTCCCTTCCCTACCCGCGCGAGTACCCATCCTCATTTCCTCCTTCCCACTTGGCAATTCCCCTTGTGGGCCATTCATTGTATGAGTGTACGGTGAATGTGCACCATTGGTCTGTTTTCTTCACGTGTAGCCCTCCTGCTTAGCAGAGGGGGCCACTGTTCATAATTAGCCAGGCCCACAATATGAATAGCTCCGATTTCTCTTGCACGGACGCAGATTGCGGTGACTCTAGCACCACGTAGCTCAGCAGGGTCGAGGGCATGGTGGGATTTTGCCTATGCCCCTATCATAGAGATACGGGAGGTTTTGTTTTAACTGACTTAATAATTTTTAAATATGCTTGATATGGTTCTATCTCCAACAGCAGCACATGTTCCAATCAAATCTAAATCCCCCCGTCTTTTCAATGCCATCAGGCTTACTAGTGTCATGGTCATCACCCAATCAATGTCCCTTTAATAGCAAGAAGGTTTCAACAGTGAGTGTGGCTATCATTATCACTAATGCTTCTTGTGGTGTGGTTTACTTGGGTCTTTGATCATCCTCCTTCTTGGGCTAATGCATTAAAATGATTTGTCAAAATAAATGGAATGTGTGTATAAAATACATCCATCATGGCGAGCCCCACAAAGCCCTTGCCATGACCGAGTCTGTCCTCTAGTGGCAGGTCACAATCCACATCCCTCTCACGAGGTAGGAGGTGTGCCACATGGAAGGTGGTGGGCAACCCGCTGCCCAGGCCACAATTTGCCTCCTGCTTTGGTAAGTGATCTCCCACAAGCGTATGGGAGCTCTGATTTATTTGGAGTTTGTTTGTTGGATTCATTTTAAGCCTCAGGTGGGCTTGTGGGTTGGGCTTGGCCTTGGTTTTGGGGTTGGTTTAGAACTTGGTTTAATTAGGTGAGTTGATTGAGTTGTAACCTAGCGAGTCAACTTGGCATAACTCAATGAGTTGACTAGGTGAGTCGAGTTTTAGGATTCCTAGGGTTTAGGCTTATAGGGCTTAGAGTTTTGGGTTAGGGTTAGGATTAGGATTTAGGATTTGGATCATAGGTTGGGTTGGGGTTATAGGATTTGGATCATGGATTGGATTGGGGTTTAGAATTTGGATCATGGTTTAGATGAGGGTTTGATTAGCCATCGAGACGGTCCAATATAATAAGCTTGTCGGCCTGGGATGAAATGTTTACACCTATTGAGTAGGTTGTTCCACTATGAAAGTTAGACGCATAAAAAATAAGCAAATCCAACTGTCACACTATAAACCACATGAATTTGTAGGTCTTTGATGGTTGTCTATTATTTTCTATGGTGTGTCCCACTTATGATAGGCATGATTTTTACAGCATCCCATCATAATACTCGGTTTTGTTGATGCGTAGGTTGGATGGCATAGACATACTGTCGGGCGCATGTCAATAGCTTGGCACATTATAATTATCATTACTACTACTTATATCGAGTGACATGATTATATGATTGAATTGGAGAGCCGAAACATAAAATCTAATAGCCCACTCAAATCAAGCATATACAGAAAGATAAACCAATTCACTCCTCAATTTGATGGTGAAGATGATAATATTGATTACATGGTCCCACTCAAATGTAGGTAATGGGTCCCTTTTCTTTCTCTCACGTCTTAGATCCATTGAATAAATAAACGAGTGCATATAGTCAACTAGATGGAGGTGCAAGGTCCGAAGTGGAGCGCGTATTACATAGTCTAAGGAAAGAGGCGCGGGCCTGAGTAGAGTGCACATTGCATGGTCCAAGAGAAGTTCTAGGCACTAAAGTGGAGCATGTGTTGTGCAATCCTATGTGCATAAGCACAAAGAGAGATGAAATAATAGAGAGAGCAAGAGAGAGGGAGATTGAATTAGAAAGGGTGAGAGGAGGCCACTGCCTCTCTCCCTTTACCCCCTGCCTCTCTCCCTTTACCCCCTCCGCTCCCTCCGCCACATGCAGAGCGTGTGCGGCCTGTGCAACGGTTGCCACCTATCCAACATCAACACAACGCAATGGCCCTACAATAGCAATTGTCTACAAGCAGAAGAATATTTTTTACCCAACAGGTGAATAACTTTTAAGCACATAAGTGAACAGCTTTCTCCACACAGCTGAATAATTTTTATTAACTTGTAGTAACTTTTAAGCACATAGGTTTATTCTAATAGAACTATAGAGTAAGTGGTCTACATTTTCAATGGCTTTATTTATATTATTTTTAAAAATAAAAATTTCTTCTTGGTAGGCCACGAAAGTGACAATTATTAAGTAGAAAATTTTGATACTCTCACAAAGTATGCTGGATGATTTGCTGGCGCTTGAAAATTATTTTAAAATTGCCCTATGCAACATAAAAGTAATTAATTCAAATTGTGGGTCCAATTTGGATGTTGTATCATGAACTAAATTTCGCTATCTGATTATTCGACTCTTAGATTGGTGGACATCGGTTGGACAACTAAAAATGAAAATTTTCTAATTATTTCTAGCTCGAATGAGTGACTAAGAAAAAGAGGGTAGCTTGGATTGGTCGCTCACTCCAATTTTACCAATATTACTTTGGGACAACTAACTTTATATGGTTTAGTGAATTTAACTTGAGATAATATGCATGCCACGTGTACAATTTCATAACTTCACTAGATTATCAAATAACTCACCTTTATACTCTCTTTATCTTGTCATCATTAGTGATCAAATATCATCATTGTCATTGCTATTGCTGTTATTATCATATTATGGTCATTACTTTTATGCATTTCATTCATTCATTCATTAAGGGCGGTTTGGATGCATGCATGCGTAACTGTTTTTTTCCCCATCTTGAGATGGGTTTGAACTAGAGACCTTATATTAGCATACAGTTTTGGTATATGTCACGCACATCACAAGGAGTACTTGAACCCATGACCTCAATGTTAAAACTTAGTCCACAGAACATGGACTCACCATAGGGTGCGTTTAGTTGCACCCAATTCCATGAAATGTAGTAAATTTGTGGTTAAATTTGCCTTATTAATCATAAAATATCATGATATTTGGCGCATCTTGACTTTATTTTGATGAAATCGTTTCAATACGCAAACAGCCCCTTACAATTTACAAGTAGTTATTTGATACTCTGGCACCACAAAGTGATTGATACTCTGGTACAAAGGGGTGTACGCCTTTGCACACACTAACTCGAGCCAAACTATTTGAATTATGAAACCACTGTAACTGAGTCACAATCTAGAAATAAAAAATCAGATTCATGAGACAAATGACAACCTTTGGTCCCTGTACATTTTCAGCTGTTTAATAAACGGATACCCTTCTAATTATTATTATTATTTTTTTCACACGCGCACACACCCCAACACACTCATAACCGGGTGTTGAAACTCCGGAGTCTACTAACGGAGCAAGAGTAAAGATCCACCTTTCCTATGTTTAGATGATCAGAAACTTTTCGTTTATGATTTAAATAAACAGGGTCTCATATATTTAAGATCAAGTTTCTTGTACGCCAGTTGTACAATTCTGAGAGCCCCGCGTATCATCCATCACACTCTAGCAGAGTATCAAAGGTTTTCTTTACACGCCCACACGCGTGTAAGGGAGCGCATCTACACGAAATGCTATACGCGTATGGTCTTGCCAAAGTTCTATTTACTGATGATTTAGACCACCTCGGAAACTGCTGAAAGTAACGCTTACGTCACCCTTGTTTCGATCACTGCCCGCTTTTGACTGCCTTTATTTACAATTATTGGAGGATATCAGGACCCTTTGAGAGTACTGCTGAGTATGATGCCCAGCTGGCTTCCCTTCACACGTGTAAAAGATCCATGGTATATATCATCTGGGGAGTACTTTGATCATGTCATGGTGCTGAACATATATACCCATCAATCATAAGAGTCCTACTTGGTATTTTTTTTTTTTTTTTTAAAAGGATAGTAAAGAAAAATCCAATGGTCGATGTTTAATTTACTTGTGTCGCCTATATAATGAATTTAACAGAATTATTTTTTATATGGATTCTTTGAATTTTTTTGAAAATATGATGAACAGTTACGATCTTACAAAATATATCTACGTTGAAATTTCTTACGTGAAGCCCTACATGTGCCTCACGCTAGAAACTACAGGTATCATCCACCAATTTCATTCCCGGAAAATAAACTTTAGGGCTGTTTGGCCGGGTGGATTGGAAGGGATTGAATGGTATTAGGGTGGATGGCATGGATTTCAAGGTAATGATGGTGTTGTTAGTGGATTGTCTAAAGATCTATAAAATTACCATATCCTAGGATTACTATATCAAGTCTGTTAGGCACGCCCAGCCAATCCCAAGATTAAACCTTCTCATCCCTTACAATCCCTAGAACCAAAACACATCTCAGGCAAATTTGAACGCATTAGGGTGGATTGGATGGGATTTAAAGGTAATGATGGTATTGTCAGTAGATTATTTTAGGATCCATGGGATTGCTATATCCTGGGATTAAATTACCTGGTCTGTGTGGCACGCCCTGCCAATCTCCAGATTTAACTTCCAATCCCTTTCAATACTATCCAATCCCTTCCAATCCGCCCGGCCAAACGGGCCCTTGAGTGCCAAACTAGACTTAAGTCGTACGGACAAACCCAAAAGACCAAAAAACCTCTACTTTTAGTCCAAATACTACCATTGTAACCAAGTCTCTGGGCAGCCAAAATAAAAAAGAATTGTACGAACTAGTCCGTTTCTCTGGGAAACTATCCCACCTGGCTTTCTCCCTCTCCATGAATGTGAGGCTACCCGAGAGAGTACAAATTTGTATAAAACCAATGTAGAACACATGTCCATGATCCGGTTCGTTCATCTCGTGGGCTGGAAGAGGAATCTGTTGTGGCCCAAATTAGGTTAGTACCGACATCATGTGGGCCATACAATTAGGAAGAAATGGACAGAAAGAAAGATCAAAAACAGTACGCTGTGGACGTGGGTAAGTGGCAACTTTATATCAAGATAAGTTCGGTTCAGGTGCTACGAATCACACAAGGTGGGGTCCACCAGAAAAGACCGGGATCTCACGTATGCGTGCCACGTTGACACGGGTGGGGTGCACCATTCGAAAGTTATCTGCCCTTTATCTTTCAGTAGACATCATATCGTAATCCTAAAGAGTATGGAATATCAACCCCAAGCGCATACACAACACAATGTACAAGCGCCACAAAACGTCCCTCGATCAAAACCGTTCAAATCTGGAACCCGCCATGAATGGTGCAAAACAAAAAGAAGAAATCACATCCACTTGACTAACCAAATCTCCAACTAGTAATATTTTCCTGACGAATATCAACCGTTAACTATTTTCTTACTAACCATCCATACAATGTTCACCTCAAAAATCCAACCATCAGATCAGTCCGATAATTTTATTAGGACATATCCATAGCGAGGCCCACGATCTAAACAGTCCAGATTGAGGTACATGCATCCCACGTGCAAACCATATGTGGATGCATATGAAATTGCATGCACAAGCGTTTGAATGATACGTATTGATTGGATGTGCGAATCTCTTGGCAGGCGCACGGACGCTGCAGTGTAGAGAGGAGAGAAGAATCAAAGGGGGCTGTGCTGGCGCACAACAACCATTTTTTCTGTTTTTTGTGCGCCCCTTGTTTTTTTGCATGGAGTGGGCGCATTGAGAATATGATGGTGTCTTTGACTATACAGCGAAATTCGGTGTATAAACCATAACTACCATCTGATTAGTGGAGAGATTGGCCCATCGTTCGGACTGTCCGATCAGTGGCCCCTCTGGTAATCATTATCCACTTGGGAATTATTTCAACCTTTGAATGTGAATGTGTATGTTGTATTGTGTTCTCCTGCACTGATGATGTACAAATGGGTCCCATGGTTCGATCATCCATCCTGATGATCGGATGGGCCTTTGATGGATTCATCAAGGCTAGAGAAAGCTTCCCAACGGAGCAATCTTAACCATCCAATCTTTCGTTCTAATATTGGACCATTAATTTATAGCATTACTGCTGATCCAACGGTTTGGATTGTTTCATCTGGGACATTTTTGGGGCATGGTGGAGCCACAACGTGCTGGTGGTCAATGGTCCATTACACTGGATCATGGCCCACCTGTGCAGACTCGATGTCCTGTGGCGCTATATATGTAAAAGGTCCGAAGATGAAATAGTTCTACCACAAGAGATCGGGGTGTTCCAAGATCTAATCATGGATTGCTTTTTAGACAGTGAGTGGAGGTTACAGGCAATAAATGTCGATTCATCTATCGGCTGAGGTCATTTGATGGGTGAGTCTCTCAGTCAGTGGGCCGTACGATTGGACCGTTTGGATCAGTGCAGATGGACACACATCAGATGGTAAATATACCTTAATTCTAGTTTATCTGTTGTTGTTGTACACACCTTATTCCTTTGTAACGGTGTGAGACTTTATCATACCCCCTTGATTGGGACATGGATTGGCTGATGACCCAGACTTACTCTGAGGCCCACTGTGATGTATGTTGTTAATCCAGACCGTCCATTCATTTTGTGAGCTCATTTTAGAACAACCCAAAAAAATGAAGCAGATCCAAAGCTCAAGTGGACCCACACTACATAAATAAGCAGTGATTAAACACCCACCACTACAAACTTATATTTGGGTCTGTTTATCACTGAGCCATGGAGCCGGACCCAGACCCCATCATCCAGGTCTGTCTGACCTTATCAAAAGGTTGTGAATGACAAATAAAGATGATGATGGTCCTTTCCAAGTTTTCAATAGTTGGTGTCATTATCCCACTTTCCTATTACTGCATCCCATGTCGTCCACTAGAGTTTTGGAGCCGCCTTACTTTATGAGCTCATGCCCCAAAATAAACTGGCGAAACTGATGAACGGCACGGATAAAAGACATAGACCATGTTGGGCCCAAGTCACCCGGACATCCATGCACTACCAGTTTCACGTGGGTGGGCACATTAACGGCCAATCAGGTAAGCCATGTAACTCTGTCACGCTTCCCAATGCATCTCTCCATAGTACAATTAATATGCTCCAATTCATGTGCCTGACACGTCAGACCTATATATAAGGTGGGCCTCACTATATAAATGAACTGACTGGATTAGGTCCATAATTCCACCGAAACAACACTGTATAATTAAATAACCTGACCTGATTAGGTCGAACGTTTGATTTGGCTGATGAGTAGACCAGTCTGGGTTTTTTCGGTCAAATCATCTTACGTAATGGGTCCATCTTTAATTTGTAAAGTAGCTAACTTTTTATCCTTCTCACCTGTTTGCATAGAGAGGTTTTGATTCCATTGTTTGACTTGAAATACATTTTTTTAATGAATTTGTTAAAAGGTTAATGGTCAAAGATAAAGCATATCTCGTAAACCTTTAATTTTTTTTATTTAACAAATCAAATAGTAATATTGGAAATAGAAATCATTCCATATATAATTATATATTTTTAATTTTTCTTTACAAACAGTAGAAAATTGTATTCCATAAAAATTAAATTTATCTTTACAGCCATTCTAAATAAGATGAGAGACAAAAAAAATAAAATAAAAAATTACAAAAGAGTCATTACAAGTGAGGGTACGTTCAGATGCCCCGCATGTTAGAATTTCCAGTTTTAATCAAATAAAGTGGAAATATAGATAGTGTTACACTTTGAGGGTTGCTTCCACATTATGAATATTAGGAAAGTAATTAGTTTTCCTTATTAGCTATTGCTTAAATGGAAGTTTAAAGTTTGAAGTTCAATACAATTGGGCGACCATACATAGCTTCTATAACAATTACTTCCATTGTTTTATTTTCAGGTACGTGATATGTTTTAGAAGTAGAAGTTATTTTTCCAGGGTAACAATTTTCATTTTTAAACATTATCAATCACTAACTTATATATAATCACATCTTCAATAACAGAGACACAGTGCACATGCTGATTTGGAACAGTGTAGGAAGTTCATGAGGTGGTCCTCACAGCTGACTGTTTCCTAACCCAAAAAAATAAAAAAAAAATAAAAATGGCCATTACATTTCTCAGGTGGGCCATACATGCACAAAGATATGTATGGTTGGGAATTTTGTTAACATTGGTCTAAATCAATATGCATGCATCACCAAACCGATGAGTGGGCTCATCTGAACTTGCCAAGGGGACATGCATTAGGTCACTATCCAATGATCCCGCATGCGTGTTTCATGGAGGCACTTGTAGGGCTTTTAGGGTATATATTTGAATAGGACAAGCATATATAGAAAGGAAGAAATTATATTCTTTTGATTAGGTTACAGTTGCTACTTAGATATATTAAACATTATAGATTTCATAAAATAATCATTAGCTATATCTATAATGACATGTATCTAGCATATTATATAAAGTGATAAATGTTTAGAGCTTGTTTGCTATTTCAATTACAAAGATAAATTACTATAAATGAGTAATGATTATTTACTATTACAATAGTGTGGTGACATCATTTATATTTGACTGTAATAATGATAATTTTACCTAATAAAAATGATAATTTTATCATGTTAAAATGTAATGATTACAATTCACTCTACCTACTTCTTTAGTCTTGTTTGGTTTAGTTTTCCAATCACAACAATAAATGGCTATAAATTAGTAATGATTATTTACTATTATAATTGTATGGTGACATCATTTACATTTGACTACAGTAATGATCTTACTATACTGTTTTTTTCACTTTGGAATCACTGTCATATAGTGTGAAAATACAATGATTATAAGTTATCTTATATACTTTTACAAGTACATTTGACTTGATCTATGAGTCATACTTTTTATTTAAATAAACACCTGAAAATAATAATAACAACTTATTTATAGTATGGAAAATTGGAAGATCCCACAAGCTTTATAATTGTATTTGACCATAAATTTACAAGCCATAATTCCTGCTCTCAATGGCAAAGATGGAAATAATCATTATAATTTCTGTATCCAAACCTTAAATTCCTGTATCAAACTCTCTTGGTTTCTCAAAATGAATAATCTGGAATTAGCATTTCTCAAAAGTTCCTGACTAACCAAAATGAGAATAGCCCTCATATCAGGCATTTCTTTGGAGAAATGAATGGGTCCCTCGTGACCCACTATCAGGAGTCTAGCCTTAGTTTGAGGCCCGAACAATAAATAGGCCTGTCATGGGCCAACACTTAGAATTTTTAATACTGTGGCCAGGACTAAAACAGGTTATCTCACATTCATGGTTTCGATGGACATGGTGTGGGTCCTACCTACAGAGCTGAGTGGTAAATGATCTGGGCTTGGGCTAACCTTGAATGGCCCCTAAACCAGCATTCCTTCTCCCATCTCCACCCACCAAACCACTGCATTGTTCAAACCTCTGAAAACTGAAATCATTCTTGAAAAAAAAAGCAAATACTTGAATAACCAAATCTCAACATTCCTTTTGCTAAATAAAGCGTCCTAAAACGAGAAATGCTCAGAAATTCGCCATAGAAGAGCTTGAATGCACCAACATGTGCCAACATGGCTAACTGTGAGAGGTCCAGGCCAGTCATCAGATGGGCCCACTGTAGACATGCCCTGGCACATAAATTAGGACCCTTGGGCCACACCTACACTAGAAAAATAGAGGTTCAGATGAAAGATGAAAGAAGACCGATGGTTTATATCCAAGATATCTCTGTGTGTAGCCCACCTGAGGAGTGGACTAGCCTAACCTTTATCCAGGTCATGTCATGATTTGAGCCCATCCTCGTGAACGACTGAGTTGGGTGCAAGTGGGCCACATTGGCACATGCATCTAAATTGCTCATATGTTTTGAAGTGGGCCACATTGGCACATGCGCCGCGAAGCAGCAGTCTGTTTGGAAGTGGTAAGCACAAATGCTTTTGTTGGCACCATGGAGAGCTTTAAAAGGGAAATAATGATGGATTTTGTAGGGTTGTATTATTAGTCTAAGAACATTCTCCTTCATGGTTTGAAAGTCTTACATGTATTCAGTTTCCAATAATGATGAGTAGACTAAAATCCTCTTCCCCAGCTTCAGAAAGCAAATAGACATGAACCTTCAACTACTAGGCCCATGTGCCCATCATTGACTTGGTTTTCCTTGTGGGCCCACCTACTTTCCAGCCCTACTCGATGCCACTCACGTACCACAATTCATCCACTGTACACGTGGCATCATTTGATGACGTATGAGCTGTCCAAACTGAGGGCCTGTTGTGGGTGGAGCATTTCCTTAAATTATTCTGATTAGATGATCTTGACTGTTGCTTTCACTCGTTGACCTTGGAAATTTTCTTTTTCAACTGTTGAATTGACGCTCACAGATTGGAGGGTAATGATTGCAGGATCATTGAGATTTTTGGGCTATGGTGATTCCCACAAATTACACGGTTGGGATTTGCATGATTGTGGACCACTTTTGGGTTGTAAACGGCATTGGGCTGATATGGGCCTTTGGTTAAGTCTATTAAATAAACCACGGTGGCTCATGCCGATTGCCCTTAGGTCCTTAGGTTACCTTTTTTATTGGGCTCAGGTATGGGCTTTCAACTAGAAAAAGCAGTCTGGCTTGGACCAGCCCACGTTTGGCATAACTGAACAGTAATCTAGACCGTCCAAATCGTTGAACCAAGTCAAAACTGTGGATGAAACATAATGTTAAATAAATAAATACTAAGAAGATAATATTGACCATCTGATTTCATCCTTCAAATTTGGACCATTCACTATTCAACTTTTAACCATCCATTGATATCTGATAAGTAGATGGTTAGGATTGGTTGATTAGTGTGATTTTAGCAATATGCTCCATCTGGAAGAGACACACAAACGGTTTGGATAGCTGAACGGGTGCCGCATCTGAATAGTATAAGTCACCACCATTTTTGAAATGGTGCTCAATTAACATAGGAGTTTAGAAAGTTTAATTGTAGTTTGATTTGAATAAATGATGATGTAGATATTAAAGTGAAATATGAATACTTGGAATATTAATTCATATCCTAAAATTCAATTTTGGAATGTGAGATTGGCCCACCCAATTAAGAAGAGGTTTGCAAGCATTTGTTGGTGGGTCCCTTTCTTTTTCCCCACCAACAAGAGCCTGCCAGTCAGAATAATTGGACGGTCGACAAGCTATCTTCCGTTTAATTAGTTGGCCCACTGGCCACACGTTCACTTTGAATATAGACCCTTGATCCTTTTTGTTTCCCCTTATTTTAGCATCCATTTTCTCGAACACGTGTGGCCAACTTGTTAAGTGCACCTGCTAAGATTTCTTTTCCTTAAAATAAAAATTTAAAATTTAAAAAAAAAAAAAAGAAAGAAAAAGAAAGATAGGGAATGATGAGAAAGGCCTACATGATCGATGGTCCCCTATCAATGATGCAATTAGCGGTCTTTATGCTTTTAGGTGGGCCCTACCAATGATGCCAACTAATTCAGTCTTTCCCATTTCAGTTACCGGTGATCCAAGTCTATTTATGTGGTTCCTCATTAGGGCTGTCAATGGGCCGGGTTAGGGCCAGGACGAGCTCCGTCCAAGCCCGGTCTGTAATTCTATAGCTAAGCCCAAATCCAGCATGGGTCCATGACGGGCTGAAATAGTACAGCGGAGTCCGTCCCGGGACATTTACACAAAGCCTGATCCGGTCCACCCCACCCCGAGCCCTGAATATCCTTAGTGGATAAATGATATTTTGGTGTGGCTCTGTGTGAGAGGGGAGAGAATGAAAGAAAAGGAGAAAATTAGGTTTAGAAAGGACGTATCAGGCCGGGCCTGGTTTTTGGGATTTCGAGTGCTAGCCCGAGTCCGGCCCGAATACAATTGAGCTCCTGACTTAAGCCCGAGCCCGACCGTCGGCCTGATACACCACTCCAAACCCGGTCCAATACGGGTCAAGCTCGAAGGGCCGTCGGGATTATCCAGCCCATTGACAGCCCTGTTCCCATTATATAATAAGGTACCTAAGCATCAGATTTTTTGGACGGGATTGGATAGGAGGGGTTTTCCATGGATTGCACATGAACCCATATCATTTTAATCAAGTGATCACAGCCACTAAAATATGGGCCCGTGGTAAGATAAATTTTTACTCTTTAACGTCCATTTTCTATGACCCTAATTTGATGGCTGTGCTCATGTCACAAGTGGGCCCACAACAGGTAATCTCACTAACCTATGCATGAGCATGTTTTTGTTCATGAGAGAGAGCTTATCATCTTTATGTGAAAATGTGCAACCAACCGTCGATGTTATAGGTATCCTTTAATCAATGGCTAGAATCATCTGATTCACGTGATCTGTGTTTGGCCCATCTTGATTCTTGAACTTTACGGCTGGGCCTCGAACCTATCCGGACCATTGACAATCCTATTCTCTTCAATACCTCTGAGAAACTTCATCTTACAATGCAAATTCCCCTAGAGAAATCCCAGTTCTAGAGATGGAAATGGGATAGGCCAGCCCTTTGATGTTCCACGCGTAGCCCTCCATTGAGCTGCGGTTGGGCCTGATTTTTGGGTCATCAAACAAACGGCTGGGATTTGGGCCAGGAATCATAGCACTGAAAGGCCCAACGAGGACCGAGGTACAAGACCCTTGGATGACTAGCAAGTATGACGGTAGTAGTACTTTTCAGGTGGGCCCCACCAAGTAGGCACCATTGGCAGCAGGAAATCTCTCTCTCTCTCTCTCATGAAGCGCATGGACCGTCCGCAAATGGGTCTGACCCTGATAAGTCATGGGCTGGGATCCTACAGCCTTTTTTGTCCCCTTGGACATTTTGCTCTCCCCCTCTACCGTCTCCACCGTACACGTAGCATGCGCCTTGAGTCATACCGTCCAATGTCTCTTGTTTTAATGCTCAACCCATTGAAACTGGACTGTTCGTTTCATGGTTTGACAATTCTTGACTGTCCATGTGTAGGTCACCGGTGCTACGTCTGACCAATGTGATTTTGGGCCATAGCTCATCCATGCGATGGCTGCTCTATTAAAGGACCCGGCCTAGCTCCAAGCACCCCCACATGATCGGTATAGACCAGACCCGGAAGTAGCAATACTCTTCCTTTTCTTCAAAAGCACCCGTCTACATGTTGTGGAAAAACACCCACACGTTATCAATGTAAGCGAGGCTAGAACACGAAAGAAGATGACCAAATAAAAGGGCCAAATCAAACAAGAGACAATATAAACAAGGATATATATGGTTCGGATGCCTACTCCACGGATAACAATATAAAGCTTTCTTATTCAGTAGAAATAAGAGAAATAGAAATACCGTTATCAGATGCCTTTAATTTGGCGCTGCTCGACCGGTTGAAAGTCTGACTCGATCGGTCGAGTGGGTCGTCAGATAGTCGAGGTCTGCTCGACTCAAAGTCTAGCGACCTATGTTTTTTTTGTGTCTGGGCCGCTCGATTAGTCGAGGGGATGGCTCGACCGGTCGATGGGGTCCTTCGACCAATCGAGGCCCTCTTTCGACTAATCGAGGTTACGCAGATCCTGCGCGGATTGCTTAAATTTGAGGTAGTTTCCGGACTTTTCCGAATTATGTGCGTAAGTGGAGTTTCCTAAGCTATAAATAGGGGTCCCTAGGGCTATTCTAAGGCTTTCTAAAAAAGTTCTAAGGGTTCTTAAAAGGGTTTTAGGGTTATCAAATGGTGTAGTAAGGGTAAGATTCGAGGTTGTTCGAATCGTGTAAGTCCCCTGTCTTTGTAATTTCTATTTTCATAATGGAGATCTGTCGCTTTGTGCCGTTGTTTTTTTCCGCAAGGGTTTTCCACGTTAAATCTTTGTGTTCTCTTGTGTGTGCTTGGTGTCATTGGATTGCTATCCTAAATCTAGATCCGTGTGATTCCGCAGCACAAATCCCCAACAAGTGGTATCAGAGAAATCGTTGGGGCATAAATCTGAATTTGAGGGATTAGTAATAATGGCAAGCACTAGGTATGATATTGAGAAGTACTCAAGGAAAAATAATTTTGAGTTATGGAAGATCAAGATGATGAGTTCCTTAATCAAGCAAGGTGAAGATGGTGCTTTTGAGGAACGGAAGTCTACTGTGACCGATGATGAATGAAATACTCTTGATAAGAAGTCAATATCATTGATCCGTTTATGTCTCACGGATGAGGTTCTCTACAACATCATGAGGGAGAAAACTGCGGCGAAGTTATGAGCAAAGTTAGAAGATGTGTATGCGAAAAAATCCACTGAAAATTGTCTGCACTTGAAGTGACAATGGTATAACTTCGAGATGGCAAAAGGTGGAGATCTGAAGGCTCACATTAGCAACTTTAATAAATTGGTTTGCAAATTGCTGGATATGGAGGAAGTAATGAAAGATGAAGAATAAGCATGTATGTTGCTAAATTCTCTTCCGGCATCTTATGGGTCATTCAAGGACACAATGTGCTCCACGAATAAAACTCTGAGTGTCGACAATGTTATCTCAGCCCTTCAAGGGAAGGCTATAAGAAAGCTTAACATCGACATGAGGATATCTTCTGATGCACTAGTTACAAGGGGTAAGAATTCTAAATAAGGTATAGGCTTTTCAGGTTCTAGGTCCAAATCCAAGGGCAAGGGCAAAAGAAAGGTAAAGTGTTAGAACTGTGAAAATGAAGGACATGTGAAGAAGTATTGTGAAAATTATAAATCGAAGAGAGAAGATTTTGAGGCTTTATACAGGGAGGCCAATGCTGTCACGTCAGATGGATCGAGTGGATGTGATGGTAATGTTTTGTCTATGTCTACTATCAGGCGGCCATATGATGATCGTAAGGATGAGTGGATGCTAGACACAGGAGCGTCTTTTCACATGACTCCTCATCAAAGTTGGTTCACCAGCTACAGGGAGTGCGATGGTAGACATGTATTTATGGGCAATAACATTGCCTGTAATGTTGTGGTTATTGGTACGGTGTGTATTAAGATGTTTGATGGGGTGGAGCATACCCTGATTGATGTCAGGCACGTTCTTGATTTGAAGCAGAATCTGATTTCTATTGGTGTACTTGAGGCAAAAGGATGTAAGTACACAAGTATTGATGGTGCTCTTAAGGTATCTAAGGGGGCATGGGTAAGCATGAAAGCGCAACAACTCGGTAACATGTACAGGTTGATCGGGAGCACTTTAAAAGGTGGAGTTGTGGTGGATGTAACGGATTCCACCTCTGCATGTGCATGGCATGTTGGGCATGGTCACATGAGCGGGCAGGACAGGAAGGCTGAGACACGCAAACAAGGATACAGAGCAGGTGGAGCAGCCACTTGTGAGAAGAATCACACGTCATGATCGTAAGATATCGGCGAGGTACATAGACGACTCCAATATCGCAGGGGATTCATCTTCTATTCAGATGGCTCTAAGTGAGCCTGGTGCTGAGAAGTGAAAGGCGACTTTATGCGATGTGATGGATTCATTGTACTAGACCGACATATGAGAGTGGGTGGAGCTTCCAGTGGGTCGGAAAACGGTTGGATGCAGGTGGATCTTCAAGAAGATACAGCATAGTACAGGGTGAGGTTGGTAGCAAATGGTTATGCTCAGAGAGAAGGGATCAGCTTCTCAGAGATATTCGCGCCGACGGTATAGCAGGTGTCTAGTAGATCCGTGATTGGCGCTGGTTGACCAATGTGATCTTGAGCTGGAAGGATGGATGTGGAGTCTGCACTTCTGTAAGAAAAAATGAAGAGTAAATCTACATGAAGCAATCAGAGTGGTTCAAAGTTAAAGGGGCTAAGAAAAAACTTTACAGGAAGTCGCGGTTCGACCTGTCGCCTAGGTAGTGGTTTGATTCCTTCATGGTGAGTCAGGAATTGATGACATGTAGATCGCCAATTATGACATGTCTGGAGTCAATGTACTGACGACTCAGTTAAGTGGGACATTAAGAATGGAGGATCGGGGGCTGTAAAGATGGTTCTCGGCGTTGAGACTGACGGAGGAGTAGGCTTTGGTTATCTCAGGCGGAATACCTTGGGTAGGTATTGATTAAGGAAGTGATGGACCATGTAAAGTCGGAGAGCGTTCCCTATGCGTCTCTCCTTAAGTTTTTCTCAGGACATGTCCCAAAACAGATGAGGAAAAGCAGGATATCTCATGAGCCTTATTCGAATGAGATTGACAGTGTATGCCATGGTCTGGATTAGATCGATTATCTCACGGGATATCAATGTTGTGAGCAAATACCTCGGCAAGCAATATTGGGTAGCGGTGAGATGGTAAGAAGACTGTCTTTCCTTTTGAGAAGACAGGAGCAAAGGTGGTTGGGCATGCGGATTCAGATCCGGCAGACATGCTCTCTTAAATCATTCCTGCAGAGAAGTTGAAGTTATGTGCAACTTCTTTAGGCTTGGCGATGACAGAAAAGAAGGACGGAGTGTGCACAAGAAGCTATGATGTAGAGATAAGAGAAAAGGGCAGCAAGATACATGGTTGAAGATTAAAGGCATGGTGTAGATTGTTGTCAGATGCCTTTAATCTGGTGCTGCTCGACCGGTTGAGAGCTTGGCTCGACCGGTCGAGTGAGCCGCTCAACTAGTCGAGGCCTGCTTGACTCAAAGTCCAGCGACCTATGTTTTTTGGTGTCCGGGCCGCTCGACTGGTCGCGGGGGTCATTCGACCAGTCGAGACTCTTCGAGTAATTGAGATTACGCAGATCCTGCGCGGACTGCGTAAATTTGAGGCGGTTTCTAGACTTTTCCGAACTAGGTGCGTAAGTGGAGTTTTCTAAGATATAAATAGGGGTCCCTAGGGCTATTCTAAGGTATTCTAAGACTTTCTAAAGGAGTTCCAAGGGTTCCTAAAAGGTTTCAGGGTTATCAAAGGGTGTAGCATGGGTGAGATTCGAGGTTGTTCGAATCGGGTAAGTCCTCTCTCTTTGTAATTTCTATTTTCATAGTAGAGATTTGTCGCTTTGTGCCGTGGTTTTTTCCCGCAAGGGTTTTCTACGTTAAATCTTTGTGTTCTCTTGTGTGTGCTTGGTGCCATTGGATTGCTATCCTAGATCTAGATCTGTGTGATTTCGCAGCACAAATCCCCAACAAATACAAGGCTTGCTTCTCTCCTACCCATACAAGGAATTCCATACCAAGGAATATTTTAGAAGACAAATTAATAGAAATACCTATCTCTACCCATGACCTTCTTTATATAGACCACATCACAAGAAAGTGCATATCATAATGTCTAGAGGAAGTAGGCTTTACTATATGTGGCCGTATGGTCGACCGTACACAAAGAGTGATAGAGAGAGACGCAAAAGAAGAAGAAGAAGAAGAAGAAGAAGAAGAAGAAGAAGAATCAGTGGAGTTCTACCGCCACAACATTCTCCTACTTAAAGACTAGTTCCTCTAATAGTGTAAAAAATACTCCCAATAACAGTTGCCCAAACATCACCATTAACTAGGTGACAACAAGTCCAAGAAAAGTCTTGTACTAAGTTAATTTTTCCCTTCCCTTGTAATAAGCTTTGTTAACATATTTGTTATGTTGTCATCTATGTGAATATTCTGTAATGAGATTTGACAATCTTCTACCACGTCATGAACAAAATGATACTAAACATCGATGTGCTCGGTCTGAGCAGTAAATACTGGATTCTTTGACAAATGTAACGCGCTTTGACTATCACGATGAATTACCACTACTTTGTGCTTGAATTTTAATTCTTCCGGCTAGTAACATCTTCAACCAAATAGCTTCCTTGCATGCTTGTGTAGCTGACATGTACTTTGCCTTTTTAGTAGACAAGGCCACCACTAACCGCAATTTCAACATCCAACTAACTGAACTGCCAGCCAAAGAGAAAATATAATTTGTAGTAGATCTTTTTATTATCACGGTCTCCTACATAGCTTGCATCCACAAACCCAACCAACTCTAAATTTTAATTGCTATAACAAATAACCGTATCAGAAGTACCCTTCAAGCAATAAGGGCCTGTTTGGCCGGGTGAATCCCATGGGATTAGGAGGGATGGGATGGATTTTAAGGTAATGATGGTGGTGTCAGTGGATTGGTTTAAGATCCATGGGATTGGTATATCCCGAGACAAGTTCACTAGGTTTGCTTGGCATGCCCAGCATATCCCGGGATTTTACCTTCCAATCCGTCCAACCAAGGGATGGGATCAATTTTAAGGTAATGATGGTGATGTCAGTAGATTGTTTTAAGATCCATGGGATTGCTTATATCCCGGGACAAGTTCACCGGGTCTGTTTGGCTCGTGCATATCCCGGGATATCGCGATCACCTCCCTCCTAATATTGTGGGATCGATTTGGCCAAACAGGCCCTAAAAGATCCACTTCGTACAATAGTCTAATGATCCCTACCTGGGTTCCCCATGTATTTATTGATTGCTCCTGATGCTTGTGCAATGTTTGATCTAGTGCACACCATAACAACACATAAGATTCCTTACCACCGATGGTTATGATACTTGAAACATATCTATCTTTTCCGATTTTGTACTAAGACACTAATCTGTAGACAACTTGCAACCAATGGAAAATGGGGTACTGACAAAGTTAGAATTATGCATGCTGAAGCAGCGTAGAATTCTTTCAACATAACGCTTCTCGGTTATCCATACTTTTTTGTTCTTCCTATCTCTAAATACGATTATCCCAATAATTTAATTAATGATACTCAAATCCTTCATATCAAATTCCCTACCTAAACAAGCTTTTAATGTAGTAATAGTATCTCTATTAGTACTTACAATCAACATTTCATCCACAAACAATAACAAGATAATAAAGCGACAATTATCATAACTAAGAACATATAGGCACAGTGGTCTGCTCCACATTTTCGAAATTTCAAGCTCACAATGAATGAATTAAACTACTTGTACTAACACCATCGTGTTTGCTTTAAACCATAAAGCAGTCCATTCAGCTAACAAACTATATTCTTCTTGTCTTTAATAAAACTTCTCGATTGAGTCATATAAGTTTTTTCTTAAAAACCACATCTTAGCAAATAACTAACTTATGGGCAGTAGGGTTCCACAATCTGTACCTCATTGTTTCATGTGCATAGCCAAGAAAAATACACTTTCTGGACCTCACATCCAGCTTATTCCTGTGCTATTTGGGGAATTCGCACATAAGCATCATAATGAATAATTAACAAGTTTTTTCAGGCCACACCTCTTCAGAGATATTGCAATCTAGTGCAGTAGTAACAGAATGATTTATCAAGTAACAAACCGTATTAACAGCTCCTGCCCAAAAACACTGCACGAGCCTAGCCGAATGTGACATGCTTTTAACACTATCCATAAGCGTATCGTTCATATGTCCTGCAAATCCATTCTTTTATGGAGTACCAAGGACTATATAGTGCCTCTCAATGTCTCCCATGTTCTTTGTAAAAAAAAATAAATTCTTTTGAGGTGTGCTCTAATCCATTATCAGTTCTTAAACACTTAATTTTATTTTCCTTTTAATTTTGCTTTAAAGTTGGTAAAATAAGTAAAAGCATCACTTTTCCTTTTTAAAATGTAAACTCATACATTTTTGAAAAAATCATCAATAACAAAAATAAAGTACTTTAAACCTCTCAAGAATTCGACTATAACTTCTTAAGTATTAAAATGAATTAAATTTAAAACATCCTTACTTTTGATAGTTGATGTAGAGCGGGTCGCGGACAATTACATGGCAAAGATGGATCAGAAAAGGCTTGGTCGGCGACAGAAGTGATCTAGACCATCAGACCTTAAATCAGGCGTATCTCACAATCCGGGATGAGTTAGCCGATGAAAAATATATGATTTTGGGGTAGAACGAGCTACTTTAGCCAACCAACCCTGCTATGCCGGGTTGCGATGCTCGGAATTGCCAGAAACCCCTGATTTGACGGTCGTTTCCCTGTTTCAATTTCGTTTTTACTATAAATAGTAAGTTTTAGTTTGCTTATAACTCTTCATCCGTCGGGCTTTAGGAGTTGCGCCCAACGTGAAAAGAGCTTAGAATAATTAGGAGAACGGGTTGGTGAAGCCAAATAGGACACTTACTATTTTTGGCCGAAAACCTTGCGCACTAGTAGACATCACGATCGTCTATAAATAGTAAGTTTACTATTTATAGTAAGTCGCGAATTCTAGGAGTCCTAGTTGTAGTTTGATTTTGATTTCTTTCCCATTGCTTAGTACCCTTATTTAAAGGGTTGTGAACTCGTTTTTATGGATTCATTAATCTATTTCGAATTTATTTAGAATTTATTTCTATTTTTTGTTCTCTTTTCTCGTGGATTCGAGAAGTCTCTGTGAGGAGTCTAGAGAAGTTCTGTGGATTCGGAATAGTTATCCTCTTGAGGAAGACGATGCTCGACCTCACGTCCTTCCCTGCGTCAATAGTGGATAAAGGAAAATGAGCTCTACAAAAATCTAAATTAGTAGATTTTAAACTAGGAAATAAATTTCGATCAAAAAGTATCTTTAGTCCCGACTTACTCATGTGGCCCAACCCCCTATGTCAGATTGTTGTAGAATTTGTCATGGCATTGGCAACAATAGCATCACCAACCACGATATCTCCAATTAAATGATATAAGCCATCAATTAACTTTTATTTTGCCACCACCATATTTCCTTTTACAATTTTCCATCAACACTTCTCATTAAAAAAATTATAGTAATCTTCATCGAACTTTTCTAATGGGAGAAGACTCTTCTGCAGGTTTAATCGTGCCGCACACCAGAAAATGTATGTGTGATCCATCAAATATAGTAATTTGACATCTCCAATCTCCACAATTTTACACATATTATCATCACTCATGTAAACTATGCTCCCATCACATGACTGATATGTATATAAATAATATCTGTATGGAGTCATATGAAATGAAATGACCAAATCTAAGATCCATCGATGGCTCAAATTCTCTTATGGATTCACTGTAGATAATACTTCCCCATCATCGAATGAATTGTCTCTTGATTAAATATCTTTGGAAACCATTTGAATATGATGTTTGATCATGTGAATCAAATTTGTAATTTTTTTGATTTGCTTTCTCGAGTCTGCAATTTCTACACAAGTGACAATTCTTTATGCAATTCTAGCTAACACCTACTTGTTTTGTATACTTTCCACTTAGATCTCGTCTAATCTCTCCCACCCACATCGGTCTCATTAGATCTTCCTCTGACCATCATATCATCACCAACATATTCTCGATGCATTTTTTCTACAAGATTATTTAGTACATAATGTAGACATGGCTAACTCCGTACTGAGATCTAGAGTGTTGCTGAGATTCATAACCATCCCACAAATCTGGTATTGAACAGAGCCGAAGCGCGACATTTTCTTCATTTTCAATCTTTACATTAATCGCCCGCAATATGCTGATTAGGGTGTTAAACCCATTAAAGTGTTTTTACAAAGAGGATCATTCTTTCATCTTTGTAAGTTGTTTAAAAAAAAAAAACTTTATACCTTTTAACTCTCTCTCTCTCTACAAGTCTATATCAAAGGAGCTCCCACATGATGAACTACTGTTCATATCCAAGGTGGGGCTTACACGATGAACGATTCACATCAAAGTACAATTACTATAAATTCCTTTACCTCTCCCGAAAACACTTGCATCCGAACGATGAAATGATTTCATGTCTAGATTACCCCTGATGACATGTTCTTTTATTAAGGGCTAATTAACTAAACAAACACGCCCTAAAAGCATCCTATTACGGTGATAGCAAAGCAAGCATGCCCTAAAAGCTTTATTCGAAACTTCTATAAGTACCGGCCTTATCCCTGATGGTAAGCAGTATATTGAGACAAGTCTGAGAAATAAAATGACAAAAACATACGCAAATTGAGCTTTAGGTACGTAATTACATCAGTTTATTAATCGGAAGGTGATGGGACATAGTCCTCGCCATGGTCAATGGTAGGATATATTAAGCCCTAGTCAAAATCGCTGTCTGAAATAGGAAATGAGAAGACGACGGGATTCACATAAGATGTGGTGGGGCATGCGAAATCGTGAATGCGGTGGGCCACACCACATAAATCACCTGATCAAAGAATATAACAGCAGGGCCACTCATCAGGTGGGACCACATGGATGTTGTATTTGGGCCGTCAATTTGCCTTCCACCTCTCGTATGTATACACGTCCCGTCTACTCGAAGAGTTGACTGGCCTGATTTTTTGGGCCGGGTTACGTGGCCATGTGTAGCGGTGCGGGCGAGTCTTTCAAAGCTCTGTAACAAAAAAAAAATACGATTGACACGTGCTTTGCCCATGTGGTCTGACTTTAACAACTCCTGAAATGTCAAGTGTAAGATCTTCACACTAGAGCGCGACGTTCCAGAGTCATCTCTCAATAGCATACATGGCAGGGTATGCATCAATCGGAACCATCCATCTAGTGCCACCTGTCATGGAAGGCCTATGTCTTAAAAATCATACGTATTAGAGAATCATATATATCACTTTTTACTTTACATCACTTAATACTGATTAGCTATTTCTGTTAGCTACAATTGATTTTACGGCTGCTAATCAGAAGGTTGGGATCATCCGATCAATTTATATTTTGATACTTTTACTATCAGGTGTAGGATAAAGTAGATGAACGGTCCCGATTGATAAATTACCCGTGCGTGTGCTGTAGAGATATTTGTCTACCATATCCTTGTCCTAAAGGCTCAACCATATATGATCTCCTTTAATTAAAAGGTTAGATGACATCTGAGGACAGGAATCAGGTAGGAGTGGGCCCCATTGTAACCACTAACCAACCTTGGTTATTCGAGTGTCGGTGGATAAAGTAGAGCGGTTACTACTGCGAAAATGACTAAAATAAGCACTTTTTTTCTCTTTTTTTTTTTTTTGAATTTTTTAAAGCAGGTTATATGAACGAAGATAGGAACCATTCACTCGGTGGGCCCTACTGTCTGAGGACGGAGGGTGCGAAAATCCGATTGTCTGGTCATTTCGTAGTCGACGTGGCAGCCAACTAGAATTTTAATGGCCACACGTTCACATTCAACGAGAAAAGTTCATTAATTTGATGGTTGTGGTTATCTAATCGTCACGATTTGCATTTCCAGCAATCCATTTTGGGCTGATCGGATGAATAGCTCTGATTATCTATGGTAAGGCGTAGATGCTGAGGAGCGGTGGACCAGTCCTTTCTCATGATTACCTCCGGCGCGATCCGCCTAGGCCGGTGGAACCTTGACTGTGGGACCTAAATCTCATGATGTATTTAACTTAAAGCCACTCCGTGCATCCGTCTTGAAAGCTCATTTTACAGCGTGGTGTAAAAAAAGAAGCAGATACAAAGCTTAGGTGGACCACACCATAGGAAACAGTGGAGATTGAAAATTAAAAACTCCTTGTGGCCACAAAATTTTTACATCAAGCTGATATTTGTGTGGTACCTTCGTCCAAGTATTTTTTAATGTTGGTATTCCATCACCAGTGTTTCCAGTGTTGCAGTCCATCCAAGATTTGGATATGCTTAATTTTATTAGTATCTTGCCATAAAATGAGCTTTCAACATAAATGTATAGAGTAGATTTAAGATATATACATCAAAATGAGATCCACAGTCAGAGATCCACCAAATCCACGGCCCATTAACTCGCCCAAGCAGATAATTAGGTGAGACCTCGGACTCATCTAAGATACTGTGGCTCTTACTGTGGGCCCACCTTGATATATTTATTTTGTTTGAACTCTCTTCATCCATTTTTCTATATCATTTTATTGCATAATCCAAAAAATAAAGCAAAACCATTTACCAAATGGATCATAACATATGACCCTACCGCTAAAATTTTCTTAAGGTGCACCTTAATGTTTCGCTACAATTTATTTGTCATCCAATCCGTTAATAAGGTCATATAATCCTAGATGAGGAGAAAAAATAAATGTTAGATTGATCCAAAACTTTTGTGGCTCATTAATAGTCAATTACCATTGTTTCCTATGATATATATGGTCTACCTAATTATTGAAACGGCTTTATTTTTAGGATAATGCCCTAAAATGATCTGAAAAAATGAATGGACAACGTGAATATAGAATACATACTTTGCGGTGGGCTCCATGTTAAGGCAGCACCGTCTTGGGTGAGTCCTGATCTCACCTCATCCGTTCCCTTACCTCACAACCTTCACGGCTGATGTAAGGAGTGACATATTATTTCCTTCTCATTAACCAAGAAAGGAATATATAATTGCATTAGAAAGGAAACAGCCTATCATAGTGTGCTTCGAGATGCAAAGTAAAAAAATAATAAAAAATATATGCCTTTTCCCATTGGGCATGCAAGACATTCAATTGGTGCGAACACATGAACCATGGAGAGATTGAAAAAATTAGGGTTAAATTGGTCTAATTATTTTTTTTAATCTATAAACGAGAAAATAATACAGTCATTGAAAGGACCACTTAAATACAATGCACAGACTCAGGTACTTTACCTTAAGTAAGAGTAGACATCAAGCATGCATAACTTGGACACAAGATAAAAAAAGATACTACCCCGTGACTACCTTTATAAGGATATCTCATTTAGAGACGGTGTTGTATAGGACGGTAATTGACAGCCTTTTCGTGTAAAATGACAATCAACCTCAATAATATAAAATGCTCGAAGCCATTCGAGCTAAACATTAGATACTGGCTCTTGATGGATTATTACAAAACAAAGAACATGAAAGGTGACAACAATACCATTATTATCATGACCACACTAATATATACCATTGCTTCTTACGTAAAAGAACTAGCTATGACTAATTGTTTCTTACCTTTTATACAACTAAATTGCTCGCAAAAAATGTGCAAAAGCTAATAAAACCATGTTGTGAAAGAAAAGGTTATAGCTAGGGGTGCACATCGAATTGGTAGAATCGTGGAACCGGACCAAAACCAACCAAATGGTCCGGTTTGGTCCAGTTCTAGAGTGCAGTACTGGTTCCTGTTCCAAAAATTAAAGAACCGTTTAGTTCGGTTTGGTTCTAGTTTGGGAGTATGTAGAACCGAACCGAACCATGATCTGAACCGTGGATTCGATCTGTAGAACCATGAGTTTACAATATATTTTAGTTGTATATTTGACTCATGATTTATGGTTTACAATGCACCCTTTGCTTGTTTTTATAAATGTATTTTTTCATACCATATACAATATCAAAACCATTCATCAAGTGGATCCCAACACAAATGGACATGGGCTAAATTATAAAATAGAACATGCAATTGGGCCGGATTATAAAAAGCCCAGAACGGTGGAACCGATCCGAAACCGAACCGGTTTTCACGGTCCGGTTCCAGTTCGGTTCTAGGGTGCTAACGGTCCGGTTCCAGTTCCGAAAATTCCAGAACCGTAAGAAATGGTTCGGTTTCAATTTCACCCCAAAACCGGATCGAACCGAACCGTGTGCACCCCTAGTTATAGCTAATAGTTATCTCCTTTCCTTATTTATTTATTTATTTATTTATAAATAAAATTTTGATATGATAGGCTAAAGGATCATTCAAGTGTGACGCACACACTCTAATAGACCACCTAAAAGATGGTTTGTTGTGAAAATCCCTACATTCAAGTTTAATCAAACCATGGCTAAGAGGTGATTTCTACGGTGTGGCCTTCCTAATATGGAGCAGCATGTCATGGCTCATCTTGTACATAATATGAATATCTCACCATAGCTCAACTGGCAGACTGAGTAAAGATACCTCGTTTCAACACTTGAGGTCTTGGTATTAATCCTTGGCGGAGGTGGCTAGCATGGAGTGTGTGTACTGACATGGGTGTGTACTAACAAGCTAACCCATATATATATATATATATATATATATATATATATATATCTCACAAAGGTGTCAAGCTAGCCATGGAAAGATGTGGCTGTCTGCGAAAGTTCACATACAATGTTTGTACACAATTACACAACTCTTGACCGAAACATGTCACGATTGAAATCAGAAAAGAGAAACATTGATATTATGACAGGATATGATAGGTGACATGAACGTTCTTCAAAAATACTTAAAAATTTTCATGCATTACATGAAAATAATTTAGGGCCTATTTGATTTTCCAATTCCTGGTGAAGGATAATAATTATTTTCTTTGGTATTTAAGGTATTCTTTCACTTTTGAGATGCAAAAATTGAGAAAGCTGTAAAATATTTGTGAGTCCCACGATGATGCATGTCACTTATCCACACCGTTTATCCATTATGCTAACTGAATTTAAGGCGGGACCCAAAAAATGAGGTATATCCGAAGCTCAAGTGGACCACTCTACAGAAAAAAGGAAATCAAACACTGTTTCTTTTAGTGTGGGCCACTTGATGCTGGATTTACCTTATTTTCCTGTTCATGTCTCGAAATGTTGTAGTAAAACTGACGAACCGAACAGGTTCATGTCTCGAAATGTTGTAGTAAATCTGACGAACCGAACAGACATATCATATACATGACCGTGGGGTCCAAAAATTTAAACTAACGCTTTTGAACCGATTTTCCACGGCAACAATTCTAATGAATTTCCAAAGGGATGAAAGGGTAATAATTACCCATTTATTGGGTCAAACGTACGCTTTAGCCTATGGACAGAAAAGGTACCTACGTTTAAGCTATTCTCATATTTGTTCCCCCAGTTTTCAAAAGTTCACCTTCTTTATTGTGACTCACAGTTCTCACAAATTTAATATTACCTTGATTTATTATTATTATTATTATTATTATTATTTATAAATGGAAGATTTTATCTCTTGGCAAGCGTAAAAAAACCATTGCTTCGGCTAGCCTTTATAAAGTGAGGCCTACCTTGATGTTAGTAAGAAATTACCTTTTCATTTGTTTTGCCCTCTTATGTTATGGGTGGGCTAAAAAATGAGGCCGAAACAAAGCTCATGTGGGTTAAACTAACCGGTAACAGTGGAAATTAAACATCCACTGTTCAAATATTTGTGGGGCTACAGGATGTTATTGACTAATCCACCCTGTCCATTTATTTTGTTATGCTATTTTAGGGCATATGTCAAGAAATGAGGCTGATTGATGTAGAACGTGTCACAGATACGTTCCTAGCATGGTTGGGCCAAAAGAAGATGGACCGTAAATTGACCATAACTTTTGATCCGGGTATCGTTACGGGGCGCACAAGCTATCAATCTTTACTGAAACGGGCCATCTGAGGTGAATCGACCCACAAAGTGGGTCGCATCTATCCGTTTCGTCAGAAAACACGCGCTTTCAACTCAAAAACGAATTTTTAGGAAAATTTTACTATTTTTAGTAATTTCGATTTTTTAATATTTTTAGAGTTTTAGATTTTTTTTTCCTTTTAGAAATAACTTTTAGTTATACTAGGACTCTTCTAGAGAAAGTTTATTTGCAATTTTTATTTTTAGAAACTAGGCCTTAGAAGAGTTTTATTAGAATTAGGATTTTTATTAGAGTTAGAATTTTGCTATTTTTGGTAATTACGAATTTTAGTTTATTTTTTTCTTTATTAATGGTGTAAAGAGACGCATTAGAGGATGATCAATTATGAATTAAGCTATTTCAAATTTATTTAGAATTTATTTCTATTTTTCTGCTCTCTTTTCTCGTGGATTCGAGAAGTCTCTGTGAGGAGTCCAGAGAAGTTCCGTGGATTCGGAATAGTTATCCTCTTGAGGAAGACGGTGCTCGACCTCACGTCCTCCCCTGCGTCAGTTTGGTATCAAAGCGAGGTTTCTCCTCAGATCGATGGCTTCTAACGACGGGTCGGGCAACAATCCCATGAGCGGTGCTCCAGGGAATTTATCTTTAACGGCGGCAACTTTCAAAGTAGCGCAACGAGAGAATCGGCAAGCCATGCAAGGGCTGCAGGCTTCCATCGACCGCATAGCGGATCTCTTGGCGGAAAACCTAAGGCAACTTCGTGTTCATGGTGGTGATCCACTACCAGCAATTGCTGGAATTCGTAATTATACTGATCGTAGGGCGATGCTATCAATGAACCACATGATGATTCAAGAATTTAAGATGAAAGTCGATCTTCCTAGTTTTAATGGCCAACTCTACTTCAAAGACTTCCTCGATTGGTTGTTTGAAGTCGAACGTTTCTTCGACTACATGAACATCGTAGAAAAAAAAAAGGTTAAACTCGTGGCCTATAAGTTGTCGGGCAGAGCTTCAGATTGGTGGGAACAACTTCAACTCGAGCGGACGAGACAGATGAAGGCGCCAATCCGCACGTGGTCGCGGATGAGGTAGTTATTGTGCATGCGATTCCTCCCTCGAGATTACGATCAGGTATTATTCCAACAAAACCAAAATTATTATCAAGATAGTCGATCAGTAAAAGATTATGCAGAAAAATCCTATTATTGGTCCGCGAGAAACGACTTCATTAAAACAGAGTTGCAACAGACCACAGGATTCATCAGTGGCGAATATGTGACCTCTATAGGAATGGAGAACCAACCCAAGACTTCTAAAGTGGAGGAACAATATCTCATCACTGAACAGGCCTTTGTTAAACAATATGAGGAAATAGAAAATATATATCCATTAGTTGAAAAGAAAAAATATGTGGAGCCTGTGAATATCTTAGAGGATTTGGAACCAGTATCGCAGGAGTTCAAGAGGGTTGTGCTCGATGAACTCCCTAATAAATTACCTCCCATACGAGATATACAAAATCACGTTGATCCCGTCTCAGGGGCAAGTCCGCCTAATTGCCCACATTATCAGAAAAAATATGAGATCTTGAAGGCAGATGTGAAGGAACTAATCGATATTAGTCAAGTCAAGGAAAGCATGAGTACATGTATTATGTCAACTCAAGAGCTTAATGTCAAGTACAAAAAAAGAGCTAATGAACATCGACGTCGGAAGTTATCTCAGACTCATGTGCCAAGTCTCTTGCGTAACTCGAGGACGAGTTTTTTTCAAGTGGAGGAGTCTGATGTAGAACGTGTCACAGATACGTTCCTAGCATGGTTAGGCCAAAAGAAGATGGACCGTAAATTGACCATAACTTTTGATCCGGGTATCGTTACGGGGCGCACAAGCTATCAATCTTTACTGAAACGGGCCATCTGAGGTGAACCGACCCACAAAGTGGGTCGCATCTGTCCGTTTCGTCAGAAAACACGCGCTTTCAACTCAAAAACGAATTTTTAGAAAAATTTTACTATTTTTAGTAATTTCAATTTTTTAATATTTTTAGAGTTTTAGATTTTTTTTCCTTTTAGAAATAACTTTTAGTTATACTAGGACTCTTCTAGAGAAAGTTTATTTGCAATTTTTATTTTTAGAAACTAGGCCTTAGAAGAGTTTTATTAGAATTAGGATTTTTATTAGAGTTAGAATTTTGCTATTTTTGGTAATTACGAATTTTAGTTTATTTTTTCTTTATTAATGGTGTAAAGAGACGCATTAGAGGATGATCAATTATGAATTAAGCTATTTCAAATTTATTTAGAATTTATTTCTATTTTTCTGCTATCTTTTCTCGTGGATTTGAGAAGTCTCTGTGAGGAGTCCAGAGAAGTTCCGTGGATTCGGAATAGTTATCCTCTTGAGGAAGACGGTGCTCGACCTCATGTCCTCCCCTGCGTCACTGATCCAAAAGCTCTAGTTGAAACATCTCAGGCCCTATGGAGCCCATGTTAAGCTTTGCATTTGCCTTGTTGTTGGGCATGTCCTAAAATGAGATAGGAAAACAAATAAACGGGTTAGATTTGTCACATCGATCGAAAGCCCCCTCTCATTTTACTTAGATTACCCTAAGGACATTTTAGCCTTTTTGTGAAATACAGTATATACTATTTGATTTAGATGACAGGCAATTGTTTGACCAACTTTTTAAAATTATAACCTGATTTGAAAATATCCTGAAGTAAGCTCCAATTTGTCTTCGGCCCAAAAAATAGGCAGTCCTAGGACAATATCCTAATAATTTAAATTAAACCTTCCAAATTATTAATCCCAGTTTATACTTGTCATTCTAAAAAATTATTCAGTCATCTACTATAAAGATTTAGTAGACATTGATTAAACGGCTTTAAATGAGAAATGCCCGAAGGCCTTGTTTGGTTAGTTGCCTGACTTGTTTTAGATTGTCCATCCATTTTGCCAGATTTTTTTATGGCATGACTCTAAGGGGGCGTTTGGTGCAAAGTATTAGATAGGATTAGGTGGGATAGAATCGCATTTGGTCTCGTGCAATTCCATTCAACATCTGGAGAGAATGGAAAAGCTTGGGATTAGGTGGTAAGAAATTACATTTAGTCCTATGGAATTGCATTTGGTCCCATGCAAGATTTATGTGGATTTTGAAATCCACTATACATGTGGGCCCTGCATTGATGCATGTCTTTATCCATGCCGTTCATCCATATAGACAGTTTACACATGACATTCTGGTTATATATGTGTGCAAGTGAATGACATTCATTGTGAATTTGGTCCATTGATTACAATTCCATGGTCCACCAAACATGATTTCGCTAATTAGGCGTTTTCTCGTGACAAAATTTTTATCCCAAACATGAGATTGATGACTACGATACCAAACATGCCATAAAAATGAAGCAGATTCAGATCAGTGGTAGAGGAAAATGTGGTGATTGAACGCCCACTGTTATTAACTTCTTGAGGTTCATGAAAGTTTTGAATTGAACTTATATTTGTATTTTCTCATCATCACATCTTTTTGACCCAATCAACAGGTTGAATGGTAAATAAAAACTACAGTGGGCCATAAAAACAATTTAATGGTTGGGTTCAATCACCACTATTTCCTATGGTGTGGTCCACTTGAGTTTTGGATCTACTTAACTTTTGGGTTTATAATCTAAAATGAGCTGGTAAAATGGATGGACGGAGTGGATGCAATACACGTACATCAGAGTGGGCCGCACAGCCACAGCTCCACTGAGTTGTTTTGAGAGGGGAGAAGTAATTCCGTACAACTAGTTTGCACCATACTATGATATAACTATGTGGTAGGGGATTGCGTGGGTCCTTCAAAACATTGATTGCGATCATCCATATGGTCCACTACCCCAAGGTAAGACCAATCTGATTATCCTAAGAGCTTGAACAGACGCTCTTCTTGTTAGAACAGTCCGTTTTTACAGCAATTGATTGAATTATTAAGATGACCAAATCAAAATAATTCTTGAGAGATGCAAATTGTAGGGTGAGATCCGTCTCTGTTGTTAAAGTTAGTCTTGAATCCATTTCACAATCATTGATTTGATGGTTAGGATTCTCCCAACAGTCTACTTTTGGTTTTGAGGTATATGATGAGTGGATTGGCCGAAACATTCGTGTATGAAAGTAAAGAAAAGTGATGGATTGGATTTTCATAGGGTTCTGATTAGAATGCCGGCTCCAAATCTTAGCTACCACATTCCACAGTACCATACATTGCATACTAACCTACTGTTCATCGGGTATTGTACATCGTGAACATGATTTAGTCAAAACATGATATTTGTCAGCTGATCATAGGAAAAAAAAAAAAAAAAATTTAAAGAAAAAAAAAAGAGAAGAAATCAACGGTCCAAACTTGGGCCTGTTTGGGAGCGTGGATTTGGAACCATGTATTCAAAACCCCGGATTTCAAATCCTCTGTTTGGCACACTCTGGAATGTGAATCAACTTTAATTTAAAAGTAGCTGTGCATGTTATATTTACATAGACTTGAATTTAATTTCTAAATCGACTTTAATATCTCTAATTAGTAAGAAATGTAATTTTTCAAACAATGGTTGTAATAAACTTGCTGAAATATATTTTTTGCCTGAAAATGATGAAATTTTCAAGTCTTGGATGAGTCACAAGCACAAGATCATGTTTGAGTGACTAACTAATAATTTTTAACCGTTGAATTACATGGACAATGTTTGGACAGTATTAATTATAATATTAAAGTAATTATAGTGATACAAGTTATAATCTAAATTGTTTTTTGATATTGTTAGTGGGTCATGTGCCCAGTAGAATGATAGCACGGTGACACACATGTTACACCTGCTCTCACCCTGAATTTGAAAACCCCTCCTGGGGATTTGAAACCAAACAATTAGGGATTTGAAATCCCCTCAGATCCCCTTACTCCACGTGCCAAACGACCTCTAACATGTGTGGCGCATTTAGCCGCGTACCCTGGTTTTTTGCACATGGCATGTTAGCAGTGTTACATAATAAATTCGTAGACTGATCACGTGTGTACAATATGCCGAATGGTTGGGTGTGGGCCATACCACAAGAAGCAGTGGGGATTGAACCCTCGCGATGATATTTGCGTATTTCCCTTCATCCTGGTGGGACTACATTTTAACGGTTTGGATGGAAAAGAAATATCACTGTGGCCCACCAAGCTTTCAACAGTGGGTGATCAATTTCGGCTGTTTCATATGGTGATGCCTACCTTGTTGTTTGATCTGCCTAATTTCCTAAATTAAGCTGGTGAAATCGATGGATATATTGGATGCAACACAGACATCTCGGTGGGCCCCACAGAGCTTCCGTCAACAGGGATCCTCTGTAGGCGGGGGGGATTACAGGAAATTCGCGTCGGTTGTCACTCTGCCACATCTGCCGACTGATGGCTCTACCACATTTACGGTTCCACGGTATGATTGGTCAGCAAATGCCTGACACGGTCGCTCCACATGTGCCAAAATAGCACACGTGTGCAAGGTCCAGCTATTAATTTGGTGGCCAAACATGGCTGGCCACGTGACGAACGGTCCACATTCTCTCACAGCGAAAGCAGTCAGTCTTACTAGGGCAGGGTAATTACAAAATGAGAAATGCTATATGCAATAGTCAAGAGGTGCGGTGGACCATCACGTAGATAGGTGATATCTAAATAATCAAGGGAAAGCTGATTGTAGTCCCAATCTGATAAGTGACACGAAAAGGCACAGTAGGACCAGCGGTCACACTGAGCCATTAAAACTCAACACAACTGAGATAGATCAGAAATATCCAACCATTGTGATGGCCCACCAGATGAACAGTCACGATCACCACATGTTTCCGTCGTGCACTTGAACAGGTCACTGCACGTAACTCAGATCGTACTATCATTCCTCTTCCAAAAATTGGCCCTGACTTCTAAACTGACTCGTCCGACTCGTTTCAGGTATTCGTGGCTCCCACGTCTCAACTAACCGCGTTCATTTGGTACCCAATCCACTCAAGCCCCAACATCAAGACAGTTGGCGTGAAACCAATCCACCCATCAAGCAGCCCAGTACGGACAGAAGAAACGTGCGGTTGGATCTTACTATTGATGTACAACTGGAATCGTCGTTCATAAATCCAGACCATTGGACTGTTGAATCATGCTGCCGATGGAGGAGGGCTTATAAATAATCATGATAGAACAGATGTAACCTTCCTATTTCTCACCTACAGATAAACGGTTGGAAAGAGAAATACGAGAGCGGTCCAAATTTCACTGAAAGAAGCTCCATCCATGGTGGGGAGTAAATAGACCAAGCGTTTTGATTATAGAACACGGGTCCCACTTGATAGGACAGAAAACGCGTGCATACTTTAAAAATATGCCGCACCGTACCATACGACTCTGCTCGTGGACGGTCCTACATGACCTGACGTTCACGCACCAACAGAGTTAGTAAACCAGCAAATACAGAGACTCTACCCCGTTCTTTCTGCTTCCCTTCTATTTCCCGAAACTCATCTCTCTCATTTCTAGATTAGGTGAAGTTCATACATCCCTGTTTGTTCTAAAGTAGCTTTCTCCTTCTTTGCTTCCTTCTTTCCCATCTCTTCTTCTTTTTCAACCCCTCTCTTCCCATTCCCTTCATCTCCATCTCATCCCTACTTCTCTGAAATCCCCAAACTACCTCAAAATGACTGATAGAGTCTACCCTTCTTCCAAGCCCTCCGTCAATCCCAACCCTTCCAACCCCACCCCCAAACCCAATCTCTACCGTCCGCCTGTCTACCGCCCCACCCCACCCAAACGCCGCCGCGGCAATCGCTGCTGTATTTGCTGCATCTGGTTCACCATCGTACTCCTTTCCCTTATCCTCCTCGCCGCCATCGCTGCCTGTATCATGTACGTTCTCTACCGGCCCCACCCTCCTCCTTCTCCGTCTCCTCCGCCGTTTCTCCTCCTTCAATCTCACCTCCACCCACCTCGACCTCTCCATCTCCGCCCGTAACCCTAACAAGACCTTGTCTTCTTCTACGAACCCTTCTCCGTCGCCGTCTCCTCCGACGGCGCCCAGGTCGGCGATGGATCCTTCACCGGATTCATCCACGAGACCAAGAACACGACGCTGATGAGGGCGTCGGTATCGACGGGTGGGGCCCAAGATCTCGATTCAGACAGCATAAAAAGGATCGAATCTGGACTGAAGAAGAAGAACGGGCTGCCGTTGGAGATCCGGCTGCAGACGAAGGTTAGGGTTAAGATGGGCGGGTGGAAGACGAAGAAGGTCGGGATTCGGGTCACATGCGATGGGATCAGCGCCCCTGTCTCGAAGAGCAAATCAACGCCTGCCGCTTCTGCTGATGATAATGCGAAATGCAAGGTGAAGCTCTGGATCAAGATCTGGAAATGGGAGGTCTGAGTTGGGATTATGTTACTTTTACTAGTTTTATTTTTTTAATTTTGCTTTTATAGTATGTTTGTTTGATTGTAAATTGAGACAAGATGGTTTGTTATTTTGTTAGTGAGAAATGCATCACATATATACCTTTCAAATTTTTTCAATTTTTTTTTTAATGTTTTGGTGAATCTGATCTTATGATGCATTTTATAATAAGAAGAGAGAAATCGAGAAGTAGTGATTTCTCCGAGATTTGTGTACTTGTGAAAATGTCATGTGGGTTATGATGTACTTGTGAAAATGTCATGTGGGTTATGATTTCTTGCTATTATTTGATACTCTAGTTGCGTGTGACGCTTGATGCCAGTTACTTACGCGTTGTGTATGTTCTCTCAAATTAAGGCGCATAGAAGTTAAGAGGTCCAAAAATTTACATTAGTTGAACAATTCGAACCTTTGATTGTATATTATTTTTCGGTTTTAGATCATGGATGAATGTCTGTTGAAATTACCATTGGATTTTTCCAATTTTAATGTCCCAAAATCTGATAAAAAGATGACCACATGAAGGTTAATTTTAGTTCATAATACATTTATACTGATAACATATAGTTTGGACGATTTTTAATCGTATGCCACGTATGCGATTTGTAGGTATTCCTAAGTGGCAGCGTATCTTCTATCACACTCTGCAGGAGTATCAAAGTTATTTCATTTTTCTTTTTCTAACATGTCTTGAATAATATATGATAAGAGTAGAATATCTTTTTCACCGAGCGGTGTCAGTTTCGAGAGAGAGATCCAGATCTGGTGGCAATTTCCACTGGTATTTTATCGTACTGCGTTGTGGAAAACTTTGATACTCTGGCAGTGTCATGGTTGATACGCAGGCATGGAATATTGGTATTTTAAATTAACTGTTCAAATCTTAAGACCCACTTCAAATTGGATGGTGAAATGGAAATTATATTGACTGGACTTCGCTGGCTGATTTATTGGCATTTAATGGAGGGTTGGAACGAAAAGAATTTGAATGGTCCCATTCAAAAACGAAATGCTTTTAGTGATCAGGATTTAGGGACTTTAATTCAATCTAGATTTTGAATATGATCAATGTTCAGCGGAGCACACGACATGGACGGCTTAAATTGAGTTTATGCAGGCAGCGTATTCAATTCTCATTGCCACTGTATCAAACACCGTACACCGGCATAGTATCAAATAACTGCGCTTTATGCGTTTCGTTGATGTCAGTCAACTTTCACCTCGTAGTGCGCAGCAAGTCATCCAGCGAGCTGGTATCGATCTACCGGGGGTCGCTAACAGTGAAGTGTCAACTGACAGTGTGGTGTACTAACAAGCTAACAAACAAACAAACAAGCAAACAAAAAACAAAAGTCATCCAGCGAGCATGCACGGCGATTTTAGACCCTCCATATTGGAGGGTCTGAAATAAAACTATTTGGATGATCTTAACTGTCTATTTTCGCCACTTAGATTTGGACTCTGATTTACGGTTTGGATTATGAATGGCTGGCCAGTTTCATTTTAACCCTCCATTCGATGGTTACCGGTTGGAATTTTTATATAAGTCTGATCGATGTGATTTTGGGGCATGTTCCATCGACTGGGCCCTGATTTTTATGACCGGATACGTTCTGCTGATGAGTTGCTGCGACTGACGGGACGAGGGAGGTGCACGTTCGTGATATGACCTTTTCAGCTCTACTCAATTAAATCCAGCTGGCTCCGCTGTAAATTAACTTAAAACCGACTATTTTGTCTTGTAAAGGTGGCCCAGCTGATGAATGTATGTTCCAAGCTTTTCCATGTGCGCATCTCACGGGGGTCACTATGCACCACCGACCAGACTTACCGCCATGATGTTGTGCGCGGATTAAGTGAGGCGCGGGTAACAGACTAATCGGTGAGGCCCTGACTGTGAGGTACACCTCAATATATGTGTCATATATCCACCTCGTCCATCCGTTTCGCGTCCGAAAAAATGAGGCAGATTCAAATCTCAAGTGGACAACACCACACGGAAACAGCTGTGATTGAACGCCCACTATTAAAAACTTGGGCTTGGTTTCGGTGGATGCGACTGTGATTAAGTGCCTTAAACCCATGCTGTGCGTCAGTTTTTATAGATCATTTTAGTATATGATCCTAAAAATGAAGCAGATCCAAACCTCTGGTGGACCACATCACAAGAAACCGTGGTGATTGACCATTAGAAACTTCTTGTGGACCACAAGTTTTGGATCAAGCTGATGTTTGTGTGGTCTCTTCGTGACCTTATCAACATGTTAGATAGTAAATAAACATTACAGTGGTCCCAAGATGAATTTAATGGTGGGTATTCAATCACCACTGTTTCTTATGGTGTGGTCCACGTAAGATTTAGACATGCTTCATTTATTTTTTTGGTATAATGCCCTAAAATGAGCCGTAAAAACGGATGGACGGCAAGAATTTAAGGCACATACATCACCTTGGGCTCAGCAGTCAAGGTATCCACCCACCTTGGTGGACCTGAGGATCCACTGAAGCCGCGCCCAAAAAAATTGGATCCGGATGGACGGCGAGGATATACACCACGTACATGGAGGTGAGCCCCGCAGTCACATGGGGCCTCACCTGCCAAGCTGTTACCCCTGCCTCACCTAATCCGCCATGATGTTTTCTAGCCCCACACGAACGCGGATTGCGTCCTACCCCGCCTATCTCCAGCTGGAACGGGCAGGAGCTTTGAGAGGCCACCGTGATGTATGGGTCACAAATATAAGCTCCATCCAAAACTTTTGAGCGCTGTGCATATGACAGGTGAATAATGTGGCCCTTCTAACTTAAGACCGTTGGTAAGGTCTTTAAAACCGTCCATTCTATTTGTACAGGGGTGACCCGGTTTATGGGCAGACCAATATGATTTTCTTGCATGGTCATCTTGATGCAAGGGTCCACCTTACGGATCGCTCAGATGTTGACCCACATGTTCGGCAGGTACTCAATCGTGCTACATGTGTACCAGCAAATCTCAGCCCCGCAAACTTCATTGGCGTAGGAGCCGTTGCTACCTGCATCGAGAATGCGAAGCAAGTACAGCGATGGCTGATACCCGGAGAATCCGCTGCCAGAATAATTTGGCTGTGGAAACGGATGCGGATTGCGTAATCGGTACACTATATTTCATTGACTAAATACTGTTAGGCCCACCGTTAATGTATGTTGATTATCCACGCCGTCCATCCGTTTTTTCAACTCATTTTCGGAGTTCAACCTAAAATTTAAGCATATCCAACTCTCGAGTGTATCACATCCCACGAAAGGTCGGGGACAATGACGTCCACCGTTGAAACATTCCTAGACCTTATAGTGATTTTTATTCGTCATGTATTCTATTCATAAGGTCACGCAGACATGTACGAAAGTTGATCCAAAACTTATGTGGCCTCGCTAAGTTTTCAACATGGGAGTTCAATTCAACAACTTTGGATATGCTTAGATTTTGAGCTGATGCCCTACATTAAGCTGGTAAAATGGTTGGGCAGAGTGGATGCCACACAGATGTTTATGGTGCCCCACTGAGTTTAGACAGTACCGTGTGCAGCACTATCGGTTCACACTGTACTGTTGGCCACTCCATTAGGGAATTCATACCAAAACCTCAGTTGAAACGAAGTATCTTTCACCAAGTCTGCCACTTGAACTATGGATCAGAGTGTGAGCATAGCTTTGCGTTGAGTTTCCTGCCCAATCCAACTCCTCCAATACCGACGTCAGTTCGACTTGATCAAGAACCTCCGCAGAAAGTTTAACGGTGAGCGTTCAGTCACCATCGTTTCTTGTGTGTTGCTCAATTTTTTCCAGCATTAGTCCAATAGCTGTGGAATAATAGGACAACGCACACCACCGACAGGACGAGGATTTCATAACAAAGCCTTTCGGAGGAAGATCCTGCGCCGTAAACTTTGGTGGGGCCCATCGTGATGTTTGTGAGATATCAACCCCGTCCATCCGTTTGATTATCTCATTTTAGGACATGTAAGCAAAAATGAGATGGATACAATAGTCAAGTGGGTCGGAAACGTGAGGATTGAACGTACGTCCACACTTAAAATATTCATGGGCCACAGAAGTTTTGAATCATGATAATATTTATATTTCCAGTTCATCCCAATAGGAAAGATGTTATGAACGGGATAGATTTCTAACAAACATTACGGTGGATCCCATCTAAGTTTCCGGTGCAGGAACTTCATGCGAAATCCGCGTGCCGACTGACATGGGAGCGGAATACTTGTTACCCAAGTAACACCTTAAATGGGTGTTAACCTTATCATGGGCCACTTGATGATGTATTGTATATCCATGCCTTCCATCCGTTTCTATAAACTATTTTAGGAGGTATTTATGATAATTAGAGAGATAAAAATCTCATGTGGACCACACCACAGGAAACAGTGGTGATTGAGTGCCTCACCATTAAAATTTTCAAAGGGCCCGTCGTATTATTTATTTCCCATCCAACTTGTTGATAATGTAAAGAAGACCTGGACGAAGGGAAAAATATAAAGATCAGCTTTATCTAAAACATTTTGACACAGGGATGAACGTAATGAGGATAACTACTCCGAATCCACGGAGTTTCTCTGGACTCCTCATAGAGACTTCTCGAATCTATTAGGAAAGAAAGCATAAAAATAGAAATAAATTCTAAGAAATTCGAAATTGATTAATTGATGACTAAAAACAAGTTCACAACCCTTTAAATAGGGGTACCAAGCATTGGGAAAGAAATCAGAATCAAACTACAACTAAAACTCCTAGAAATCGCGACTTACTACAAATAGTAAAGACGATCGTGATGTCAACTAGTGCGCAAGGTTTTCAGCCAAAAATAGTAAGTCTCTTATTTGGCTTCACCAAACCATTCTCCTAATTATTCTAAGCTCTTTTCATGTTGGGCGCAACTCCTAAAGCCCGACAGATGAAAAGTTATAACCAAACTAAAACTTACTATTTATAGTAAAAACGAAATTAAAATAGGGAAACGACCGTCGATCCAGGGGTTTTTCGCAATTCCAGGCGTCGCAACCTGGCATAGCAGGGTTGGTTGGCTAAAGTAGCTCGTTCTACCCCAAAATCATATATTTTACGTCAGCTAACTCATTCCGATTTGTGAGATACACCCGATCTAAGGTCTGATGGTCCGGATCACTTCAGTCATCGACCGGGCCTTTTTTGATCCATCTTGGCCATGAAACTGTCCGCGACCCACTCTAAATCAGTCCCCTCCACTTCAAAAGAACTCGTCCTCAAGTTCTCATCCTGCGCTGGTTCATGATATTCGGTCAGGTCCGTGACGTTGAAAGTCCGTGAGATCGTCATATCATCTGAAAGATCTACAACATAAGCGTTGTCATTGATCTTTCGAATGATTGTGACGGGTTCAATCTTCTTATTTTTCAACTTGTTGTACGTCCTGGTCGGAATCTCTCTTTGCGTAGATAGACTAGACATAACGCGGTCACCCACCTCGAACACTTTTTGTCGCCGGTGCGGTGCTTGTCCGCTTGTTCGTTGTACTTTTCGTTTGAGGCATGTAGCTTGGTGCACTTCCGCATGGATGCCGATGATCGTATTTGCCATATGTTCTGCTGCAATGCTCGTGCCTAGGTGCTTCGGCTGAGGGACCAAGTCAAGCGTGTGGCGAGGCACTCGTCCATAGATAATCTGGAACGGTGATTTCCCTGTCGAGCGGTTCACCATGTTGTTGAATGCAAACTCTGCTTGAGACAAGGCCAAATCCCACTACTTCGGTTTTTCTCTTGAAATACAGTGAAAAACGTTTCCCAATGTGCGATTCACAACTTCGTCTGCCCATCAGTCTGTGGTGGTAAGCACTGCTGAATTGAAGTCGTGTATCAAATTGAGTCCAAAAAGTCCGCCAAAAGTGGCTAATGAGTTTCGTGTCACGATCAGAAGTAATGGTCTTGGAGACCCCGTGTAGCCGTACGACCTCCCTGGAGAATAGATTTGCCACCTGTGTTCCATCGAGGGTTTTCTTGCATGGGATAAAGTGTGCCATCTTGGAGAAACGATCTACCACCACGAATACCGAATTTATACCGCGTTGTGTTCATGGGAGACCAAGCACGAAGTCCATTGATAAATCCTCCCAAGGACCGTCAGGCACAGGTAACGGGGTGGAGAGGCCCGTATTCTGAGATTGACCTTTGGAGGTCTGACAAACATGACAACGTTGTACGGCTTTTTCCACATCACGTACTAATTGCGACCAGTAATACCGCTCTTCCACAAGAACTCGCGTCTTGTCGAGCTCAAGGTGTCCACCGAGGCCACCTCCATGTAGCTCCTGAATAATCTGCTCCCTCAGAGAACTTTGGGGGATTCACAATCAATTCCCTTTGAAGAGAAAATCGTCCTGTATATGAAGGTCACTGGGGTGACCTTCTTGGAACTTCACCCAAGAATCTTTGAAGTCCCCATCCTCGGCATACAGCTCCTTGAGACAATCGAAGCCGACCACCTTGTTGCTTATTGTAACAAGTAGTGATGCATGACGGCTAAGTGCATCAACCACCTTATTCTGTTGCCCTGAGTTGTTCTTCAGAACGAACGTGAATTCCTGTAAAAACGCAATCCATCTAGTATGCACACGATTCACGTTAGTCTGACTATTAATAAACTTTAATGTTTGATGGTCAGTGTAAAGAAGAAACTCTCTTTGAATCAGATAATGTCGTCAATGTCGCAGCGCCTGAACAACTGCGTACAACTCAAGCTCATAAGTCAACCACTTCTTTCGGGCTTCGCTGAGCTTCTCGCTGTATAAGGCTACCGGCCTACCTTCGTGTGATAATACTCCTCCAATTCTGACGTATGAATCGTCACACTCAACCTCAAACAATTTGTCGAAATTAGGAAGCATCAAGACCGGTGTTGTAAACAAACGATGCTTGATCTCATGAAAGCTCTTGTCAACTTTATCGGTCCATCGGAACGGTCCTTTTTTCATGCAATCTGTTATAGGCGCGACTATAGTGCTAAAATCTCGCACAAATCTCGCAAACACGTGAAAACTCCTCACCTCATGAATGTTCGTCGGGATCTGCCATTCCCTAATGACTTGCACCTTTTCATCGTCCACACGAATGCATGTGGACGTTACAACAAACCCTAGAAACAACAGGCTGTCAGTTAAAAAACTACACTTCTTCAAGTTGACGTACAACTTGTTAATTTGTAGTATTTGTAGCACCTGCCTAAGATGTTTCCTGTGCTCCGCCTCATCCTAGCTATATATCAATATGTCATCAAAATATACTACCACAAATCGGCCAGTAAACGCTTTTAGCACTTGATTTATCAAACGCATAAAAGTACTTGGTGCGTTCGATAAGCCGAAGGCCATGACCAGTCACTCATACAACCCTTCCTTAGTCTTGAATACCGTTTTCCACTCATCACCGGGTCAGATATGAATCTGATGGTACCCACTTCTTAGATTTAGTTTAGAGAACACCTTGGCCCCTTCTAGCATATCGAGCATGTCGTCCAACCGTGGTATTGAGAACCGATATTTGATGGTTATTTTGTTGATTGCCCAGTTGTCAACACACACGCTCCAGCTTCTATCTTTTTTTTTTTTTGCATTAATAATGCTGGTACGGCACATGGGCTCATGCTCTCTCTCAAGAGACCCTTACGGATCAATTCCTCCACTTGCCCCTGAAGTATCTCACACTCATTCGGACTCATCCGATAATGAGGGCGATTGGGCAGGCTAGCCCCAGGGACGAGGTCTATGTGATGTTGGATGTCCCTCATGGCAGGTAATCCATCAGGTAAATCCTCAGGGCAGACTTCTTTGAATTCATTTAGCAACAGTCTTAAACTTAGACGGATGTTTGAGGGTTCCTCTTCCTCGCCCTTCACCACTACGGCGTATACATCGCCGTGTTTCTTTGGATTCCTCCATGAAATCTCAAATGGTCATGAGGGAACTCCCCTCCACTTTAGAAGCTTGAGGGTGGTTCTCTGGTGCCATAGGGGCAAGGATTATTTTTCGATTATCCTTAACGAATACGTAGACATTGTCTCGTCCCCGATGGGTCGCATCACGGTTTGACTGCCAGAGTCGACCGAGTAGCATGTGGCAAGCTTACATGTCAACTATGTCACAAAGTATCTGATCCTTATAATTTTTACCAATTGAAAATGAGATAGTGCATTGTTCAGTTACCTTGATCTCATTCACATTTTTTATCCAACCAATTGAGTACGGGGAAGGAAGTTTTGTCGTTGGTAGCCATAACTTGTCCACCATTACTCTTGAGACGATGTTCTCGCTACTACCACTGTTTATAATCACATCACAGACCTTTCCATTGACAGTGCACCGAGTACGAAAATATTGTGTCGCTGTGGATGTAATTCCTTTCGTGGGGTATACAGTAATCGCCTCACAACTAGAAATTCGCCACGATCTTCGCCCATCATTTCATCGCCATCTGCTATTTCTTCAGTGATTTGCTCATGTTCATCATAGTCATGGTCTTCTTCTGCGGCCTAATCCTTAGTGCTTCCTTCGTTTATAGTCAAGTGTGCTGCAAGACGTTGAGGACAAGTGTTTGATAAGTGGCCTGGTTGGCCACAACGGTAACAATTGTTCGACCTTGGCCGAGCATAAGGATTTGGAACCCTATTCGGGCCCGCTGTTGTGGGTTTTGCACGTTAAGGTCTGGATGAGCCGCTCCTTGTATCACGGTTTGCTGTTGTAGGAGGTTGAGGACGTTCTCCTACTGGATCTTTTCCTCGTGCCAGCACTGGATCCTACGTGGGACCCGTCATGGGGAGTCGAGTGGAAGGATATGGACGAGCAGGAGCTCTTACAAGTTGTGTTTCTGCCCTACCCGTCAATTAAACTGCTTCATCCACAGTCCCGACTGGGTACATCTGAACTCGGTCCTGAATTGTCGGCCGTAACCCGTCTATAAATCGTGTCACTTTCTGTGACTCAAATTCTAACAGATCGTTTCGTGTAGCCAACCGCTGGAATTCTTCAGTGTAATCTGTGACGATTCGATTTCCTTGTCGACAATTTTGATATTGCTGGAATAGTATCTGCTCATAATCACTGGAGAGAAATCGTGATCGAAGAAGACGTCTCATCCGTGGCCATGATGAGATGGGCGCCTTGTTCTAGCGGGCTCGTGAGAGTTGTAATTGTTCCCACCATGCAGAAGTACCAGATTTTAATTTAAACGCTACCAATTTTATCCTTTTATGATCTGGCACGTACATATAATCAAAATATCTCTATACTTCGGCTAGCCAATCGAGGAAATCTTTTATACGTAATAAACCATTAAAACTAGAAAGTTCAGCCTTACCTCGATAATCTCTTTCAGCACGATCTTGGTAATCGCCTTCATGCATTGGTCGTCGGGCAAAACCCTTATTAAGGTCCTCGTCGTTAGAACTTGAATCATTTGGCGTGGCCCTACGGTTGTCACTAGTAGTGCTCTACGAAAATCGGGGTTGTGTCGTACAGCAACCACGGGTGGTGGAGCAACCATAGGTGGTGGAGCACCCGCCTATGGCTCGGGGCGCAATTAGCGCATCCGCAAAACGGTCAAGGGTTACCTGCAGCCCTTGCATGGTTAACTGACTCTCCCAGTGGAAAGCTTCCATTCTTTCCGAAAGATAACGAATCCCTAGATCACCGTCCACAGAATTTCGATTCATACCTTCATTGTTTGCCATCAGCCCGAGGGGAATCCTTACTCTGATACCAATTGACGCAGGGATGAACGTGATGAGGATAACTACTCCGAATCCACGGAGCTTCTCTGGACTCCTCACAGAGACTTCTCGAATCTATGAGGAACGAAAGCAGAAAAATAGAAATAAATTCTAATAAATTCGAAATTGATTAATTGATGACTAAAAACGAGTTCACAACCCTTTAAATAGGGGTACCAAGCATTGGGAAAGAAATCAGAATCAAACTACAACTAAAACTCCTAGAAATCGCGACTTACTATAAGTAGTAAAGACGGTCGTGAGGTCAACTAGTGCGCAAGGTTTTCGGCCAAAAATAGTAAGTGTCCTATTTGGCTTCACCAAACCGTTCTCCTAATTATTCTAAGCTCTTTTCACGTTGGGCACAACTCCTAAAGCCCGACGGATGAAGAGTTATAACCAAACTAAAACTTACTATTTATAGTAAAAACGAAATTAAAAAACGGAAACGACTGTCTATCCAGGGGTTTTTCGCAATTCCAGGCGTCGCAACCCGGCCTTGCCGGGTTGGTTGGCTAAAGTAGCTCGTTCTACCCCAAAATCATATAGTTTATGTCAGCTAACTCATTCCGGATTGCGAGATACGTCCGATCTAAAGTCCGACGGTCCGGATCACTTCTGTCGTCGACCAAGCCTTTTCTGATCCATCTTGGCCATGAAACTGTCCGCGACCCGCTCTACATCACTTTTGTGGCCCACAAATATTTTAATGGTTATTCATCACTGTTTCCAGTGGTGTGGTCTAAATGAGATTTGAATCTTCTTAATTTTGGGATCACCCCCTAAAATGAGATAAAAAAAACATATGGACGGCTTGATATAAAAAAAATATATCAAGATGGCCCCACACGGTTGGTGTAAAGGTGTTACCCGGGTAACAGCTAATCCGCCCTCACCGACATCTAACGCCCGACGTCGACCCAGTAAACGCGGGACCACTGATTAGTCAATGATCCCATCCAGACCTTTGATCTGATAGAACCCACTGAATAGTCTATTACCCAAAACTGCCCCAAATAGGAAAATACCCAACCATTTCATGATCTTCCCGCAAGTCAACGGCTGATAACATAAACAGCAACGGTCCAGTCTTCCGGGGGCATGGGTATGGTCCATGCACGGTACAAGCGAGGCCCATTGATCCAACAATCCAACGTTCCTAAACGTTGGCATGAGTAATATCGCCCGAAAAAATGTTCCAAACCAGAACATCTTAGTCATTTTATCAGACTGGCCCGGCAGTCTTATAAAGATCCATATTAACCGTCCAATTTACAGTCACCAATGAGACAGTGATAGATATCAACCGTTCACTGTTATTTTTTTATTTGAGAACCACTTCCCAATGAGACCCACGATTGGACGGTTTAGATTATGTAAGTTAGTGCCACGTACAGTGCAGGGCAACCACGAATCACCAGGGCATGTATATCTTGCCATAAACCGTCATGCACTATAATACACGTAGGATGCGGTCCACAGCTGCAAAGTCGATGTCACGATCAATTATTAGGACTATCAATTGGCCGGGGTAGGGCCTAAAAATAAAATGTTTGAATATTGCCCGGCCCGAAACAGTCCAAAATCCGGGCTGAGACCTTCCCACTGTGGCCCGTTGACAGCCCTAATCATCATCGTTGGAAGTTTGGTTTTAAAAGGAGGCAGATTCGGTGGATCTAGAAACCACCGATCACAGTGGTTCTGACGCGGTGATACCCCAACACCAATGGGACCGGATGTGTCGGATCCACCGAGGTGAGTAGGACCCCTAACTGTGGGCCCACAATGTATGTGACTAAATCCACACCGTGCATCTGTATTGAAAGCTCATTTTAGGGCACAAACTAAAAAACGACCAACATGAATAATAGTTTGATCCAAAAATTTTGTGGCCATCAACAAATTTTTAATGGTGGGAGTTCAATCCCTAACGTGTGGTCCACATGAGATTTGTCTCTACTTCATTTTCTTAACTCTGCCCTAAAATCAGAGAGCAAAGCTGATGGGCTGCATGAATATACTACACATATATGAAGGTGGGACTCATGGTTAGGGACACATAGATGGATAAGGGGGACGCACCCAATCCCCCTTCACCACAGCACCACCCAAAGTTGTAGAGCCCACCGTTAGGTATGTTTTATCTACAGCCTTTTTGACAACTCATTGCACGGCATGAGTGCAAAAAATGGAACATATCAAAAGAACAGGTGGACCACGCTATGGGCTATAAAAGTTTTGAATGAAGCTGGCACTTGTGTTTTTCCTTCATCCAATTTTACCTGATCTTATTAATATGTTGGATGACAAATAAATAGTACCCTAAGGCTTAAGATGGGTTTTAATGGTGGGTGTCATTATCCTGACTATTTATGTGATATGGTCCATTCAAGATTTGGATATATATGCTTGACCGTTTAAAATGAGAAGGCAAAACAAATGCTGAAAATGAATATAAAATATATACATCGCAGCAGATCCATGCACAGTTGGAGTTGCCACCCGATCCGCTCCCCTCGGAGTAGCCTGTGGGGACAGATTGCCTGCCAACGCTATCGTTAGAGACTTACTACTAGATGGTGCTCTATGGGCCTCACCATGAAGTATGTGTTTTATCTATGCCATCCCTTCATTCTAGAGCATAATCTCATAAATGAGGCAAATCTAAATTTCAGGTGGACCACACCATAAGAAACAGTGGTGATTGAACACCTACCATTAAAAACTTCCTAGGAGCCATAAAAGTTTTGGATCAAGCTGCTATTTGTGTTTTCGGTTCATCCAAGTCTTTGTGACCAAACCAACAGGTTGGATGGAAAATAAACATTGCAGTGGGCCTTAGGAAGTTATTAACAGGTTGGATAGTGTGGTTCACCTGAATTTTGGATCTGCCTCGTTTTTGGGCTCATGCCGTAAACTAATTATCCAAAATGGATGGATAGTGTGGATAAAACACAGCTATTAGATGTGACAATACACAATCCGCGTACAACGTGTAGGAGGGGTTGAATTAAGTTGGTATTTGTGTTTTTCCTTCGACCAAGTTCGCATGACTTTATTAATGTGTTGGATGGCAAATAAATAGTACCAAGGCTTAGGGAGGGTATTAATGGTGGGTGTCACTATCTTGACTATTTATATGCTATGGTCCATTCCATATTTGGATACGCTTGCTTACAGCAGGCAAAACAAATGCGGAGAATGAATATAAAATATATACATCACAGGCCCTACAGTTGCGGTCGCTGCCCGATCCACTCGGACACGGATTGCGTCCTACCCCCGCCCTGACGGTAATCCGTCCGGGCAGGGCTCTGTGGAGCCCACCGTGATGTAACTGTTTTATCCCGCCGTCCAACTATTTTTTCAGAAAATTTTAATATGTGATCCAAAAAATGAGGCAAGTCCAAGGCTTGAGTGGACCACACCGAAGGAACCTGCACTGATATGACACCCACCGTTGAGACCTCTCTAAGGGCCCACGTGATGTTTTTTTTTATCATAAAACCTATTCATAAGGTCATGTAGACGTAGATGAAGTGAAAACACAAATATCAGCTTGATCCTAAACTTCTCTAGCTCCCAAGAAGCTTTTAATGGTGGACGTTCAATCCCCACTTTGTGGTCCACTCAAGCCTTGGACCTGCCCCAGTTTTTGGTTCACATATTAAAATTTTTGAAAAATGGTTGGACGGCAGGATGACACAGTTACATCACGGTGGGCTCCACAGAGCCCTGCCCGGACGGGTTAGGTAAGACAATCCGCGTCCGATCCACTCCCCCTCGGAGTAGCCAGTGGGAATGCAGATTGCCTGCCGACACTGCCGTTAGATACTTGCTACTGGACGGTGCTCTGTAGGCCCCACCATGATATGTTTTTATCCACGCCATCCATTCATTTTAGAGATTGATGTAAAAAATGAAACAGCAAAATCTCAGGTGGACCACACCACAGGAAACAGTAGTGATGATTGAACACCCACCATTAAATACTTCCCCCGGGGCAATAAAAGTTTTGGATCAAGCTGTTATTTGTGTTTTCCATTCATTCAACTCTTTGTGACCAAATCAACAGGTTGGATGGCAAATAAACACTGTAGTTGGCCCCAGGAAGTAATTAATGGTCTGTATTGCTATGATGTGGTTCACCTGAGATTTAGATCTGCCTCGTTTTCGGTCTCATGCCGTAAAATAATGATCCAAAATGGATAGACTGCAGATAAAACACATAGCTACCGGCTGTCTCAGTACGCAATCCACGTTCAGCCGGTGGAAGGGATTGAATCAGGGTATCAAACTTGGTCCGGATATGCTAAACGTGGCCCACTTGAATTGGGGTTGACTCAGGGTATCAAGCTTAGTCGCGCGGGTCCTACTGAGTCGAAGTTGTCTTGGACGATTCATGCCAAACTGGTCCGAGTTTTAGAACCATGGTCCCGACCCAATTCTTGAAGCCGACCGTACCATGAATCCTTATTTTAATGGATTAAAATAAAGAGTTCTTATCTTAGAAGCGAACAAAAGACAACAGTAGAATGGTTGAAACTACCAAATCCTACTCGTTTGGTAAATACGGCCAAACATATAACGACGGATACATCAGATTAGGTATTTTCTTTCAAGAATTGGATGATTCCTAACCTAGGCTTTGTATCATATACTTTGGTTTTTCGTTACGATCAACGGGCTGGTGGGTCAGTAATCCAGACCATCTGTTTGTTCCTTTCCACCATAAATGGACGTTGCGCAAAATCAACTTGATAGGACAACCCTAACCTTTCGATTTCAGTCCTACAAATAGATGGGTGCCAAGAAATACAACAATGGTCCACATCCGACTTGGAAAAATCTGAAGATTGGTAGCCATGATTTTCCATCCTGTGAAATCTTGGGGGTGGTCCACTCAAGGTGGGCCTCACTTGTATGAAAATGAAACCCAAGTATGCGTTGCAAAACATGGTTAGGATTGCGAGCATCTAAATTCTAATACATAAGTTGGCTTACCCTCTATATATATGGTGGGGCCTCCCTGAATCGACAAGCACCTTTTAACCTAGGCCTGGCAATGTGCAGGCCTGAGTTTTGTTCAGGCCCAGATCATATACTGCGTAAGCTGGGCCTATTCAAAACGCCGATTTGGCCCGTGTTGCATACTCAAAAACCATTACTTCATTCTTATTACAATCATAAGTAACCTATCCTTCTGTAATCACACTTTGTTGATGATCTAAAATGTAATTAGTGTTGAAAACTAGCCATTGAAAATTCTCCTTTTACACTTCAGAAATTCATTTATTATGGTAGAAAATATGCCCTCCTATTCTAAAATTTTAAGTAATGTTATACATAAAATAATTGGGCTATTAGCTCAGTTGGTTAGAGCTAATAACACCAAGGTGTAGAAACTGCATGGATCAGCTTTTATGTAGCTAACATTTTATCTATGTATCTAGTTTTGTCTAGGGGTGTTTTTATGCTTATATGTAACTAGCATTTTATCTATTATATCTAGTTTTGTCTATTTAAGCCATGTTTGGTAAATGCTTAAAATGAATTTATCTCATTTTAGTTAATAATAATTATGTATAAAGGACCTTAGCCTTTAAATTATTGTATTTATGCTCAAATCTAATTTTTAGTACATGTCGTTGATGGTGCGCATACGCTAATGCCTTCATCACCATATTTCGATTCCCAATATATGCTAGGATGAATATATTTGCGGCATAATCCATTCATTGTGTGCTCATCAGATGGACAGTTTGGATCACCAAACCACAGGGCCCACATGTTTATATTATGGGGCATGGTTTTCTCTGCATGTTTGTGCATTATCTTATGGGGCATGGTTTTCTCTGCATGATTGTGCATGATCATGGCTCTCATTGAATCTTTGTTCTTTTTCGTTGTGGCAATAGCATCATAGTGGCTGGTGACAGTATCTCTCCTCTTGAGACATTCATTCATGAAGTGCGGACCCACTACATTATTTTTTGGGAATGGAGGCTTTATAAGTCATGGATATGTGCTTTTCCTGGACTGTTTGTTAATGATACAACTTTTCCCAAATTCAAATAGCCTCATGAGTGCAAAGCGAAATACCTAGTTTTTAGATTATCATTTTATTCTAGAATGGATTCTGACTAGTGATTTTTGTATATGATTATTTCTGACAGTGACCAAATTACTGATGTCATCACCTAAGGGCTATCATTCGCATGCATCCCGTCCTGGATGATCCTCCATAAGCATACTCAATTGTGAAGTCGCATTTGGAAACCATGGGGCTCACAATCCCTTATATTTATTTATTTATTATTCCTTTGACTTTATCATCTGAGAGAGAGAGAGAGAGAGAGAGAGAGAGAGAGAGAGAGCCCAAAGTTTAGATTATCAATCATTTATTGAAATGCCATTCGTCAATCATTCATTCAAAAGCCATTGCAATCATTTAGATAAATGTAGGTGTTAATTTGTTGAAAAGAAAAGGTGCACCATAAAATTAATTATCGTTGTATTATTAGAGATAATTTTGTGTTGAAGGGGTGCACATGTAAATAGTTAATGATCAAAATCATCTACCTGGTGAGCGTTATTATGAGAGGGTCATGGTTTTGTTGGATATGGGCACATGGGTCTCACTTGGCAACTATTAGTGGGTGGGTCCAATATGATTTATGTTATGGGTAAAAATCGAGCTAACTTGATGTATGAGACAGGTGGCAAAAAGACTATCAAGGCAGACTCTCTGAACTACCAAAGTGCTTATAACAAGGGAAGTTGAGCTAAGTAAGGAGATTTGATTACCGAGCTAAAATAGAACTCGGCTTGGAGATAATTAAGGTTCATCAACAGACTTCGACCTCAGACATCGATCTCGACCTCGTATTATAACATCAACCTCAAACGCCAATCTCGACCTCGTATTATGACATCGACCTCAGATCACAACCTCGATTTCGGATGCCGACCTTGAGCTCGCAATAAAAATATCCAGAGAGAATTTCGCGTCATATATGAGTAGGACTACCCAGTGAGATCTTAGCCGAAGATCTTGCCAATCAAGATATAATCGAAAGAATACTAGAGAACATATCCCAATTCTACTATAGACCCTTCCAATGTTTCTTACGGATCTACTTGGATATGCAAGTCACCTAACAATACTTATAAGTTATAAATACATCATCCCGCTTAAAGGGTACACACTATCATCTTGATTCTAACTACGCGTACTTTGAGTCATTTTATCTGATTTAGGCATCAGAGGGTGCCCGACCACAACTAGCGCCCCAAGTGTCCTATTGTTCTCTACGAAAGTGCAGGAACCCAGCGACTCACAGGAGGAGAAACGTGATCTACCAGATTTGATCAATAACAGTTTCCCTTCGAATAACCCAGGGTGGACTTCCATTTATCCTCATGCATGTATATCCTTTAAATATTTGCAAACATGAGTCATATATATGATTAAGTGGAGCCATAGGAGATAGCCAGGTTTTATCCTTATTATAATAAACTCATCCTAATCCTCTCTTTATAAAAGGGAGAAATTTTATTGGGAAAGGCGTGCATCTAAAAAATACAAGAGAGACAAAAAAAAATGGAGGAATGTGAGAGAATGCCTGATTATCCATTAGGATCCCTCTCTACCATATAGATCATTGATTGTATCTAATGTCCATCCTAACCATAGATCAAAAGGGCAAGTAGGTCATTTTCTGCTCACATGCATGGTAGCATATCACTAGATGGGGATCATCCATGTTCTACTTTAAAGGTCCCTTAAAAATTATATATTTACCATCAAATTGTGGGCCCATCCATCTAGGCCTTTTAGGTTCATACAGAGTTAATGATATCCATATTGTGAAATAAGCTTGTTTACCTTTTTAATCTATACACCACAAGTATCTAACACTCCACTATCTATAATCACCATTCTCGGACAATCCCATGTCACCCCAAGAAGTGGATCAATGGATCTTAGCTATTAGATATCCATCAAGTAAGGTTTAAAACAAATCAACTGATAAAACTCAAAGTTAATTATTGAAAATCTTCAATTAACTAATCATAAACTACTAAAGTATTAGCCTGCCTTTAACACACTTAGATAGACAGTCCAAACGTCCATATTAGTCCACATATTAATGTCCCTTGAAATGAAAGTAAATGAAATGAGAATTTATCCTTATGAGATAAAGTAATACATATATCTACCGTTTGCATCCTATAGCCAGCGGCTAGGTGGATGTCCGAGGCAAAAATGAAAAGTCCTCATGGAAAGTCTCAGAAATGCCCAACTGAGGTTACCCTTAGGCTTGCAATTTACCCTCATGTAGGGCTTTAGAGCATGTCATACTGGGATGCGTTACTACAATTCAGGCTCGTAACCTGTTGGAGTGGTAGCAGTTTACGCTCACAAGTGATTAGAGCGCACTCTTACCAGTATACCTCTTAAGGAATCACCCACTGATTGGGAAGCCAACATCATTGCTATCTTGATTAGTCATGCGATAAGCTCTATTGGAATACACTTCTTGTATAACATATGACACCATCCACCTAGGATCAAACTTGACTATGATTAAATGTTTAGGTGCCAATACCAAAGTCCACCCCTTCTTGAAAGAGAGATACCTTATTAACAAAGGCCGCTAATACTCGGAATACTTGATATTAACTAAAAGTGTTGTTGTGCTTCTACTCATTTTTCATGGAGTGCATCGAGCTTGGTAAACTTAATCGTCATGTATTTCACCAACTTATGGTTAACAATATTCTAATGTGCATGGTCATGTGTCAACCACCAAGCATTTTCAAATTTTTTTACTCTTGACATTTTTAGGGTTTCTCCTGTAAATAAAAGCAAATTAGGAATGTTAGGGACATCAGAGCATGCATTACGATGAAAGTAGAGAGAGAGAATGAAGTTACCCTTGGAATTCAAGCGGGGTAGAAAATGAAGATGTGCCTTTAAAGTTTTATGATATTGTCAGGAACAGTTCAAACGGAAGGAAATTTGTATAAGATTACCATAAGACCAACTATACTTTATAAACAAAATATTGGATAGTTAAAGACCAACTTAAGACCCATAGGTGGGGCATGCTTATCGACTTTTGGGCTTTGCCTACTTTGGGCCAGAGTCGGGTTAAAATACTAAGACTGAGGGTAAGGCTTAGGTCTAAAATTTAAGAGTATTTAGATAAGTCATCATTATTATTTATAGCGTTTGATTAAATAAATATTACAAGACATAATTTAAGAGTCAAATACATATGTAATAAGAAACATGTAAAAAAATAAAATAAATTATAAGCATTATAATTTTGCAATATAAAATTGTCATCTTAACTAATTTATCTGAATAAAACAAGCAATATACACAATACCATCCTCACGGATAAAAATAACTAATGTTACAAGATAAGTAAAATAATTTATAATCATTGTCCATTATCCGGTTCATTTACTTTAATGATGTAATTGGCAAAATAAACAGCCCTAAATTACCCAAATTATAATTCCAATTTACTTTTATTATCAAAGAACTAGAAAATTAAAGAAAGAAAAACTTACCTGGTCATCTAACTGCAATGGAAGTCGACATTCACTGGTCCTATCTCTACATATCAAAAGCCAAGATTGATAAAACGTCCCACTATTCACTAGGTTTAGTGCCTACATATCAAGCGTCTCTATGTTTGGGCATCATATGTTAACAAAATATTACAGAATTTATAATTTCTGTAAATAATTAAACTAAAAATATCAGGATAGGTTAAAGCACCTATGATTACGCTGTCCTTAAAGCGTTATTTGCTATTTCTCAATTAGATCGAGAATGCTAATAGGTTCCAGGCAAACAGCTTCTAAAATACGATGAGCCTAGGTGTGGATCTACGTTCAGCAAATACGAAGAGTCACGAATGGAACTCTGTACACAAGTTTCTTGCAAATAAATAAAAAGAAAAAAAATTCCAGAATCAGAAAGAGAATTAGAAAATCATAGAACACCGCATTGGTCAGTTTCTTGAATTCTTTTAGCTAAAGTTCGTATGAACCTTTTTTTTTTTTTAACACATGCACACACACCCCAACACACTCACACCTTAGTGGGATTTCACCACCTATGGGTACTCGAACACTTGACCGGGTGTTGAAACTCCTTAGAGTTCGTATGAACCTTGCTGACTATGCTATGCGTACGGTTGTTACTTCTTCTCTCTGGTTCGTATGTTAGAGTATGGTTCGAGTGTTTGTGATGGATTGTTGAACCATCCAGGCACTGTTTATATAGGCTAAGGTGGCTGACCGTTTTGGTCTAGGGCCATTAACCAATGTCACCGTTTTCTAACTGTAGGTGAGAAACTAGCCATTATTTACAGTTTCTAACAATTGTGCATGTGAAATAATTGTTGTTGCATGCTAGCCATTTAGACTCACTGGCTAGCCGTTTATAGTTGTTGGGCTAGCCACATGTAGCAGTTTCTGCGTAGTTAGAATTTATGTGCATGAGGAGTTACACCCCACTCCAACGGCTAATTTTTCCAGCCTCTATAAAAGTCACACAGGTCTCATTGCACCGGTTCACATAAGGTCACGAAGGAGCGACCTTTCTGCGACACGATGCGCACGTGCGAAGTGCGCCACTAACGCCTCTATAGCCACACTACCTCACATGCTCACGCCCTCACATCGAGCCCGATCCCGATCCTGAGGGCAAGTGTTTCAATGCATAGCAAGTGCCGATACTCCACGAATCAACCAAAGAAATATAATGGTACTCCACACCTCACATATAAACTCAAAATTTACTTATCTCTTTTCCAATGTGGGACTATTCCAAAAAAAAACACCAAAATATGAATTTTTACAAAAACACTTGTACTTACACACACACACACACACACACACAGAAACTCTTACCTGCGAACCAGTTCGTACATACTACATACAAACTTTTTTGAGAACTCATCCTATTTGATGAGTCTCAAAAATCTGAACGGTCCACATGAAGTAGAACCTCATGAAACCTCCTGGTACGAAATTTTACTTTGATCCAAAACTTTAGTGGGCCATGAAAAATGCAAACAGTTTCTTTCCTTGATTTGAATTTCTCTTTGCTATGGCCCACCAGAATCTTAGATAAGGGTGAAAATTCACCTCCTAAGGTTTCATGGGATTCCGCATCTTATGGACCGTTCGGATTCGACACCCATGACACGTGTGCAAAGGTGCGCATGTGCGTAGATGCGTAGGTGAGCATGCCTCTCTCTCTCTCTCTCTCTCTCTCTCTCTCTCTCTCTCTCTCTCTCTCTCTCTCTCTCTATATATAATATATATATAATATATATATATATATATTATTTATTAAATATTTTTAATCAATATTTTTTAATACATCATATAACTCCCCTTTGTTTCATCATATACACCCTGTTATACTGTTACAGTTCGTAGCTCTCTCTCTCTCTCTCTCTCTCTCTCTCTCTCCAGGAAATACCAAATGAAAGGTTCAGATGTCGTCCTTGCATGCCAATCGTGGGGCAATGACATGGGCGTGCACCGAATGACTCCCCATCACTTCACACGGTTTCCATGCAGCCTTTACTTTTTATTTCCCCACGTCCCCATGTAAAACAAAAGGCCTCATCCCCCATCCTCCCATTGTCTCTTTTACAACTTTCGGAAAGTTGGCGAACGTGGAATTAACAGGGCTTGTCCGGTGGATAGAGACTTTCGTACTCTGCCATAGTGTCATGATGATACGCACTCTCTTAAAAAAATACCTCGAAATTGTATACACGGAATGAAGGCATCAAATTAAACAATCCCATATACGGGACCAATTTAGTTATATCGTGAACAAAAAGTTAGTACGGTAAGAAATTAAAATTATCCAATGGCCAGATTTCAACAAACAAATGTAGAAGAATTAGGTGTTAGGATTTTTCAACCAATCAATTTAATAGGTATTTGAGTGCCTGTGTATCAAGCGTGCTACTCCACCGGAGTATCAAATAACTCTCCAATTTTCTTTTCAGGGGTGTCAATGGGCCGGGCTCGAGCATAAAAATCAGAATTTTAAATATTACCGGCCTGAAACAGTTCAAAATTGTAACAGAAAACTACTTGTCTCTGCCCGGCCGTATTTCTTTTTCTTGCACCGTTTACATCGCGGAAACGGATTGGTTACTGACCCTGCCACTCGCCAATGCCTAATGGTCCGTACTCTGTGGGCCCCACCATGACCTATGTGTTTCATCCATGCAGTCCACCCATTCTTCTATATCATTTATGGTATGATCCGAAAAGTATTGTTGATTCAAATCTCAAGTTAACCTCAAAGTGTTGATTGAATACTTACCATTAAAAACTTCTTTGGGGCCACAAAAGTTTTGGATCAAGCTGATATATATTTTCTCCCTTCATCCAAGTCTGTATGACGTAATCAACAGGTTAGATGTCAAATAACCATTACAGTGGGCCCTAAGAGGTTTTTAATGGTGGACATTTAATGACTACTGTTTTACCATAGTGTGGTCCACCTGAGATTTATATCTACCTCGTTTTTGGGATCAAACCCTAAAATTATCTTTCAAAATGGATGGACGGCGTAGATAAAATACATACATCATGGTGGGGTCCACATAGCACCGACCACTAGCCACCTGGCTGGTGGCAGCGTCACTAGCCAAACCGCGTCCGTACATCGTGGGTAAGCGCGTTCTCTCTCAGCTAATTCTTTAACAGGTATTAATGATACGATACCAGAGAAATCATGGGACAGAAGGGCTCCCTCATAAGTTCGGTTACCCCCTTTTCTCCCAACCAAACATGCAATATTATCAGGAAATTTTGAATCCGTGCAAAAGGTGGACCACGCCCTCTTGATTATTGGACACGAGAATCAGGTGGATCCAGGAAAGAGACACGACATAAAAAATCAATGAACTGACTATAATATAACTCACTCAGTGTACAGGTGTGGTCCCACCCAATGAGTTAATCTACCTGATTTTCACATCAAGTCCTCATCATCCTGTGGTTCACCTTTTCCATCCGATTGGATATGCTACAGAAAGACATGTTAGTGGAAAATGAATAGCAGTGTCATAACTTATGATACACCCGATGTGTTTGATCCTGTCTTTTCGGCAGCTTTCCTATGGCTGTAAATGGGCCGGGCTGGCCTGCTCTATATCAGCTATCCTAGAGCTACAGCATTCATTGTGGTAAACACACACTAAGAGTTTCTGTAAAAAAAAAAATAATAAAAAAAAAAAAAAAAAAACCCTAATTAGCATCAGTAGGCTTCGGTCAGGTGGGTTACATCTTGATTGTTTCCTATGTGAAATTCACCCCGACTACCATGTGTATGGTCCGAAATTAACCATATGGCACATAAATTAGGGTTTTAACAGATGTAGGTTGGTCCTACGAATCAGGAACAGCTGTAATGGACAGACTCACCCTTGATTTGTATGTGGCCCACCACCATGATGGATATATAAAAATTTTAATCCATCCATTACATGTCCTTGTAAAATTTATGCTTTGTGAGAAAAAAAAAAAATATTCAAATTTAATTGCGATTTAGGTGGACCACACAAAAGAAAATAATTTCAACAGTCAGCGTTGTACTGTACTATTTTAATTGTCTGGTCCATTAGAATAACGTATGGGCCAGAAATTTGATCCCTATGCTTAATATGGGGTGGAAGCACGCAGTGGTCGAAGTGGATTTTACATGTAAATCATATTTAATGACATACCACATGATGTCGATTACAATCTAATCTGGAGGCCAACTGTAGTGGTGTCGCAGAGTAAGAGGCATGGATTGCGGGCTGGCGGTGCTTGTGGCCTCACCATGGCCTCACCATGATGTATTTGTTTTATCTACGCCATTCATTCCTTTTGAATCATTATTTTAGGGCATGATACCTAAAATAAGGTAGATCCAAATCTCAGGTGGACCATGCCACAGGAAAACAGTGGTGATTTAACGTCTATCATTAAAACCTTCCTGGGCCATTGTAATGTTTATGGGCAATCCAATCTGTTGATTAGGTCACACAAACCTGGACAGAGAAAACACGAATATCAGCTTGCTCGAAAACTTTTGTGCTCCCAATTAGTTTTAATGGTGGGCGGCCAATCAACACCTTTTCCTATGTTGTGGTCCACTTGAGATTTGGGACTAGCTTATTCTTTGGCCCATTCCCTTAAATGATATAGAAAAGTGGATGAACGACGTGGATAAAACACAAACGTTATGGTGGGGCTCATGGAGCTCTAGTAGTGAGTCCAAGGGGATGCTTCTCTTTCCGGGAATGGTGGGGCTCATGGGGCTCTAGTAGTGAGTACAAGAGCATGACGGTTTGGCCTTTTGCAGGCCCAAGTTGGGTTTAGGGAAACTTTGAAAATTACGGGCGGGGTTGACAAGAATATAAAACCGCGCACTCAAGTGCACGCACCATTTCTCGACGGTTATTGCCACACTCTTCCCCCCACATGCCAAATGTGGATTAAGTACAACCTTGAAACTACGTAGGTGGGTGCAGCCTAAACGTCATGCTTATTTGGAGCCGCATAAGCAAACCTTGAGTACAAATCACACAATGAAAGATTTTATTTTATTTTAAATAAAATAGAGAACAAATGATTTTACAGGAAAATATCCTTTCAAGAAAAAACCATAGCATAAAGTTATGAGCAATCCACTATAAAAATGAAAGTACAAAAGATAAATCAACTTACAAATGTGAAGACACAGGTTTTCTCTTTACAAAATCCTATAAACAATTTAGATCTCCTTGTTATACCCTAATTCCGTATTACACCCATATATATATAGGGTTACACCCGAAATAAGAAACAAATCATGCAATTACGCAAAACCGCGTGTGCCATCGATCTACGCATAGATTGATCGACATTGATCAAGTAACCCTTAACCGATCAAGCTCCCACACGCTCGATCAGTCGACACATGCTTAAAAGTGTCCAGAGAGTTTACATGAATTTTTTTATGATGTCGATCGCTCAAACCTTCAAGGACGATCGATCAAACCTTTCCAAAACTGTTCAGATATTAATCCGTTTAATCCGAGGTCGCTCGATTGATCCCAAGGGCCACCGTGATGTGGTCCTTTGGTGTGGTCCACTGGAGCTGTGGAACTGCCTCATTTTTTAGGATCATCCCTTAAAATGATCTGAGAAAAGCGATGAACAGTGTGGATAAAACACTTACATCACGGTGGGCACCACAGAGTCCTGCCCAGATGGATTACAGTCCGGGCATGGGTAGGACGCAATTTGCGTCCGACTCCTGCACTGTACGCATAAAATACATATACAACCATCCAAATATATTGTATTGTGATGAAGCGTAGCCTCAGATTTCAAAGT
>JAJHSJ010000002.1:110828757-110884925 GCA_021015155.1 Magnolia officinalis
CGCTGAGTGAGGGGGCTATAAGCTAGGCTGAGTTTGACCAGCTCGCAAATGTGTCCCGCTATCGACGAGCCGGGTAGGTATTGGCAGACTACTGGTCAGGCGGATAGTGTGGTCTCTTCCACTTACTTGACTGTGCAGCTCGGGAGGAGGCGATCAGGGTGAGGTGTATTAGACCTCGGTGATATCTAGAGAGGAACTGTACTGATATGTGTACACGACGAGGAATGACATGCTTGTATTGCATCTCGCATATGGCATTCGGCTACGTAGGCCTTGTATTGCGTTGGTATGGCCGATAGCATTCATGTTTCGCATCGCATGGCCTTGGTATGGCCGATATCATTCATGCCTTACATTACATAGCTCTAGTTGTATTCATGGACTTACCGCATATTTCCGCATTACTCTGATATTGTACACTTGGCGTTTGCCTTGTACATACACTTACACCACCCTCTAAGCTTTTGTAAGCTTATGCACGACCGTTGCGTGCAGGTAGCGTTGAACAGCAGCCGCGCTGAGGCAGGAGCGCGTATCAGATCTTTTTGGAGCTTTTTGATCACCTTGTATTTCCCTTTCTGCATTGTACTTAAAGTTTTTGATATAGTGGATATGTGGTGATGTTGTTTTGTGACTTGGTTTGCTTTTGGTTATGCTCCATTACATTACAAAAAAAAATTCATATTGAAAATCCTCCTTGTAGGATCCCAGGATCGGAATCTGGCGTATGGGCACTGGAAGCCGATAATGGGATACTACGGAGGCTGTCTGTGCCGGATTCGGCGATCGGGAATTTTATGAGCCCGGTTTCCGAGTTTGGGGCGTGACACCCACAATGTCCACACACATCCCCACACCACCGTTGGGTCCACCTAATCCACGTCCATGAGCGGATAAGCATGGCTTTCCCATCCACGTTAACTTCATAGTCGGCGTTATTTTTCGTGGACACGTGACAAGTTTGACACGTTGGTGGTAACAACGGGTCGGAGGTGATCAGACACACTAGGGTGATTCATGGAACCCTTACTCGTGCGGCATTCTTGTGCGAGATTCGGAACATTCATTTAGATGTGTCCCAGTGTTAACAACGACGAATGGTTGAGATTATTCAATCAGCGTGACTTTGAAATCTGAGGCTACGCTTCATCACAATACAATATATTTGGATGGTTGTATATGTATTTTATGCGTACAGTGCAGGAGTCGGACGCAAATTGCGTCCTACCCATGCCCGGACTGTAATCCATCTGGGCAGGACTCTGTGGTGCCCACCGTGATGTAAGTGTTTTATCCACACTGTTCATCGCTTTTCTCAGATCATTTTAAGGGATGATCCTAAAAAATGAGGCAGTTCCACAGCTCCAGTGGACCACACCAAAGGACCACATCACGGTGGCCCTTGGGATCAATCGAGCGAACCTCGGATTAAACGGATTAATATCTGAACAGTTTTGGAAAGGTTTGATCGATCGTCCTTGAAGGTTTGAGCGATCGACATCATTAAAAAAATTCATGTAAACTCTCTGGACACTTTTAAGCATGTTCGACTGATCGAGCGTGTGGGAGCTTGATCGGTTAAGGGTTACTTGATCAATGTCGATCAATCTATGCGTAGATCGATGGCACACGCGGTTTTGCGTAATTGCATGATTTGTTTCTTATTTCGGGTGTAACCCTATATATATATGGGTGTAATACGAATTAGGGTATAACAAGGAGATCTAAATTGTTTATAGGATTTTGTAAAGAGAAAACCTGTGTCTTTCACATTTGTAAGTTGATTTATCTTTTGTACTTTCATTTTATAGTGGATTGCTCATAACTTTATGCTATGGTTTTTTCTTGAAAGGATATTTTCCTGTAAAATCATTTGTTCTCTATTTTATTTAAAATAAAATAAAATCTTTCATTGTGTGATTTGTACTCAAGGTTTGCTTATGCGGCTCCAAATAAGCATGACGTTTAGGCTGCACCCACCTACGTAGTTTCAAGGTTGTACTTAATCCACATTTGGCATGTGGGGGAAGAGTGTGGCAATAACCGTCGAGAAATGGTGCGTGCACTTGAGTGCGCGGTTTTATATTCTTGTCAACCCCGCCCGTAATTTTCAAAGTTTCCCTAAACCCAACTTGGGCTGCAAAAGGCCAAACCGTCATGCTCTTGTACTCACTACTAGAGCCCCATGAGCCCCACCATTCCCGGAAAGAGAAGCATCCCCTTGGACTCACTACTAGAGCTCCATGAGCCCCACCATAACGTTTGTGTTTTATCCACGTCGTTCATCCACTTTTCTATATCATTTAAGGGAATGGGCCAAAGAATAAGCTAGTCCCAAATCTCAAGTGGACCACAACATAGGAAAAGGTGTTGATTGGCCACCCACCATTAAAACTAATTGGGAGCACAAAAGTTTTCGAGCAAGCTGATATTCGTGTTTTCTCTGTCCAGGTTTGTGTAACCTAATCAACAGATTGGATTGCCCATAAACATTACAATGGCCCCGGGAAGGTTTTAATGATAGACGTTAAATCACCACTGTTTTCCTGTGGCATGGTCCACCTGAGATTTGGATCTACCTTATTTTAGGTATCATGCCCTAAAATAATGATTCAAAAGGAATGAATGGCGTAGATAAAACAAATACATCATGGTGAGGCCGCAAGCACCGCCAGCCGGCAATCCAGGCCTCTTATTCTGCGACACCACTACAGTTGGCCTCCAGATTAGATTGTAATCGACATCATGTGGTATGTCATTAAATATGATTTACATGTAAAATCCACTTCGACCACTGCGTGCTTCACCCCATATTAAGCATAGGGATCAAATTTCTGGCCCATACGTTATTCTAATGGACCAGACAATTTAAAATAGTACAGTACAACGCTGACTGTTGAAATTATTTTCTTTTGTGTGGTCCACCTAAATCGCAATTAAATTTGAATTTTTTTTCTCACAAAGCATATATTTTACAAGGACATGTAATGGTTGGATTAAAATTTTTATATATCCATCATGGTGGGCCACATACAAATCAAGGGTGAGTCTGTCCATTACAGCTGTTCCTGATTCGTAGGACCAACCTACATCTGTTAAAACCCTAATTTATGTGCCATATGGTTAATTTCGGACCATACACATGGTAGTCGGGGTGAATTTCACATAGGAAACAATCAAGATGTAACCCACCTGACCGAAGCCTACTGATGCTAATTAGGGTTTTTTTTTTTTTTTTTTTATTATTTTTTTTTTTTACAGAAACTCTTAGTGTGTGTTTACCACAATGAATGCTGTAGCTCTAGGATAGCTGATATAGAGCAGGCCAGCCCGGCCCATTTACAGCCATAGGAAAGCTGCCGAAAAGACAGGATCAAACACATCGGGTGTATCATAAGTTATGACACTGCTATTCATTTTCCACTAACATGTCTTTCTGTAGCATATCCAATCGGATGGAAAAGGTGAACCACAGATGATGAGGACTTGATGTGAAATCAGGTAGATTAACTCATTGGGTGGGACCACACCTGTACACTGAGTGAGTTATATTATAGTCAGTTCATTGATTTTTTATGTCGTGTCTCTTTCCTGGATCCACCTGATTCTCGTGTCCAATAATCAAGAGGGCGTGGTCCACCTTTTGCACGGATTCAAAATTTCCTGATAATATTGCATGTTGGTGGGAGAAAAGGGGGTATCAGAACTTATGAGGGAGCCCTTCTGTCCCATGATTTCTCTGGTATCGTACCATTAATACCTGTTACTGAATTAGCTGAGAGAGAACGCGCTTACCCACGATGTACGGACGCGGTTTGGCGAGTGACGCTGCCACCAGCCAGGTGGCTAGTGGTCGGTGCTATGTGGACCCCACCATGATATATGTGTTTTATCCACTCCGTCCATCCATTTTTAAAGATATTTTTAGGGCTTTATCAAAAAAATGAGGTATATTTAAATCTCAGGTGGACCACACAATGGTAAAACAGTAGTCATTAAATGTCCACCATTAAAACCTCTTAGGCCCACTGTAATGGTTATTTGACATCTAACCTGTTGATTACGTCATACAGACTTGGATGAAGGGAGAAAATATATATCAGCTTGATCCAAAACTTTTGTGGCCCCAAAGTTTTTAATGGTAAGTATTCAATCAACACTTTGAGGTTAACTTGAGATTTGAATCAACAATACTTTTCGGATCATACCATAAAATGATATAGAAGAATGGTGGACTGCATGGATGAAACACATAGGTCATGGTGGGGCCCACAGAGTACGGACCATTAGGCATTGGCGAGTGGCAGGTCAGTAACCAATCCGTTTCCGCGATGTAAACGGTGCAAGAAAAGAAATACGGCCGGGCAGAGACAAGTAGTTTTCTGTTACAATTTTGAACTGTTTCAGGCCGGTAATATTTAAAATTCTGATTTTTATGCTCGAGCCCGGCCCATTGACACCCCTGAAAAGAAAATTGGCGAGTTATTTGATACTCCGGGGAGTAGCACGCTTGATACACAGGCACTCAAATACCTATTAAATTGATTGGTTGAAAAATCCTAACACCTAAATCTTCTACATTTGTTTTGTTGAAATCTGGCCATTGGATAATTTTAATTTCTTACCGTACTAACTCTTTGTTCACGATATAACTAAATTGGTCCCGAATATAGGATTGTTTAATTTGATGCCTTCATTCCGTGTATACAATTTCGAGGTATTTTTTAAGAGAGTGCGTATCATCATGACACTATGGCAGAGTACGAAAGTCTCTATCCACCGGACAAGGCCTGTTAATTCCACGTTCGCCAACTTTCCGAAAGTTGTAAAAGAGACAATGGGAGGATGGGAGATGAGGCCTTTTGTTTTACATGGGGACGTGGGGAAATAAAAAGTAAAGGCTGCATGGAAACCGTGTGAAGTGATGGGGAGTCATTCGGTGCACGCCCATGTCATTGCCCCACGATTGGCATGCAAGGACGACATCTGAACCTTTCATTTGGTATTTCCTGGAGAGAGAGAGAGAGAGAGAGAGAGAGAGAGAGAGCTACGAACTGTAACAGTATAACATGGGTGTATATGATGAAACAAAGGGGAGTTATATGATGTATTAAAAAATATTGATTAAAAATTTTTAATAAATAATATATATATATATATATATATATATATTATATATATAGAGAAGAGAGAGAAGAGAGAGAGAGAGAGAGAGAGAGAGAGAGAGAGAGAGAGAGGCATGCTCACCTACGCATCTACGCACATGCGCACCTTTGCACACGTGTCATGGGTGTCGAATCCGAACGGTCCATAAGATGCGGAATCCCATGAAACCTTAGGAGGTGAATTTTCACCCTTATCTAAGATTCTGGTGGGCCATAGCAAAGAGAAATTCAAATCAAGGAAGAAACTGTTTGCATTTTTCATGGCCCACTAAAGTTTTGGATCAAAGTAAAATTTCGTACCAGGAGGTTTCATGAGGTTCTACTTCATGTGGACCGTTCAGATTTTTGAGACTCATCAAATAGGATGAGTTCTCAAAAAAGTTTGTATGTAGTATGTACGAACTGGTTCGCAGGTAAGAGTTTCTGTGTGTGTGTGTGTGTGTGTGTGTAAGTACAAGTGTTTTTGTAAAAATTCATATTTTGGTGTTTTTTTTTGGAATAGTCCCACATTGGAAAAGAGATAAGTAAATTTTGAGTTTATATGTGAGGGTGGAGTACCATTATATTTCTTTGGTTGATTCGTGGAGTATCGGCACTTGCTATGCATTGAAACACTTGCCCTCAGGATCGGGATCGGGCTCGATGTGAGGGCGTGAGCATGTGAGGTAGTGTGGCTATAGAGGCGTTAGTGGCGCACTTCGCACGTGCGCATCGTGTCGCAGAAAGGTCGCTCCTTCGTGACCTTATGTGAACCGGTGCAATGAGACCTGTGTGACTTTTATAGAGGCTGGAAAAATTAGCCGTTGGAGTGGGGTGTAACTCCTCATGCACATAAATTCTAACTACGCAGAAACTGCTACATGTGGCTAGCCCAACACTATAAACGGCTAGCCAGTGAGTCTAAATGGCTAGCATGCAACAACATTATTTCACATGCACAATTGTTAGAAACTGTAAATAATGGCTAGTTTCTCACCTACAGTTAGAAAACGGTGACATTGGTTAATGGCCCTAGACCAAAACGGTCAGCCACCTTAGCCTATATAAACAGTGCCTGGATGGTTCAACAATCCATCACAAACACTCGAACCATACTCTAACATACGAACCAGAGAGAAGAAGTAACAACCGTACGCATAGCATAGTCAGCAAGGTTCATACGAACTCTAAGGAGTTTCAACCCACCCGTCAAGTGTTCGAGTACCCATAGGTGGTGAAATCCCACTAAGGTGTGAGTGTGTTGGGGTGTGTGTGCATGTGTTAAAAAAAAAAAAAGTTCATACGAACTTTAGCTAAAGAATTCAAGAAACTGACCAATGCGGTGTTCTATGATTTTCTAATTCTCTTTCTGATTCTGGAATTTTTTTTCTTTTTATTTATTTGCAAGAAACTTGTGTACAGAGTTCCATTCGTGACTCTTCGTATTTGCTGAACGTAGATCCACACCTAGGCTCATCGTATTTTAGAAGCTGTTTGCCTGGAACCTATTAGCATTCTCGATCTAAATGAGAAATAACAAATAACGCTTTAAGGACAGCGTAATCATACGTGCTTTAACCTATCCTGATATTCTTAGTTTAATTATTTACAGAAATTATAAATTCTGTAATATTTTGTTAACATATGATGCCCAAACATAGAAACGCTTGATATGTAGGCACTAAACCTAGTGAATAGTGGGACGTTTTATTAATCTTGACTTTTGATATGTAGAGATAGGACCAGTGAATGTCGACTTCCATTGCAGTTAGATGACCGGGTAAGTTTTTCTTTCTTTAATTTTCTAGTTCTTTGATAATAAAAGTAAATTGGAATTATAATTTGGGTAATTTAGGGCTGTTTATTTTGCCAATTACATCATTAAAGTAATGAACCGGATAATGGACAATGATTATAAATTATTTTACTTATCTTGTAACATTAGTTATTTTTATCGTGAGGATGGTATTGTGTATATTGCTTGTTTTTTATTCAGATAAATTAGTTAGATGACAATTTTATATTGCAAAATTATAATGCTTATAATTTATTTTATTTTTTTACATGTTTCTTATTACATATGTATTTGACTCTTAAATTATGTCTTGTAATATTTATTTAATCAAACGCTATAAATAATAATGATGACTTATCTAAATACTCTTAAATTTTAGACCTAAGCCTTACCCTCAGTCTTAGTATTTTAACCCGACTCTGGCCCAAAGCCCAAAAGTCGATATTAAGCATGCCCCACCTATGGGTCTTAAGTTGGTCTTTAACTATCCAATATTTTGTTTATAAAGCATAGTTGGTCTTATGGTACTCTTATAAAAATTTCCTTCCGTTTGAACTATACCTGACAATATCATAAAACTTTAAAGGCACATCTTCATTTTCTACCCCGCTTGAATTCCAAGGGTAACATCATTCTCTGTCTCTCTACTTTCATCGTAATGCATGCTCTGATGTCCCTAACATTCCTAATTTGCTTTTATTTACAGGAGAAACCCTAAAAATGTCAAGAGTAAAAAAATTTGAAAATGGTTGGTGGTTGACACATGACCATGCCCATTAGAATATTGTTAACCATAAGTTGGTGAAATACATGACGATTAAGTTTACCAAGCTCGATGCACTCGATGAAAAATGAGTAGAAGCACAACAACACTTTTAGTTATATCAAGGATTCCGAGTATTAGCGGCCTTTGTTAATAAGGTATCTCTCTTTCAAGAAGGGGTGGACTTGGTATTGGCACCTAAACATTTAATCATAGTCAAGTTTGATCCTAGGTGGATGGTGTCATATGTTATACAAGAAGTGTATTCCAATAGAGCTTATCGCATGACTAATCAAGATAGCAATGATGTTGGCTTCCCAATCAGTGGGTGATTCCTTAAGAGGTATACTCGTAAGAGTGCGCTCTAATCACTTGTGAGCGTAAACTGCTACCACTCCAACAGGTTACGAACCTGAATTGTAGCAACGCATCCCAGGATGACATGCTCTAAAGCCCTACATGAGGGTAAATTGCAAGCCTAGGGGTAACCTCAGTTGGGCATTTCTGAGACTTTCCATGAGGACTTTCCATGAGGTTTTGCCTCGGATATCCACCTAGCCGCTGGCTATAGGATGTAAACGGTAGATGTATGTATTACTTTATCTAATAAGGATAAATTGTCATTTCATTTACTTTCATTTCAAGGGACATTAATATGTGGACTAATATGGAGGTTTGGACTGTCTATCTAAGTGTGTTAAAGGCAGGCTAATACTTTAGTAGTTTATGATTAGTTAATTGAAGATTTTCAATAATTAACTTTGAGTTTTATCAGTTGATTTGTTTTAAACCTTACTTGATGGATATCTAATAGCTAAGATCCATTGATCCACTTCTTGGGGTGACATGGGATTGTCCGAGAATGGTGATTATAGATAGTGGAGTGTTAGATACTTGTGGTGTATAGATTAAAAAGGTAAACAAGCTTATTTCACAATATGGATATCATTAACTCTGTATGAACCTAAAAGGCCTAGATGGATGGGCCCACAATTTGATGGTAAATATATAATTTTTAAGGGACCTTTAAAGTAGAACATGGATGATCCCCATCTAGTGATATGCTACCATGCATGTGAGCAGAAAATGACCTACTTGCCCTTTTGATCTATGGTTAGGATGGACATTAGATACAATCAATGATCTATATGGTAGAGAGGGATCCTAATGGATAATCAGGCATTCTCTCACATTCCTCCATTTTTTTTGTCTCTCTTGTATTTTTTTAGATGCACGCCTTTCCCAATAAAATTTCTCCCTTTTATAAAGAGAGGATTAGGATGAGTTTATTATAATAAGGATAAAACCTGGCTATCTCCTATGGCTCCACTTAATCATATATATGACTCATGTTTGCAAATATTTAAAGGATATACATGCATGAGGATAAATAGAAGTCCACCCTGGGTTATTCGAAGGGAAACTGTTATTGATCAAATCTGGTAGATCACGTTTCTCCTCCTGTGAGTCGCTGGGTTCCTGCACTTTCGTAGAGAACAATAGGACACTTGGGGAGCTAGTTATGGTCGGGCACCCTCTGATGCCTAAATCAGATAAAATGACTCAAAGTACGCGTAGTTAGAATCGAGATGATAGTGTGTACCCTTTAAGCGGGATGATGTATTTATAACTTATAAGTATTGTTAGGTGACTTGCATATCCAAGTAGATCCGTAAGAAACATTGGAAGGGTCTATAGTAGAATTGGGATATGTTCTCTAGTATTCTTTCGATTATATCTTGATTGGCAAGATCTTCGGCTAAGATCTCACTGGGTAGTCCTACTCATATATGACTCGAAATTCTTTCTGGATATTTTTATTGCGAGCTCAAGGTCGGCATCCGAAATCGAGGTTGTGATCTGAGGTCGATGTCATAATACGAGGTCGAGATTGGCGTTTGAGGTTGATGTTATAATACGAGGTCGAGATCGATGTCTGAGGTCGAAGTCTGTTGATGAACCTTAATTATCTCCAAGCCGAGTTCTATTTTAGCTCGGTAATCAAATCTCCTTACTTAGCTCAACTTCCCTTGTTATAAGCACTTTGGTAGTTCAGAGAGTCTGCCTTGATAGTCTTTTTGCCACCTGTCTCATACATCAAGTTAGCTCGATTTTTACCCATAACATAAATCATATTGGACCCACCCACTAATAGTTGCCAAGTGAGACCCATGTGCCCATATCCAACAAAACCATGACCCTCTCATAATAACGCTCACCAGGTAGATGATTTTGATCATTAACTATTTACATGTGCACCCCTTCAACACAAAATTATCTCTAATAATACAACGATAATTAATTTTATGGTGCACCTTTTCTTTTCAACAAAATTAACACCTACATTTATCTAAATGATTGCAATGGCTTTTGAATGAATGATTGACGAATGGCATTTCAATAAATGATTGATAATCTAAACTTTGGGCTCTCTCTCTCTCTCTCTCTCTCTCTCTCTCTCTCTCTCTCAGATGATAAAGTCAAAGGAATAATAAATAAATAAATATAAGGGATTGTGAGCCCCATGGTTTCCAAATGCGACTTCACAATTGAGTATGCTTATGGAGGATCATCCAGGACGGGATGCATGCGAATGATAGCCCTTAGGTGATGACATCAGTAATTTGGTCACTGTCAGAAATAATCATATACAAAAATCACTAGTCAGAATCCATTCTAGAATAAAATGATAATCTAAAAACTAGGTATTTCGCTTTGCACTCATGAGGCTATTTGAATTTGGGAAAAGTTGTATCATTAACAAACAGTCCAGGAAAAGCACATATCCATGACTTATAAAGCCTCCATTCCCAAAAAATAATGTAGTGGGTCCGCACTTCATGAATGAATGTCTCAAGAGGAGAGATACTGTCACCAGCCACTATGATGCTATTGCCACAACGAAAAAGAACAAAGATTCAATGAGAGCCATGATCATGCACAATCATGCAGAGAAAACCATGCCCCATAAGATAATGCACAAACATGCAGAGAAAACCATGCCCCATAATATAATACATGTGGGCCCTGTGGTTTGGTGATCCAAACTGTCCATCTGATGAGCACACAATGAATGGATTATGCCGCAAATATATTCATCCTAGCATATATTGGGAATCGAAATATGGTGATGAAGGCATTAGCGTATGCGCACCATCAACGACATGTACTAAAAATTAGATTTGAGCATAAATACAATAATTTAAAGGCTAAGGTCCTTTATACATAATTATTATTAACTAAAATGAGATAAATTCATTTTAAAGCATTTACCAAACATGGCTTAAATAGACAAAACTAGATATAATAGATAAAATGCTAGTTACATATAAGCATAAAAACACCCCTAGACAAAACTAGATACATAGATAAAATGTTAGCTACATAAAAGCTGATCCATGCAGTTTCTACACCTTGGTGTTATTAGCTCTAACCAACTGAGCTAATAGCCCAATTATTTTATGTATAACATTACTCAAAATTTTAGAATAGGAGGGCATATTTTCTACCATAATAAATGAATTTCTGAAGTGTAAAAGGAGAATTTTCAATGGCTAGTTTTCAACACTAATTAGATTTTAGATCATCAACAAAGTGTGATTACAGAAGGATAGGTTACTTATGATTGTAATAAGAATGAAGTAATGGTTTTTGAGTATGCAACACGGGCCAAATCGGCGTTTTGAATAGGCCCAGCTTACGCAGTATATGTTCTGGGCCTGAACAAAACTCAGGCCTGCACATTGCCAGGCCTAGGTTAAAAGGTGCTTGTCGATTCAGGGAGGCCCCACCATATATATAGAGGGTAAGCCAACTTATGTATTAGAATTTAGATGCTCGCAATCCTAACCATGTTTTGCAAGGCATACTTGGGTTTCATTTTCATACAAGTGAGGCCCACCTTGAGTGGACCACCCCCAAGATTTCACAGGATGGAAAATCATGGCTACCAATCTTTAGATTTTTCCAAGTCGGATGTGGACGATTGTTGTATTTCTCTTGGCACCCATCTATTTGTAGGACTGAATTCGAAAGGTTAGGGTTGTCCTATCAAGTTGATTTTGCGCAACGTCCATTTATGGTGGAAAGGAACAAACAGATGGTCTGGATTACTGACCCACCAGCCCGTTGATCGTAACGAAAAACCAAAGTATATGATACAAAGCCTAGGTTAGGAATCATCCAATTCTTGAAAGAAAATACCTAATCTGATGTATCCGTCGTTATATGTTTGGCCGTATTTACCAAACGAGTAGGATTTGGTAGTTTCAACCATTCTACTGTTGTCTTTTGTTCGCTTCTAAGATAAGAACTCTTTATTTTAATCCATTAAAATAAGGATGCAAGGTACGGTCGGCTTCAAGAATTGGGTCGGGACCATGGTTCTAAAACTCGGACCAGTTTGGCATGAATCGTCCAAGACAACTTCGACTCAGTAGGACCCGACTAAGCTTGATACCCTGAGTCAACCCCAATTCAAGTGGGCCACGTTTAGCATATCCGGACCAAGTTTGATACCCTGATTCAATCCCTTCCACCGGCTGAACGTGGATTGCGTACTGAGACAGCCGGTAGCTATGTGTTTTATCTGCAGTCTATCCATTTTGGATCATTATTTTAGGGCATGAGACCGAAAAGAGGCAGATCCAAATCTCAGGTGAACCACACCATAGCAATACAGACCATTAATTACTTCCTGGGGCCAACTACAATGTTTATTTGCCATCCAACCTGTTGATTTGGTCACAAAGAGTTGAATGAATGGAAAACACAAATAACAGCTTGATCCAAAACTTTTATTGCCCCCGGGAAGTATTTAATGGTGGGTGTTCAATCACTACTGTTTCCTGTGGTGTGGTCCACCTGAGATTTTGCTGTGTTTCATTTTTTACATCAATCTCTAAAATGAATGGATGGCGTGGATAAAACACATATCATGGTGGGGCCTACAGAGCACCGTCCAGTAGCAAGTATCTAACGGCAGTGTCGGCAGGCAATCTGCATTCCCACTGGCTACTCCGAGGGGGAGTGGATCGGACGCGGATTGTCTTACCTAACCCGTCCGGGCAGGGCTCTGTGGAGCCCACCGTGATGTAACTGTGTCATCCTGCCGTCCAACCATTTTTCAGAAAATTTTAATATGTGAACCAAAAACTGGGGCAGGTCCAAGGCTTGAGTGGACCACAAAGTGGGGATTGAACGTCCACCATTAAAAGCTTCTTGGGAGCTAGAGAAGTTTAGGATCAAGCTGATATTTGTGTTTTCACTTCATCTACGTCTACATGACCTTATGAATAGGTTTTATGATAAAAAAAAACATCACGTGGGCCCTTAGAGAGGTCTCAACGGTGGGTGTCATATCAGTGCAGGTTCCTTCGGTGTGGTCCACTCAAGCCTTGGACTTGCCTCATTTTTTGGATCACATATTAAAATTTTCTGAAAAAATAGTTGGACGGCGGGATAAAACAGTTACATCACGGTGGGCTCCACAGAGCCCTGCCCGGACGGATTACCGTCAGGGCGGGGGTAGGACGCAATCCGTGTCCGAGTGGATCGGGCAGCGACCGCAACTGTAGGGCCTGTGATGTATATATTTTATATTCATTCTCCGCATTTGTTTTGCCTGCTGTAAGCAAGCGTATCCAAATATGGAATGGACCATAGCATATAAATAGTCAAGATAGTGACACCCACCATTAATACCCTCCCTAAGCCTTAGGGTACTATTTATTTGCCATCCAACACATTAATAAGGTCATGCGAGCTTGGTCGAAGGAAAAACACAAATACCAACTTAATTCAACCCCTCCCACACGTTGTACGCGGATTGTGTATTGTCACATCTAGTAGCTGTGCTTTATCCACACTATCCATCCATTTTGGATCATTATTTTTCGGCATAAGACCAGAAATGAGGCAAATTCAAATTTCAGGTGAACCACACTATCCAACCTGTTAATAACTTCCTAAGGCCCACTGCAATGTTTATTTTCCATCCAACCTATTGATTTGGTCACAAAGACTTGGATGAATGGAAAACACAAATAACAGCTTGATCCAAAACTTTTATGGCTCCTGGGAAGTTTTTAATGGTAGGTGTTCGATCACCACTGTTTTTTATGGTGTGGTCCACCTGAAATTTAGATTTGCCTCATTTATGAGATTATGCTCTAGAACGAAGGGATGGCATAGATAAAACACATACTTCATGGTGAGGCCCATAGAGCACCATCTAGTAGTAAGTCTCTAACGATAGCGTTGGCAGGCAATCTGTGTCCCCACAGGCTACTCCAAGGGGTGCGGATCGGGTGGCAACTCCAACTGTGCATGGATCTGCTGCGATGTATATATTTTATATTCATTGTCTGCATTTGTTTTGCCTTCTCAGTATAAACGGACAAGCATTTCCAAATCTTGAATGGACCATATCACATAAATAGTCAGGATAATGACACCCACCATTAAAACCCTTCTTAAGCCTTAGGGTACTATTTATTTGTCATCCAACATATTAATAAGATCAGGTAAAATTGGATGAAGGAAAAAACACAAGTGCCAGCTTCATTCAAAACTTTTATAGCCCATAGCGTGGTCCACCTGTTCTTTTGATATGTTCCATTTTTTGCACTCATGCCGTGCAATGAGTTGTCAAAACAGCTGTAGATAAAACACATACCTAACGGTGGGCTCTACAACTTTGGGTGGTGCTGTGGTGAAGGGGGATTGGGTGCGTCCCCCTTATCCATCTATGTGTCCCTAACCATGAGTCCCACCTTCATATATGTGTAGTATATTCATGCAGCCCATCAGCTTTGCTCTCTGATTTTAGGGCAGAGTTAAGAAAATGAAGTAGAGACAAATCTCATGTGGACCACACGTTAGGGATTGAACTCCCACCATTAAAAATTTGTTGATGGCCACAAAATTTTTGGATCAAACTATTATTCATGTTGGTCGTTTTTAGTTTGTGCCCTAAAATGAGCTTTCAATACAGATGCACGGTGTGGATTTAGTCACATACATTGTGGGCCCACAGTTAGGGGTCCTACTCACCTCGGTGGATCCGACACACATCCGGTCCCATTGGTGTTGGGGTATCACCGCGTCAGAACCACTGTGATCGGTGGTTTCTAGATCCACCGAATCTGCCTCCTTTTAAAAACAAACTTCCAACGATGATGATTAGGGCTGTCAACGGGCCACAGTGGGAAGGTCTCAGCCCGGATTTTGGACTGTTTCGGGCCGGGCAATATTCAAACATTTTATTTTTAGGCCCTACCCCGGCCAATTGATAGTCCTAATAATTAATCGTGACATCGACTTTGCAGCTGTGGACCGCATCCTACGTGTATTATAGTGCATGACGGTTTATGGCAAGATATACATGCCCTGGTGATTCGTGGTTGCCCTGCACTGTACGTGGCATTAACTTACATAATCTAAACCGTCCAATCGTGGGTCTCATTGGGAAGTGGTTCTCAAATAAAAAAATAACAGTGAACGGTTGATATCTATCACTGTCTCATTGGTGACTGTAAATTGGACGGTTAATATGGATCTTTATAAGACTGCCGGGCCAGTCTGATAAAATGACTAAGATGTTCTGGTTTGGAACATTTTTTCGGGCGATATTACTCATGCCAACGTTTAGGAACGTTGGATTGTTGGATCAATGGGCCTCGCTTGTACCGTGCATGGACCATACCCATGCCCCCGGAAGACTGGACCGTTGCTGTTTATGTTATCAGCCGTTGACTTGCGGGAAGATCATGAAATGGTTGGGTATTTTCCTATTTGGGGCAGTTTTGGGTAATAGACTATTCAGTGGGTTCTATCAGATCAAAGGTCTGGATGGGATCATTGACTAATCAGTGGTCCCGCGTTTACTGGGTCGACGTCGGGCGTTAGATGTCGGTGAGGGCGGATTAGCTGTTACCCGGGTAACACCTTTACACCAACCGTGTGGGGCCATCTTGATATATTTTTTTTATATCAAGCCGTCCATATGTTTTTTTTATCTCATTTTAGGGGGTGATCCCAAAAATTAAGAAGATTCAAATCTCATTTAGACCACACCACTGGAAACAGTGATGAATAACCATTAAAATATTTTGTGGGCCACAAAAGTGATGTAGAGCGGGTCGCGGACAGTTTCATGGCCAAGATGGATCAGAAAAGGCTTGGTCGACGACAGAAGTGATCCGGACCGTCGGACTTTAGATCGGACGTATCTCGCAATCCGGAATGAGTTAGCTGACATAAACTATATGATTTTGGGGTAGAACGAGCTACTTTAGCCAACCAACCCGGCAAGGCCGGGTTGCGACGCCTGGAATTGCGAAAAAACCCCTGGATAGACAGTCGTTTCCCCGTTTTAATTTCGTTTTTACTATAAATAGTAAGTTTTAGTTTGGTTATAACTCTTCATCCGTCGGGCTTTAGGAGTTGTGCCCAACGTGAAAAGAGCTTAGAATAATTAGGAGAACGGTTTGGTGAAGCCAAATAGGACACTTACTATTTTTGGCCGAAAACCTTGCGCACTAGTTGACCTCACGACCGTCTTTACTACTTATAGTAAGTCGCGATTTCTAGGAGTTTTAGTTGTAGTTTGATTCTGATTTCTTTCCCAATGCTTGGTACCCCTATTTAAAGGGTTGTGAACTCGTTTTTAGTCATCAATTAATCAATTTCGAATTTATTAGAATTTATTTCTATTTTTCTGCTTTCGTTCCTCATAGATTCGAGAAGTCTCTGTGAGGAGTCCAGAGAAGCTCCGTGGATTCGGAGTAGTTATCCTCATCACGTTCATCCCTGCGTCAATTGGTATCAGAGTAAGGATTCCCCTCGGGCTGATGGCAAACAATGAAGGTATGAATCGAAATTCTGTGGACGGTGATCTAGGGATTCGTTATCTTTCGGAAAGAATGGAAGCTTTCCACTGGGAGAGTCAGTTAACCATGCAAGGGCTGCAGGTAACCCTTGACCGTTTTGCGGATGCGCTAATTGCGCCCCGAGCCATAGGCGGGTGCTCCACCACCTATGGTTGCTCCACCACCCGTGGTTGCTGTACGACACAACCCCGATTTTCGTAGAGCACTACTAGTGACAAACCGTAGGGCCACGCCAAATGATTCAAGTTCTAACGACGAGGACCTTAATAAGGGTTTTGCCCGACGACCAATGCATGAAGGCGATTACCAAGATCGTGCTGAAAGAGATTATCGAGGTAAGGCTGAACTTTCTAGTTTTAATGGTTTATTACGTATAAAAGATTTCCTCGATTGGCTAGCCGAAGTATAGAGATATTTTGATTATATGTACGTGCCAGATCATAAAAGGATAAAATTGGTAGCGTTTAAATAAAATCTGGTACTTCTGCATGGTGGGAACAATTACAACTCTCACGAGCCCGCTAGAACAAGGCGCCCATCTCATCATGGCCACGGATGAGACGTCTTCTTCGATCACGATTTCTCTCCAGTGATTATGAGCAGATACTATTCCAGCAATATCAAAATTGTCGACAAGGAAATCGAATCGTCACAGATTACACTGAAGAATTCCAGCGGTTGGCTACACGAAACGATCTGTTAGAATTTGAGTCACAGAAAGTGACACGATTTATAGACGGGTTACGGCCGACAATTCAGGACCGAGTTCAGATGTACCCAGTCGGGACTGTGGATGAAGCAGTTTAATTGACGGGTAGGGCAGAAACACAACTTGTAAGAGCTCCTGCTCGTCCATATCCTTCCACTCGACTCCCCATGACGGGTCCCACGTAGGATCCAGTGCTGGCACGAGGAAAAGATCCAGTAGGAGAACGTCCTCAACCTCCTACAACAGCAAACCGTGATACAAGGAGCGGCTCATCCAGACCTTAACGTGCAAAACCCACAACAGCGGGCCCGAATAGGGTTCCAAATCCTTATGCTCGGCCAAGGTCGAACAATTGTTACCGTTGTGGCCAACCAGGCCACTTATCAAACACTTGTCCTCAACGTCTTGCAGCACACTTGACTATAAACGAAGGAAGCACTAAGGATTAGGCCGCAGAAGAAGACCATGACTATGATGAACATGAGCAAATCACTGAAGAAATAGCAGATGGCGATGAAATGATGGGCGAAGATCGTGGCGAATTTCTAGTTGTGAGGCGATTACTGTATACCCCACGAAAGGAATACATCCACAGCGACACAATATATTTCGTACTCGGTGCACTGTCAATGGAAAGGTCTGTGATGTGATTATAAACAGTGGTAGTAGCGAGAACATCGTCTCAAGAGTAATGGTGGACAAGTTATGGCTACCAACGACGAAACATCCTTCCCCGTACTCAATTGGTTGGATAAAAAAGGTGAATGAGACCAAGGTAACTGAACAATGCACTATCTCATTTTTAATTGGTAAAAATTATAAGGATCAGATACTTTGTGACATGGTTGACATGTAAGCTTGCCACATGCTACTCGGTCGACCCTGACAGTTAGACCGTGATGCGACCCATCGGGGACGAGACAATGTTTACGTATTCGTTAAGGATAGTCGAAAAATAATCCTTGCCCCTATAACGCCAGAGAACCACCCTTAAGCTTCTAAAGTGGAGGGGAGTTCCCTCATGACTATTTGGGATTTCATGGAGAAATCCAAAGAAACCGGCGAGGTATACGCCGTAGTGGTGAAGGGCAAGGAAGAAGAACCCTCAAACATCCCTCTAAGTTTAAGACTGTTGCTGAACGAATCAAAGAAGTCTGGCTTGAAGATTTACTTGATGGATTGCCTCCCATGAGGGACATCAACATCACATAGACCTCGTCCCTGGGGCTAGCCTGCTCAACCGCCCTCATTATCGGATGAGTCCGAAGGAGTGTGAGATACTTCAGAGGCAAGTGAAAGAATTGATTCGTAAGGGTCTCTTAAGAGATAGCATGAGCTCATGTGTCGTACCATCATTATTAATGCAAAAAAAGGATAAAAGCTGGAGCATGTGTGTCGACAGCCGGGCAATCAACAAAATAACCATCAAATATCGGTTCTCAATACCACGGTTGGACGACAACCGATCGTTTCCCTGTTTTAATTTCATTTTTACTATAAATAGTAAGTTTTAGTTTGGTTATAACTCTTCATCCGTCGGGCTTTAGGAGTTGCGCCCATCGTGAAAAGAGCTTAGAATAATTAGGAGAACGGTTTGGTGAAGCCAAATAGGACACTTACTATTTTTGGCCGAAAACCTTGCGCACTAGTTGACATCACGACCGTCTTTAATATTTATAGTAAGTCGCGATTTCTAGGAGTTTTAGTTGTAGTTTGATTCTGATTTCTTTCCCAATGCTTGGTACCCCTATTTAAAGGGTTGTGAACTCGTTTTTAGTCATCAATTAATCAATTTCGAATTTGTTAGAATTTATTTCTATTTTTCGGCTTTCTTTTCTCGTGGATTCGAGAAGTCTCTATGAAGAGTCCAAAGAAGCTCCGGGGATTCGGAGAGTAGTTATCCTCATCACGTTCATCCCTGCATCAAAAAGTTTTAGATAAAGCTGATCTTTATATTTTTCCCTTCGTCTAGGTCTTCTTTACATTATCAACAAGTTGGATGGGAAATAAATAATACGACGGCCCTTTGAAATTTTTAATGGTGAGGCACTCAATCACCACTGTTTCCTGTGGTGTGGTCCACATGAGATTTTTATCTCTTTAATTATCATAAATACCTCCTAAAATAGTTTATAGAAACGGATGGACGGCATGGATATACAACACATCATCAAGTGGCCCATGATAAGGTTAACACCCATTTAAGGTGTTACTCGGTAACAGGTATTCCGCTCCCATGTCAGTCGGGACGTGGATTTCGCATGAAGTTCCTGCGCTGGAAACTTAGATGGGACCCACCGTGATGTTTGTTAGAAATATATCCCGTTCATAACATCTTTCCTATTGGGATGAACTGGAAATATAAATATTATCATGATTCAAAACTTCTGTGGCCCCATGAATATTTTAAGTGTGGACGTACGTTCAATCCTCACGTTTCCGCCCACTTGACTATTGTATCTGTTGGGGATAAAAGTATGCATGTCCGGAGACTCGGACTTGGCGCCTCGGGTCGCCGAAGCAATGCGCTAAGTCCGAGGGTAGGTTATAAACCGCCGAAGAAAGCAAGACGAGTCAAGTCGGCTCGGGCGACGAGCTAGGAACCCGAGCATGTCTCGGGTGAGGTTCTGAGGCCTTATCTCCTAAAGCCGACTCACTTAATTGAATCAGGGCCGGCTGAGCCGAATGAAGGAAAGATGGTGTAAAGGGAAATGTCATCCCGGATGTCTCGTTTAAGGATCTCTGATCCCTAAGATCACGGGATTGGATAGGGAACAGAAGCGGGAAATATCAAATCTCCGCGATACGGGGAGGAGAATTCTCGTATGAAAGGATCCTCTCATATCTATAAATAAAGGACTTCCATCCTATGGAAAGGTACGCAAAAAACCTCTCCCTCAATACTTTAAGACCCAGATTCCTAGCCTGACTTTGGCATCGGAGGGTCCCCTGCTCTAGCCAGGGTCTCCTTTGTTTTCTTCCTGTGCAGGTATTCGAAGGTTTAAAGAGGGTGAACCAGATTTTTGCAGCAACAGTTTGGCGCCGTCTGAGGGAAACCGTACGAAAAACCATCCTATATTCCAGTACTGGGAATTTATTCTCGTGGTGATGACTAGAAGGACGGTTCAAGAAGAAGAACTGAATGAAGTCGCGGTTACAGGGCCATCGGGTCCAATAACAAATCCGGCAGCCCTGAACCCACCTAACAACCGCCAATGAGCAACGACCGGAGCGAATAATAACCAACGAGCTCGTAACAATGGAGGTTTGGACCGGGAGGTTCAGGAAATTCGGTCCGACGTGAATGTGATGAAGCAGATGCTGGAACGAATGTATCAACAAATGCAACCGCCTTTGCCTCCCCAAGGGGAGACAACACATGTCCCGACTGCGGTAGACCCTCAGCCGTCCGCGCCGCAGTCGCTCCAACCGAGTCAGCCCCGAGGTGTTTCCGAGCCACCTCCTGCCCAGTCAGCTAACGCCGCTTTGCCCCCGACCAATCTTCGACATGAGATAGATCGAAGGAGGCGTAACCGACCTCCTGTTGAAAGCACGGCGGAAAGCGGCGAGCCTTGGAAAGCCAACATTCAAGACTTTAAAAGAGAAATGAGGGAGGAAATGGCGAAAGAAATGGCGGACATGAGACAGGGCCGGAGCATATACCCGGACAGGTCCGAGGCAAGAGCGTCCCCTTTTGTGGACGAGATAATGCAGACTCAGTTGCCCGAAAGGTTTAGATTACCTCAAATCACTCCTTTTAGCGGCAAAACCGACCCTACAGAGCATATTGAAAGCTTCAGGACCTATATGGAGCTCCACGATACCTCAGATGCAGTGATGTGTCGAGCCTTCTCTCTCACGCTGACCGACGTAGCTCGACTTTGGTTCAAACAGCTGAAGCCAAGGTCCATCAACTCATTCATTGAGCTAAGTGACGCCTTTCTCACCAACTTCATAGGCGGAAAGAAGAAATTAAAGCCCCCTGCACATTTGAACAACGTGGTTCAAAGGCAGGGAGAGCTATTGAAAGACTATATCAATCGTTTCAACTTCGAATCTCTTCAGGTTCGAAAACATTCAGAAGAAATGGCACTCAATGCGCTCATTCAAGGAGTTAGAGACAAGCCGTTCCTGGCATCTCTGGACAAAAATCCGCCTGATACTCTAACAGAGTTTATGGCACGGTCGGATAAATATGCGAACGCCGAAGAAGCGCGGATCATGCGTGAGACTAAATCCTTGGTCAAAGAGTCGGCCAAAAAGGAAGTCGACTCGACTGGAGGAAAGAAACGAAAAGATGATCAAACGTGCGATGAGCGAAGGTCGGGCAAACAGCCAGAGCAAAGATTTTTCGCATATACCCCCCTGAACAAAACGCAGGAGCAGGTGCTGATGGAAATCAAAAGCGAAGGCTTTGTCTATTGGCCCAATAAGCTCAAAAGTAATCCCAATCGGCGGAACAAGGACAAATATTGCCATTATCATCGCGATCACGGACATAACACAAGTGATTGTTATCACCTGAAGGAAGAGATCGAACGACTCATAAAGGAAGGCCGACTCAAAGAACACGTGGTCAAAGCCGGGGTAGCAGAGGGACGTCTGACCGAAAATCAACCTATAGAGGAAATTTGGACTATTATCGGTGGTCCGCGAGGTGGAGGCGATTCGAACAGTGCTCGAAAGAAGCATGCAAGAAGTCTCATTCGGCCCGAGTCCGAGCTCATGATTATAGCTCGGAATACTAAAGAAAAGAAAAGAGATAAATATTACATTTCGTTCATGGAGGAAGATGCCCGAAGTATTTGTCACCCCCACGATGACGCGTTAGTCATCACCCTGACTATTGCCAACCGAAGGTATTCCGAATACTCGTCGACACAGGATCATTTGCAGACGTATTATTCACTCAGGTGTTCGACAAAATGGGGGTTGAGCGATCCATGTTACGTCCGGTTCGGACGCCATTGATTGGTTTTTCTTGTGGACAAGTACTACCTGAAGGAATCATCTCGCTACCACTCACTACTGGTAGTTTCCCGCATCAGACGACGGTAATGGTCGAATTCTTGATCGTCGATCAACCCTCAGTATACAACATCATACTCGGCCGACCTTCTTTAAGTCTCCTCCAGGCCGTGGTATCCACATACCATCTTTCATTGAAATTTTCGACTGAGTCGGGAGTAGGGGTCGTCAAAGGAGACCAGCAAGACGCAAGGCGTTGTTACGTGGCAGCTGTGAAAGGTCCCGCCGACAAAACACCAATCGACGTATCAACGATCGAATCATTGGATCCACGGAGCGAGAGTCATGAACGAGGGCAGCCAGTTGAAGATCTTGTCTTGGTTCCCTTGGTGGAGACAGATGAATCCAAAACAGTACAAATTGGCTCGTCTTGGCGGCCTCCCTTGAAAGAAAAGTTGATAGCTCTGCTCCGCAGATACGCTGATGTATTCGCTTGGAGCCATGCAGATATGTCCGGGATCGACCCGTCTATGATTACTCACCGACTTAATATAGATCCGACCTATCGACCGATCTGACAGAAGCGACGACCGCTTGGCCCCGAACGATACGCTGTCATTGAAGAAGAGGTCAGCAAGCTCCTCCAGGCAAACTTCGTAGAAGAGATATACTATCCAAAATGGGTTGCGAATATTGTGCTCGTGAAAAAATCCAACGGGAAGTGGCGAGTCTGTGTTGATTATACCGACGTAAATAAAGTCTGCCCGAAGGATAGCTTTCCTCTTCCGTGGATAGATTAATTAGTGGATAGTACCGCGGGACATGAACTTCTTAGTTTCATGGATGCATATTCGGGCTATAACCAGATTGTAATGCATCAATCAGATAAATCAAAAACTACCTTTGTCACTGACAAAGGCCTTTATTGTTACCGTGTGATGCCATTTGCTTTGAAGAATGCTGGTGCAACTTATCAAAGATTAGTTAATAAAATCTTCGCTCGGCTTATAGGCCGAACCATGGAAGTATACGTTGACGACATGCTCGTTAAGAGTATACAAGCGGCCGATCATATAGCTGATTTAGAGGAAATGTTCCTTATCTTGCGGAAATTTCGAATGAAGCTAAATCCGGGTAAGTGCGCCTTTGAGGTGAGTTCTGGAAAGTTCCTCTGTTTCTTGGTTAGTCAGAGAGGAATAGACGCAAACCCTGAGAAAATAAAAGTTTTGCTTGATATGGAATCTCCCAAAGCAATTAAGGATATTCAAAGGTTGACTGGACGAGTGGCAGCACTTAATCGATTCCTGTCCAGAGTCACGGATAAATGTCTCCCCTTCTTCAAACAGTTGAAAGGTCGACAGACAATAGATTGGAGGGAAGAATGTGAAGCGGCATTCCAACAATTAAAATCATATCTCGGCTCTCCACCTCTCTTATCAAAGCCCGAGTCTGGAGAATCTTTGCTGCTTTACCTAGCGGTGTCCGAGGCAGCGGTTAGCTCGGCCTTGATACGAGAATACGAAGGAAAGCAACTGCCGGTCTATTATGTCAGCAAAGCGTTATTGCCGGCAGAAACAAGATACCCCCTCTTGGAAAAAGTGGCTTTAGCTCTTATAATTTCCTCGCTCCGACTCAGGCCGTATTTCCAAGCCCATACCATTGTCGTGATGACCGATCTCCCACTGCGCCAAGTCTTACAGAAACCAGAGGCTTCCGGCCGACTCACAAAGTGGGCAATTGAATTTAGTGAATTCGACATTCAGTACAGGTCGAAAACAGCAATTAAAGGATAAGCTGTAGCTGATTTTATTGCCGAGGTAACACCGCCACCCGACCTCTCTGTCGCGGATACCTAAAACATTGAAGTATCGATGGCTTCTACCTCATCCCTTCCCGGCCCTGTTCCCTGGAAACTGTATGTCGACGGCTCTTCCAACTCTAAGGCAAGTGGGGCTGGAGTAGTGCTGGAAACTCCTGATCATACCTATATGCAATATGCCTTACGACTTGGATTTCAAGCTTCGAATAATACTGCCGAATATGAAGCGTTGTTACTTGGTCTCCGACTCGCAGCTAGCATGAGAGTTACGCACCTAAATATTTTCAGCGATTCTCAGTTGGTTGTTAATCAGGTTACTGACGTATATCAAACACGGAAAGAAATATTAAGAGCGTACATGGAAAAAACGAAAGAATTGATCAACAGATTTCAACTTTGCATTGTTACTAGGATCCCTCGGACAGAAAATGGCAAAGCCGATCTATTAGCAAAGCTCGCCTCCGCCGAAGAAGATGACATACCCAGGTCTGTTCCTATCAAATACGTCGCTAGACCAAGCATTAATGAACTAGAACTAGTTGGCTCGGTTGTCAATGCAATTGACTCAGAACCTTCTTGGATCGATCCAATCATCCAATATCTCGACAAGGGTGAGCTGCCTGAAGACGATGCCGAATCTCGGTGAATTAAGATCCGAGCCTCCCGATACTCCATATTCAACGGGGCCCTATACAAAAAAAGTTACTACGCTCCGTTGCTGGGATGCCTCAAGCCCAGCAAAGCGGACTATGTGTTACGTGAGATTCATGAAGGAATTTGCGGAAACCACTCTGGAGGGCGATCCCTCGCCCATAAGGTCCTACGACAGGGATATTATTGGCCAACTATCCAGCACAACGCTCGTAGGCTCGTTCAAAGATGCGACAAATGTCAGAGGTTCGCGGTTATTCCGAGACAAGCTCCCGAGGAACTAACACCTATGACTGGCCCTTGGCCCTTTGCACAGTGGGGTATCGACATCATAGGTCCACTCCCTATGGGAAAAGGTCAAACCAAGTTCGCTATGGTGGCCGTAGATTATTTCACGAAATGGGCCGAGGTAGAGCCATTAGCCAAAATAACCGAACAGAAGATTACCGATTTTGTGTGGAAAAATATTATCCGATTCGGAGTACCCCGCGCCATTATTACAGATAATGGAAGGCAGTTCGATAATAGGAGCTTTCGCGAAATGTGCGACAACTTCGGAACCAGAAACGCGTACTCTTCACCCCATCATCCTCAGACGAATGGACAGGTTGAGGCGGTTAACAAGATTATCAAGCAACATCTCCAGACCAAGCTTGACCGCGCCAAAGGAGCATGGGCTGAAGAACTCCTGAAAATCCTTTGGGCATATCGAACTACAGCTCGAACCGCCACAGGAGAAACTCCCTTCTCTCTCGCTTATGGCTCGGAAGCCGTCACTCCCGTCGAGATTGGGTTACCTTCAGCTCGAGTCATTTCATTCAATGCAGAAGAGAATGAAGAACTCCTAGCATTCGGACTCGACCTTCTGGACGAACGAAGGGAGGTGGCACGACTGCGTACGGAGGCCCGGCAACGACAAGTAGCTCGGTTTTACAATACCCGAGTTAAAATTAGGCGGTTTCGGATGGGTGATATGGTTCTCCGAAAAGTATTTTCCAACACGAAGGAATTTGGATCGGGTACATTGGGACCTAACTGGGAAGGACCTTACATTATCTCGAGCACCATCCGACCAGGAACTTATCGGCTGGAAGATCTAAGTGGACAGTTATTGCCTCATCCTTGGAACGCTGAGCACCTCAAGATCTATTATCCTTAGCTCGGTGTTCAAAGCTCAAGGATTCCAAACAAAGAAAGATTTACACCAAGTCATATGAATAAAACTAAGTACTTTTTTTCATTTGTCCACCAAATGTTTTTACGCTGAAATAAACCTCAAAAAACTGTTACAATGTCGTCTAAAAAAAAAAAAAAACAAAATGCAGCCCGACTATTGTCCCTCGGCGGGAACGACTCCCGAAGCGTTCTCAGAGGTACCAGCCTCGTCCCCCACTGCGACAGTGGCAGCAACGTTAGTAGGACTAGCGTCAGGATTCTCGGATTCTGATGCTCCTCCTCCCTCGAGTCCCGAGAGTTCAAGGTCAGGGAAAGCGCTCTTCGTATCCCTGACGCATTCTAAGTATCCGCCTTGGAACAGGCGATCCCTCTCATCCTCGAACTCCTTGGATTCAAGGAAGGCTTGAACGGCTTGATCCCTAGCCTTCTCGGCCTCTTGGGTTTCCTCCTTAGCTTGTTGGATAAGCCTTGCCGCCTCAAGCTTAGCTCGAGCCAAGGTATCTTCACAAGAAGCATGCACTTCAAGTACCCGCCGATTCTCTTCTTCGGCTGCCGACAAAAGAGCCAATACTCGAGTAACCTCGGCTTGTGCATCTTCAAAAGCCCTCCTGGCGAAAGCCACTTCAGCTTTCGCATCTTCAGCAGCCTTCCTGGCAAGGGCCGCCTCGCTAGTCAGAACACCGACCTGGATCTCGGCATTTTCACGTCGTCCTTCTGCTTCCGTCTAGAGGGTCTGCAGCCTATGCGTCGAGGATAATTCCTTACAGGCCTTGACCAAGCAAGGGGCGAGTTCAAAAAGCACCCTCGCTGCGTGGCCGACGGTTTACGTCATAGGAGCGTTATAGAGGCTGACAAACTCTTTTTCGCTCCCATGAGCTAAGGCCCAGGGGACCATCCCCGACAATACCGTCCGAAGGGCTGACGGTTCCTCTTAGCTCGCCTCTCCTCTGGTGGGTGCAGCCCTCATCTCCTCTCTCTGCCTCGGGACGTCCGCTGCGACAGGTCCCGATTCGGATGCCGTCTGAGTTTCAACGGCAACAGTCTCCCTTACTTCCGGCCTCTCCTCCAGGTCAGAGAGCACGACTACAGTGGGGGTAGAAGAACCTGCAGGTTCCTTCTCTTTCTGCGTCACTCTCTGTTTCTTTACGGGCCGAGGCTCTGACAAAAGAACCGATCGCGGAGGAGCCTTTATCTTCGAAACCACCCTGAGGGAGGGCCGAGCTCCGGTCATCTCTGAGGAGACCGACTCCGGAACGGTCCTAAGAACAGGCCGAGCTTCGGCTAAATCTGAAAGAAGATAAGATAGATCAGATAAGGTTTAGAGAACATATGAAGATATATCATAAGTTACCTGTAACGGCTGAGGCTAAACCTGCAAGATGAAGACGCTCTGGATGTAAGAGCACCTTCCAGGACCGAACTGAAGGATCCAATGCTCTCAACTCCTTGATCCGAGCTAAAGCACTGGAGCCAAGCTTCTGCCGTTTCTTCGGGATATCTGCCAAACATAAGTCCGTCAGCCTCAAAGCACTATGAAAATAAAGACGATGTAAAAGAGAAATATCGAGTCACCTGCTTTCTGAAACGTCTAAGGTACACGAGCCTCGTAGAGACCGGATTCAGCCGTTTCCCAGCGACCACAGGCCCAAAACCAACGCTCTCTCCAATGTTTGTTGGAAGTAGGAGGGTCGGTTATTAAGGAGCCGCCTCTGCCCCGCCATGCAGCGAAGACATAAAAGCCTGGATAGTTTGGATTTATGCGCACTTGATATAAATGGAGGAATTCGTCAACTGTCAGTGGGGGCTGTTCTAACTCAGCCCACAACACCGCGCATCCAAATAAGTTCCTCCACCCATTCAGAACTATTTGTCCATGAGCAATTCGAATGCGAGATAAAATGCTTCGGACAATGGGCTGAAGGGGCAGACGTAAGCCACATTGCATTGAGACTTGGAAGATCGCGACCGCCCCAGCAGGAGGGTGGTCCGGTAAATCATTTGGACGGGGGAGATAAGTGATAACCGAATCAGGAATATTATACCCGATTCGGATCCTATCCAAATATGCCTCGGTCAAAACTGAGGGGACCGGGCCGCTCAGTTCATCCCCCGACTCTTCTCCTTCGGACTCGGCCAGCGCCGACATATCGACAGGAGCCGACCTAGAAGTTTCCTCGGCAACCAACGTTTCCTCTTCCTCCTCTTCTTCCTCTTCATAATCCATTGGAGGGTTGGGCCTCCTTGGACGGGTTATCAGGGACGACCCGTCACGAGAAGGACCAACAGAAGCAGGGCGTTCCGCCGGAGCTCTGGTGGTTCTCTCAGAGAGGAAAGCGGCATTCGCATCAACCGCTTTCTCCGCCAATAAAGAAGGCGATTCCGTAACGTTCCAAAAACGTTGCGCTTCGCCTTCGTCTCCGGAAGTTCCCTCCCGGGGACTGTGAGAGCCTCGCGCTGCCATTACTGATAATTAAAAGGGAGGGAAGAACTCACCAGAGGGAAGCGAAAATGGCGGAAGGAGCCGCTGACTGTCAAGAAAGGAAAAGGGAAGAAGAAGAGAACCGAGCTCTAAAGGGAACGAAAAGCGGGAAGAGTTGCAGTAAGAGTTTGAAATGCGGGACCTCCCATCCTTTTATAGAATTGCCACGTGGCAGGCGCAGTTAATGAAGAAATGATTCGACGCTTGCATCGACTCCCCCGCTCGACACGTGGAGCACGCCGACTGACGACGATAAAGCCTTTGCTACGTGTCCAACACTCGTTGGCGGGAGGATCGTTTTGACGGTTGTCAGCGCATGCGGTTCCACTAAATGGACCGTCTCCCATCAAAAACGACCATAATGTATTAAATGCCTAATTATTATCTCGGACTTAGCTGCGAGCCGACTCAAAAGCTCGCTACTCCGTAGTGTCATGGGCGACACACGGAGTCGAGGGGCTTACTGTTGGGGATAAAAGTATGCATGTCCGGAGACTCGGACTTGGCGCCTCGGGTCGCCGAAGCAATGCGCTAAGTCCGAGGGTAGGTTATAAACCGCCGAAGAAAGCAAGACGAGTCATGTCGGCTCGGGCGACGAGCTAGCAACCTGAGCATGTCTCGGGTGAGGTTCTGAGGCCTTATCTCCTAAAGCCGACTCACTTAATTGAATCAGGGCCGGCTGAGCCGAATGAAGGAAAGATGGTGTAAAGGGAAATGTCATCCCGGATGTCTCGCTTAAGGATCTCTGATCCCTAAGATCACGGGATTGGATAGGGACCAGAAGCGGGAAATATCAAATCTCCGCGATACGGGGAGGAGAATTCTCGTATGAGAGGATCCTCTCATATCTATAAATAAAGGACTTCCATCCTATGGAAAGGTATGCAAAAAACCTCTCCCTCAATACTTTAAGACGCAGATTCCTAGCCTGACTTTGGCATCGGAGGGTCCCCTGCTCTAGCCAGGGTCTCCTTTGTTTTCTTCCTGTGCAGGTATTCGAAGGTTTAAAGAGGGTGAACCAGATTTTTACAGCAACAGTATCCATCTCATTTTTGTTTACATGTCCTAAAATGAGATAATCAAACGGATGGACGGGATTGATATCTCACAAACATCACGATGGGCCCCACTAAAGTTTACGGCGCAAGATCTTCCTCCGAAAGGCTTTGTTATGAAATCCTCGTCCTGTCGGTGGTGTGCGTTGTCCTATTATTCCACAGCTATTGGACTAATGCTGGAAAAAATTGAGCAACACACAAGAAACGATGGTGACTGGACGCTCACCGTTAAACTTTCTGCGGAGGTTTGATCAAGTCGATATTTGTGATATTCCTTCACCCCGGAGCTCAGGTACTTTTCCCGCGAACTGACGTCGGTATTGGAGGAGTTGGAATGGGTAGGAAACTCAACGCAAAGCTATGCTCACACTCTGATCCATAGTTCAAGTGGCAGACTTAGTGAAAGATATCTCGTTTCAACACTGAGGTCTTGGTATGAATTCCCTAATGGGGTGGCCAACAGTACAGTGTGAACCGATAGTGCTACACACGGTACTGTCTAAACTCAGTGGGGCACCATAAATATGAGTGGCATCCACTCTGCCCATCCATTTTACCAGCTTAATTTAGGGCATCAGCTCAAAATCTAAGCATATCCAAAGTTGTTGAATTGAACTCCGATGTTGAAAACTTCGTAAAGCCACATAAGTTTTGGATCAACTTTCGTACATGTCTGCGTGACCTTATGAATAGAATACATGACGAATAAAAATCACTATAGGCTCTAGGAATGTTTCAACGGTGGACGTCATTGTCCCGGGCCTTTCGTGGGATGTGATACACTCGAGAGTTGGATATGCTTAAATTTTAGGTTGAACTCCGAAAATGAGTTGAAAAAACGGATGGACGGCGTGGATAATCAACATACATTAACGGTGGGCCTAACAGTATTTAGTCAATGAAATATAGTGTACCGATTACGCAATACGCTTCCGTTTCCACAGCCAATTTATTCTGGCAGCGGATTCTCCGGGTATCAGCCATCGCTGTACTTGCTTCGCACTCTCGATGCAGGGAGCAACGGCTCCTACGCCAATGAAGTTTGCGGGGCTGAGATTTGCTGGTACACATGTAGCACGATTGAGTACCTGCGGAACATGTGGGTCAAAATCTGAGTGGTCCGTATGGTGGATCCTTGCATCAAGATGACCATGCAAGAAAATCATATTGGTCTGCCCATAAACCGGGTCACCCCTGTACAAATAGAATGGACGGTTTTAAAGACCTTACCAACTGTCTTAAGTTAGAAGGGCCACATTTTTCACCTGTCATATGCACAGCGCTCAAAAGTTTTGGATGGAGCTTATATTTGTGACCCATACATCACGGTGGCCTCTCAAAGCTCCTTCCCGTTCCAGCTGGAGATAGGCGGGGTAGGAGGCAATCCGCGTTCGTGTGGGGCTAGAAAACATCACGGCGGATTAGGTGAGGCAGGGGTAACAGCTTGGCAGGTGAGGACGCGGATTGCGTCCTACCCCCGCCCGGATGGTAAACCGTCCGGGCAGGGCTCTGTGGAGGCCACCGTGATGTAACTGTTTCATCCTGCCGTCCAAGGAATTTTTCAGAAAATTTTAATACGTGAACCAAAAAATGAGGCTGGTCCAAAGCTTGAGTGGATCACAAAGTGGGGATTGAACGTCCACCATTAAAAGCTTACATCACGGTGGCCTCCACAGAGCCCTGCCCGGACGGATTACCGTCCGGCGGGGGGTAGGATGCAATCCGCGTCCGGCAGATGAGGCCCCATGTGACTGTGGGGCTCACCTCTACGTGGTGTATATCTTCGCCGTCCATCCGGATCCAATTTTTTTTGGGCGCGGCTTCAGTGGACCCTCAAGTCCACTAAGGTGGGTGGATACCTTGACTGCTGAGCCCAAGGTGATGTATGTGCCTTAAATTCCTGCCGTCCATCTACGGCTCATTTTAGGGCATTATACCAAAAAAAAATGAAGCATGTCTAAATCTTATGTAGACCGCACCATAAGAAACAGTGGTGATTGAATACCACCATTAAATTCATCTTGGGGCCACTGTAATTTTTTTATTTACTATCTAACATGTGATAAGGTCACGAAGAGACCACACAAACATCAGCTTGATCCAAAACTTGTGGTCCACTAGAAGTTTCTAATGGTCAATCACCACGGTTTCTTGTGATGTGGTCCACCAGAGGTTTGGATCTGCTTCATTTTTAGGATCATATACTAAATTGATCTATAAAAACAGACGCCCAGCATGGTTTAAGGCACTTAATCACAGTCGCCTCCACCGAAACCAAGCCCAAGTTTTTAATAGTGGGCGTTCAATCACAGCTGTTTCCGTATGGTGTTGTCCACTTGAGATTTGAATCTGCCTCATTTTTTCGGACGCAAAACGGATGGACGAGGTGGATATATGACACATATATTGAGGTGTACCTCACAGTCAGGGCCTCACCGATTAGTCTGTTACCCGCGCCTCACTTAATCCGCGCACAACATCATGGCGGTAAGTCTGGTCGGTGGTGCATAGTGACCCCCGTGAGATGCGCACATGGAAAAGCTTGGAACATACATTCATCAGCTGGGCCACCTTTACAAGACAAAATAGTCGGTTTTAAGTTAATTTACAGCGGAGCCAGCTGGATTTAATTGAGTAGAGCTGAAAAGGTCATATCACGAACGTGCACCTCCCTCGTCCCCGTCAGTCGCAGCAACTCATCAGCAGAACGTATCCGGTCATAAAAATCAGGGCCCAGTCGATGGAACATGCCCCAAAATCACATCGATCAGACTTATATAAAAATTCCAACCGGTAACCATCGAATGGAGGGTTAAAATGAAACTGGCCAGCCATTCATAATCCAAACCGTAAATCAGAGTCCAAATCTAAGTGGCGAAAATAGACAGTTAAGATCATCCAAATAGTTTTATTTCAGACCCTCCAATTTGGACGGTCTAAAATCGCCGTGCATGCTCGCTGGATGACTCTTTTATTTTTTTTGTTGTTTGTTTGTTTGCTAGCTTGTTAGTACACCACACTGTCAGTTGAAAACTTCACTGTTAGCGATCCCCAGGAGATCGATACCAGCTCGCTGGATGACTTGCTGCGCACTGCGAGGTGAAAGTTGACTGACATCAACGAAACGCATAAAGCGCAGTTATTTGATACTATGCCGGTGTACGGTGTTTGATACACTGGCAATGAGAATTGAATACGCTGCCTGCATAAACTCAATTTAAGCCGTCCATGTCGTGTGCTCCGCTGAACATTGATCATATTCAAAATCTGGATTGAATTAAAGTCCCTAAATCCTGATCACTAAAAGCATTTCGTTTTTGAAATGGGACCATTCAAATTCTTTTCGTTCCAACCCTCCATTAAATGCCAATAAATCAGCCAGCGAAGTCCAGTCAATATAATTTCCATTTCACCATCCAATTTGAAGTGGGTCTTAAGATTTGAACAGTTAATTTAAAATACCAATATTCCATGCCTGCGTATCAACCATCACACTGCCAGAGTATCAAAGTTTTCCACAATGCTGTACGATAAAATAGCAGTGGAAATTGCCACCAGATCTGGATCTCTCTCTCGAAACTGACACCGCTCGGTGAAAAAGATATTCTACTCTTATCATATATTATTCAAGACATGTTAGAAAAAGAAAAATGAAATAACTTTGATACTCCTGCAGAGTGTGATAGAAGATACGCTGCCACTTAGGAATACCTACAAATCGCATACGTGGCATACGATTAAAAATCGTCCAAACTATATGTTATCAGTATAAATGTATTATGAACTAAAATTAACCTTCATGTGGTCATCTTTTTATCAGATTTTGGGACATTAAAATTGGAAAAATCCAATGGTCTAATTTCAACAGACATTCATCCATGATCTAAAACCGAAAAATAATATACAATCAAAGGTTCGAATTGTTCAACTAATGTAAATTTTTGGACCTCTTAACTTCTATGCGCCTTAATTTGAGAGAACATACACAACGCGTAAGTAACTGTGCATCAAGCGTCACACGCAACTAGAGTATCAAATAATAGCAAGAAATCATAACCCACATGACATTTTCACAAGTACATCATAACCCACATGACATTTTCACAAGTACACAAATCTCGGAGAAATCACTACTTCTCGATTTCTCTCTTCTTATTATAAAATGCATCATAAGATCAGATTCACCAAAACATTAAAAAAAAAAAATTGAAAAAATTTGAAAGGTATATATGTGATGCATTTCTCACTAACAAAATAACAAACCATCTTGTCTCAATTTACAATCAAACAAACATACTATAAAAGCAAAATTAAAAAAATAAAACTAGTAAAAGTAACATAATCCCAACTCAGACCTCCCATTTCCAGATCTTGATCCAGAGCTTCACCTTGCATTTCGCATTATCATCAGCAGAGGCGGCAGCCGTTGATTTGCTCTTCGAGACAGGGGCGCTGATCCCATCGCATGTGACCCGAATCCCGACCTTCTTCGTCTTCCACCCGCCCATCTTAACCCTAACCTTCGTCTGCAGCCGGATCTCCAACGGCAGCCCGTTCTTCTTCTTCAGTCCAGATTCGATCCTTTTTATGCTGTCTGAATCGAGATCTTGGGCCCCACCCGTCGATACCGACGCCCTCATCAGCGTCGTGTTCTTGATCTCGTGGACGAATCCGGTGAAGGATCCATCGCCGACGTGGGCGCCGTCGGAGGAGACGGCGGCGGAGAAGGGTTCGTAGAAGAAGACGAGGTTCTTGTTAGGGTTACGGGCGGAGATGGAGAGGTCGAGGTGGGTGGAGGTGAGATTGAAGGAGGAGAAACGGGCGGAGGAGACGGAGAAGGAAGGAGGGTGGGGCCGGTAGAGAACGTACATGATACAGGCAGCGATGGCGGCGAGGAGGATGAGGGAAAGGAGTACGATGGTGAACCAGATGCAGCAAATACAGCAGCGATTGCCGCGGCGGCGTTTGGGTGGGGTGGGGCGGTAGACAGGCGGACGGTAGAGATTGGGTTTGGGGGTGGGGTTGGAAGGGTTGGGATTGACGGAGGGCTTGGAAGAAGGGTAGACTCTATCAGTCATTTTGAGGTAGTTGGGGATTTCAGAGAAGTAGGGATGAGATGGAGATGAGGGAATGGGAAGAGAGGGGTTGAAAAAGAAGAAGAGATGGGAAAGAAGGAAGCAAAGAAGGAGAAAGCTACTTTAGAACAAACAGGGATGTATGAACTTCACCTAATCTAGAAATGAGAGAGATGAGTTTCGGGAAATAGAAGGGAAGCAGAAAGAACGGGGTAGAGTCTCTGTATTTGCTGGTTTACTAACTCTGTTGGTGCGTGAACGTCAGGTCATGTAGGACCGTCCACGAGCAGAGTCGTATGGTACGGTGCGGCATATTTTTAAAGTATGCACGCGTTTTCTGTCCTATCAAGTGGGACCCGTGTTCTATAATCAAAACGCTTGTTCTATTTACTCCCCACCATGGATGGAGCTTCTTCAGTGAAATTTGGACCGCTCTCGTATTTCTCTTTCCAACCGTTTATCTGTAGGTGAGAAATAGGAAGGTTACATCTGTTCTATCATGATTATTTATAAGCCCTCCTCCATCGGCAGCATGATTCACAGTCCAATGGTCGGATTTATGAACGACGATTCCAGTTGTACATCAATAGTAAGATCCAACCGCACGTTTCTTCTGTCCGTACTGGGCTGCTTGATGGGTGGATTGGTTTCACGCCAACTGTCTTGATGTGGGGCTTGAGTGGATTGGGTACCAAATGAACGCGGTTAGTTGAGACGTGGGAGCCACGAATACCTGAAACGAGTCGGACGAGTCAGTTTAGAAGTCAGGGCCAATTTTTGGAAGAGGAGTGATAGTACGATCTGAGTTACGTGCAGTGACCTGTTCAAGTGCACGACGGAAACATGTGGTGATCGTGACTGTCATCTGGTGGGCCATCACAATGGTTGGATATTTCTGATCTATCTCAGTTGTGTTGAGTTTTAATGGCTCAGTGTGACCGCTGGTCCTACTGTGCCTTTTCGTGTCACTTATCAGATTGGGACTACAATCAGCTTTCCCTTGATTATTTAGATATCACCTATCTACGTGATGGTCCACCGCACCTCTTGACTATTGCATATAGCATTTCTCATTTTGTAATTACCCTGCCCTAGTAAGACTGACTGCTTTCGCTGTGAGAGAATGTGGACCGTTCGTCACGTGGCCAGCCATGTTTGGCCACCAAATTAATAGCTGGACCTTGCACACGTGTGCTATTTTGGCACATGTGGAGCGACCGTGTCAGGCATTTGCTGACCAATCATACCGTGGAACCGTAAATGTGGTAGAGCCATCAGTCGGCAGATGTGGCAGAGTGACAACCGACGCGAATTTCCTGTAATCCCCCGCCTACAGAGGATCCCTGTTGACGGAAGCTCTGTGGGGCCCACCGAGATGTCTGTGTTGCATCCAATATATCCATCGATTTCACCAGCTTAATTTAGGAAATTAGGCAGATCAAACAACAAGGTAGGCATCACCATATGAAACAGCCGAAATTGATCACCCACTGTTGAAAGCTTGGTGGGCCACAGTGATATTTCTTTTCCATCCAAACCGTTAAAATGTAGTCCCACCAGGATGAAGGGAAATACGCAAATATCATCGCGAGGGTCCAATCCCCACTGCTTCTTGTGGTATGGCCCACACCCAACCATTCGGCATATTGTACACACGTGATCAGTCTACGAATTTATTATGTAACACTGCTAACATGCCATGTGCAAAAAACCAGGGTACGCGGCTAAATGCGCCACACATGTTAAGGGTCGTTTGGCACGTGGATTTAGGGGATCCGAGGGGATTTCAAATCCCTAATTGTTTGGTTTCAAATCCCCAGGAGGGGTTTCAAATTCAGGGTGAGAGCAGGTGTAACATGTGTGTCACCGTGCTATCATTCTACTGGGCACATGACCCACTAACATATCAAAAAACAATTTAGATTATAACTTGTATCACTATAATTACTTTAATATTATAATTAATACTGTCCAAACATTGTTCATGTAATTCAACGGTTAAAAATTGTTAGTTAGTCACTCAAACATGATCTTGTGCTTGTGACTCATCCAAGACTTGAAAATTTCACCATTTTCAGGCAAAAAATATATTTCAGCAAGTTTATTACAACCATTGTTTGAAAAATTACATTTCTTACTAATTAGAGATATTAAAGTCGATTTAGAAATTAAACTCAAGTCTATGTAAATATAACATGCACAGCTACTTTTAAATTAAAGTTGATTCACATTCCAGAGTGTGCCAAACAGAGGATTTGAAATCCGGGGTTTTGAATACATGGTTCCAAATCCACGCTCCCAAACAGGCCCAAGTTTGGACCGTTGATTTCTTCTCTTTTTTTTTCTTTAATATTTTTTTTTTTTTTTTTTTTTTCCTATGATCAGCTGACAAATATCATGTTTTGACTAAATCATGTTCACGATGTACAATACCCGATGAACAGTAGGTTAGTATGCAATGTATGGTACTGTGGAATGTGGTAGCTAAGATTTGGACCGGCATTCTAATCAGAACCCTATGAAAATCCAATCCATCACTTTTCTTTACTTTAATACACGAATGTTTCGGCCAATCCACTCATCATATACCTCAAAACCAAAAGTAGACTGTTGGGAGAATCCTAACCATCAAATCAATGATTGTGAAATGGATTCAAGACTAACTTTAACACAGAGAGGGATCTCACCCTACAATTTGCATCTCTCAAGAATTATTTTGATTTGGTCATCTTAATAATTCAATCAATTGCTGTAAAAACGGACTGTTCTAACAAGAAGAGCGTCTGTTCAAGCTCTTAGGATAATCAGATTGGTCTTACCTTGGGGTAGTGGACCATATGGATGATCGCAATCAATGTTTTGAAGGACCCACGCAATCCCCTACCACATAGTTATATCATAGTATGGTGCAAACTAGTTGTACGGAATTACTTCTCCCCCCTCAAAACAACTCAGTGGAGCTGTGGCTGTGCGGCCCACTCTGATGTACGTGTATTGCATCCACTCCGTCCATCCATTTTACCAGCTCATTTTAGATTATAAACCCAAAAGTTAAGTAGATCCAAAACTCAAGTGGACCACACCATAGGAAATAGTGGTGATTGAACCCAACCATTAAATTGTTTTTATGGCCCACTGTAGTTTTTATTTACCATTCAACCTGCTGATTGGGTCAAAAAGATGTGATGATGAGAAAATACAAATATAAGTTCAATTCAAAACTTTCATGAACCTCGAGAAGTTTATAACAGTGGGCGTTCAATCACCACATTTTCCTCTACCACTGATCTATCTGCTTCATTTTTATGGCATGTTTGGTCAGTGGAATTGAATAGTATTGAATTGTATTAGATGGGATTAACATTATTATTGCACCATGATTGCATGTCTGAAAATACCATGGTATCGTAGTCATCCAATCCCATTTTTGGGATACAAATTTTGTCACGAGAAAACGCCTAATTAGCAAAATCATGTTTGGTGGACCATGGAATTGTAATCAATGGACCAAATTCACAATGAATGTCATTCACTTGCACACATATATAACCAGAATGTCATGTGTAAACGGTCTATATGGATAAACGGCATGGATAAAGACATGCATCAATGCAGCGCCCACATGTACAGTGGATTTCAAAATCCACATAAATCTTGCATGGACCAAATGCAATTCTATGAGACTAAATGTAATTCTTTACCACCTAATCCTAAGCTTTCCCATCCTCTTCAAATGTTGAATGGAATTGCATGGACCAAATGCGATTCTATCCCACCTAATCCTATCTAATACTTTGTGCCAAACGGGCCCTTAGAGTCATGCCATAAAAAAAAAGCTGGCAAAAAGGATGGACAATCTAAAACAAGTCAGACAACTAACCAAACAAGGCCTTCGGGTATTTCTCATTTAAAACCGTTTAATCAATGTCTACAAAATCTTCATAGTGGATGACTGAATAATTTTTTAGAATGACAAGTATAAACTGGGATTAATAATTTGGACGGTTTAATTTAAATTATTGGGATATTGTCCTAGGACTGCCTATTTTTTGGGCCGAAGACAAATTGGAGCTTACTTTAGGATATTTTCAAATCAGGTTATACTTTTAAAAAGTTAGTCAAATAATTGCCTGTCATCTAATTCAAATAGTATATACTGTATTTCACAAAAAGGCTAAAATGTCCTTAGGGTAATCTAAGTAAAATGAGAGGGGGCTTTCGATGTGACAAATCTATCCCGTTATTGTTTTCCTATCTCATTTTAGGACATGCCCAACAACAAGGCAAACCTGAGATATTTCAACTAGAGCTTTTGGATCAGCCTCATTTCTTGACATATGCCCTAAAATAGCATAACAAAATAAATGGACAGGATGGATTGGTCAATAACATCCTATAGCCCCACAAATATTTGAACAGTGGATGTTTAATTTCCACTGTTACCAGTTAGTTTAGCCCACATGAGCTTTGTTTCGGCCTCATGTTTTAGCCCACCCATAACATAAGAGGGCAAAACAAATGAAAAGGTGAATTTCTTACTAACATCAAGGTAGGCCTCACTTTATAAAGGTTAGCCGAAGCAATGGTTTTTTTTACGCTGGCCAGAGAGATAAAATCTTCCTATTATAAAAAATAAAAATAAAAAAAATCAAGGTAATATTAAATTTGTGAGAACTGTGAGTCACAATAAAGAAGGTCAATTTTTGAAAACTGGAGGAACAAATATGAGAATAGCTTAAACGTAGGTACCTTTTTTGTCTATAGGCAAAAGAGTACGTTTGACCCTATAAATGGGTAATTATTACCCTTTCATCCCTTTGAAAATTCATTAGAATTGTTGCCGTGGAAAATCGGTTCAAAAGAGTTAGTTTAAATTTTTGGACCCCATGGTCATGTATATGATATGTCTGTTTGGTTCGTCAATTTTACTACAACATTTCGAGACATGAACCGAAAAATAAGGTAGATCCAACATCAAGTGGCCCCCACTAAAGAAATAGTGCTTGATTTCCTTTTTCCCAGAGAGTGGTCCACTTGAGCTTTGGATATACCTCATTTTTTGGGTCATGCCTTAAATTCAGCTAGCATAATGGATAAACGGTGTGGATAAGTGACATGCATCATCGTGGGACCCACAAATATTTTACAGCTTTCTCAATTTTTGCATCTCAAAAGTAAAGAATGCCTTAAATACCAAAGGAAATAATTATTATACTTCACCAGGAATTGGAAAATCAAATAGGCCCTAAATTATTTTCATGTAATGCATGAAAATTTTTAAGTATTTATGAAGAACGTTCATGTCACCTATCATATCCTGTCATAATATCAATGTTTCTCTTTTCTGATTCCAACCGTGACATGTTTCGGTCAAGAGTTGTGTAATTGTGTACAAACATTGTATGGTGAACTTTCGCAGTCCGCCACATCTTTCCATGGCTGTGGGATATATATATTATATATATATATATATATAGATATATATATATATATATATATATATATATATGGGTTTGCTTGTTAGTACACACTCCATGTTAGCCACCCCCGCCAGGATCGATACCAAGACCTCAACTGTTGAAACGAGGTATCTCTACTTAGTCTGCCAGTTGAGCTATGGATCTGGGTGTTGTGAGATATTCATATTATGTACAAGATGAGCCATGACTGCTGCTCCATATTAGGAAGGCCACACCGTAGAAATCACCTCTTAGCCATGGTTTGATTAAACTTGAATGTAGGGATTTTCACAACAAACCATCTTTTAGGTGGTCTATTAGAGTGTGTGCGTCGCACTTGAATGATCCTTCATACTATCATATCAAAATTTTATTTATAAAAAAAAAAAAAAAAAAAGGAAAGGAGATAACTATTAGCTATAACTAGGGGTCACACGGTTCGGTTCGGTCCGGTTTTGGGGTGAAATTGAAATCAAACCATTTCTTACGGTTTCGGGATTTTCGGAACTGGAACCGGACCGTTAGCACCCTAGAACCGAATCGGAAACGGACCGTGAAAACCGGTTCGGTCCCGATCGGTTCCACCGTTCTGGGCTTTTATAATCTGGCCCAATTGCATGTTCTATTTTATAATTTAGCCTATGTCCATTTGTGTTGGGATCCACTTGATAAATGGTTTAGATATTGCATATGGTATGAAAAAATACATTTATAAAAGCAAGCAAAGGGTGCATTGTAAACATAAATCATGAGTCAAATATACAACTAAAATATATTGTAAACTCACGGTTCTACGGATCGGATCCACGGTTCAGATCATTGTTCGGTTCAGTTCTACATACTCCCAAACTAGAACCGAACTGAACTAAACGGTTCTTTAATTTTTGGAACCGGAACCAGTGCACTTTAGAACCAGACCCAACCGGACCGTTTGGTTGTTTGGTCCAGTTCCACGGTTCTACCAATTCGATGTGCACCCCTAGCTATAACCTTTTCTTTCACAACATGGTTTTTTTAGCTTTTGCACATTTTTTGCCAGCAATTTAGTTGTATAAAAGGTAAAAAACAATTAGTCATAGCTAGTTCTTTACGTAAGAAGCAATGGTATATATATATATATATATATAATATATATATCTATATATATATATATATATATATATATATATATTAGTGTGGTCATGATAATAATGGTATTGTTGTCACCTTTCATGTTCTTTGTTTTGTAATAATCCGTCAAGAGCCAGTATCTAATGTTTGTTATAAATATATTGATTTTAATATATATTTTAATAATATATTATAATAAAGTATTGAAAAAAAAAATGTTTGAAAAAACACGTTTTTCAAGATTTTGGGAATAGTCCCACATGGGAAAGAGAAGAGAAAGAAATCGGGTTTAAATGAAAACAGTGGAGTATTATAATATTTACCTGCGTAGTCCGTGGACTATGGACCTTGCGTGTTCCAGTGCGAAGCACTGGAACACCCGCGCGCGCGCTCGCGCTCGCGCTCGCGCTCGGGCTCGGGCACGGGCACGGGCACGGGCACGGTCTCGGACTCGGACTCGGACTTGGACTTGGTCTCGGTCTCGGTCTCGGTCTCGGTCTTGGGCTTGGGCTCGGTGCGAGGGCGTGGGCATGTGAGGCAGTGTGGCAGTGTGGCTGTAGAGGCGCTAGTGGCGCACTTTGCACTTCGCACGTGCGCATCGTGTCGCAGAGGGTCGCTCCCTTCGCGAACCGGAGCGAGACAGGTGCGAGTCGCGGTGCGAGTCGCGGTGCGACTAGTGGCTAAGGCAGATGTTGGACGAAAATCAAGTGGACTGAATGAGAGTCCCTCTGATTATATAGAGGCTGGAAATATAGCTGTTGCACAAATGTGTAACAGCTATGGAGTTAATTACAGAAACTGTTGCTAACAGTCATAAAACGGCTAGCCCAACAGCTATAAAATGGCTAGCCAGCTCTCTCACAACAGCCATATAACGGCTAGTTTCCAACAGCCATATAACGGCTAGTTTTCTCCAACAGCTAGAAAACGGTCATGGAATTTAATTCCCTGGACCATAAACCCCAGCCATCATAGCCTATAAAAAGAGGGTCTAGATGGGTTTCCAATCAATCTCAACTCACTCCAGCAAACCCATACGAACATTGACAGCCAGCCCCTCTCCACTCATAGAATATTATAGTAATTCCAGCAACAAAGCAAGGATTGAACCTTAGCTTGAAGAATAGACCAGAGGTGTGGTCTAGGACTGTTCAACTGAACCAGTGGCTGACGATTTGGACTGACCAGTGCAGTGGTCAAAATAATTTTCTCTTTCTTCTTCTTTCTTTTGGGATTTTTCTTTTATATTGTAATATTGCCAGATTAGTGTGTAAAAGAGTTCCATTTGGTGGGCCTTCGTGTTTGCTGAACGCAGACCCACACCAGGCTTGTCGTATCCTAGAAGCAATTTGCCTGTAACCTATCAGCATACTCAATCCACTTGAGTAGGGGCAAATAACGCTTTAAGGACAGCGTTTCAGACGTGCTTCAGCCTGTCCTTAGTTCTGACCATAGTGATTTTTGGTTTCCATATTATACAGATATTACATTAATCTGTATAAAATTCTCAACAATCTTAAAGCGTTATTTCTGTAATGGAAGCCGACAGTGTTTCATCCATCAAGCTGATGAATCAGGACTTGATACGTCTTGATCGGTTCGATGGAACCAATTTTACGAGATGGCAAGACAAGCTAAAATTTCTCCTAACGGCGCTAAGGATCTACTACATACTAGATCCAAATTTGCAAGCACTACCTGAAGCAACCGACGACGACACACCTGAACAGGTGGCCGCCCGCACCAAACGAGCCGAAGACGAACTCTTGTGTCGAGGACACATTCTGAACGCTCTCTCCGACCGACTGTACGATCTGTACCAACAGACGTCATCAGCAAAGGAGATCTGGACTGCTCTGGAGTTCAAATACAAAGCTGAAGAAGAAGAAGGTACCAACAAGTTTCTCATCGCCAGGTATTTTGACTTCAACATGGTAGATAACAAACCGCTGCTACCCCAAATCCAAGAATTGCAGCTAATAGTAAACAAAATCAAAGCGATAAAGATAGATCTTCCTGAATCATTCCAAGTCGGGGCTATAATTGCCAAATTGCCACCGATGTGGAAAGACTATAGAAAGAAGTTGCTGCATAAAACTGAGGACTACACACTGGAACAAATCCAGAAACACCTCAGAATTGAGGAAGAATCCCGTAACCGTGACAGAAAGAATGATAACGGGAATGCCTCGTCCAAGGTTCATGCAGTAGAGTAACTCTAATAAACAAACATCCCGAGAAGGACAATTCCCTGAAACCCAATAAAGGGAAATTCAAGAAAAACACCCAAAAGAAGAACGGAAAGTTCAAAGGCCCATGCCATGTCTGTGGAAAAACCGGGCACTATGCTCGAGTATGCCGATATCGCAAGTCTAAACAAGAGGCAAGTGCAGTAGAGAAGGCGATATAGTGGCTATGATCACTGAGGTGAATACCATCCAAGGCAAAGTTCCAGGTTGGTGGTATGATACTGCCGCTACAGTACATGTGTGCTACGACAAATCAGCCTTCAAAACCTATGAGGAATTGACCGATGGTCAAGAAGTCCAAATGGGTAATGAAGTCCGATCAAAGGTCGTCGGCAAAGGAACTGTCGAACTGATATTCACATCTGGGAAGAAAGTGATTCTGACCAATGTACTGCACGTTCCAGACATGAGGCGAAACTTAGTTTCTGGGGACCTTCTGGGTAAACCAGGCATAAGGGTGGTGTACGAGTCAGGAAAACTGATCTTGTCTAAGAATGGGAATTTTGTCGGGAAGGGATATGCTTGTAACGGAATGGTTAAGTTTTCTCTGAATGAAAGTAGCACTTCTGCGTATATGGTTGAATCCTCTGGACTGTGGCACGATAGACTAGCCCATATAGGGTATAGTACCTTGAAGTTCATGGCTAAGAATGGTTTAATCTCATACACAGATAATGAAACCGAAAAATGTGAAGTGTGCATACGATCCAAAATGACGAAGAAGAAACCTTTTCCAAGTGTTGAAAGATCGTCTCAAATATTGGATCTTGTGCACAGTGATATCTGTGAGTTAAACGGCATTCTTACTCGTGGAGGTAAACGGTACTTCATAACCTTTATAGATGATTGCTCTAGATATGTGTATGTGTACCTATTAAAAGCAAAGATGAAGCATTAAACATGTTTAAAGTATATAAAGCAGAAGTAGAGAATCAACTAAATAAGAAGATTAAAATTCTCCGTAGCGATAGAGGAGGAGAATACTTCTCCAATGAATTCGATAACTTCTGTGAAGAACATGGACTGATACATCAATGTACAGCGCCATACACACCTCAACAAAACGGAATAGCTGAAAGAAAGAATAGAACATTAGTAGAAATGGTCAACTCAATGCTGATAAGAGCAAAGTTGCCACTAAATCTATGGGGTGAGGCACTGCTTGCAGCATGCCATATTATAAACAGAATTCCGTCTAAAAAATATAGAATATCTCCATATGAAACATGGAGAGGAAGAAAACCTAACCTAGGATATCTTAAAGTGTGGGGGTGTCTTGCATATTGTAGAACCCCTGACCCAAAAAGAACTAAGTTAGGACCAAGAGCTATTAAGTGTGCCTTCGTAGGGTATGCACAAAACAGTAAAGCTTATAGACTTCTAGACATGGAGTCTAATACAATAATAGAATCAAGAGACGTTGAGTTCTTTGAGAACTCACTATCCTTGGAGTCTAAGGATAATGACATCCAATCTCCTAATAGAGAACAAGATAGCACAGCCCCACAGATAGTAGAAGCTCCTATTGAACCTCGTAGGAGTCAAAGAACAAGAATAGAGAAGAGTCTAGGAGATGACTACATAGACTCACAACGTATCATTTTCCATCTAGTAGAAGCAGATAGAGAAAATGTTATAAGACAAATACCTATAGTGATGAATATAGAAGATGATCCTAAATCATATAAAGAGGCTATATCCTCTAGAGACTCAGCTTTCTGGAAAGAAGCTATAAACGATGAAATGGAATCCATACTATCAAATCAAACATGGGAACTAGTAAACTTACCTCCAGGTTCTAGGCCCATAGGTTGCAAGTGGGTATTTAGGAAGAAATATCACACTGATGGGACTATCCAAACCTTTAAAGCTCGACTAGTAGCTAAGGTTTTAGACAAAAAGAAGGGATAGATTATTTTGACACATACTCACCTGTAGCTAGGATAACATCCATTAGGATATTATTTGCGCTAGCTTCTATACATCATCTTCACATCCATCAAATGGATGTAAAGACCGCTTTCCTGAATGGTGACCTCAATGAGGAGGTATACATGGAACAACCTGAAGGGTTCATTCTACCAGGAAATGAAAACAAAGTATGTAGATTAGTCAAATCATTGTATGGATTAAAACAAGCACCAAAACAGTGGCATGAGAAGTTTGATTCCAAAATACTATCTCATGGTTTCATGCATAATGTAGCTGACAAATGCATATACTCTAAAGTAGATGGTAGTTATATCGTTATTATTTGTCTATATGTAGATGACATGTTAATAATAAGTAACAAAATGGAAGGTGTGACTGAAACAAAAAGGTTTCTATCTTCTGTATTCAAAATGAAGGATCTTGGACAAGTTGATACCATTCTAGGTATCAAAGTTAAAAAACATTGTGGGGGTTATGCTTTGTGTCAATCTCATTATATTGAGAAGATACTAAACAAGTTTAACCATCTAAATATAAAGGAAGCAAAAACCCCATTTGATCCAAGTATCAAGCTAAAAGAAAATACTGGAAGAACAGTTGCACAATTAGAATATGCAAGTGCTATAGGAAGTCTAATGTATGCTATGCAATGCACTAGACCAGATATCGCATATGCTGTAAGTAAACTTAGTAGGTTTACTAGTAACCCCAGTACTGAACACTGGAATGCAATCAGTAGAGTCCTTGGTTACTTAAAAGCAACCAAAGATTTAGGACTATTCTATTCAGAGTTTCCTGCCGTATTGGAAGGATATACCGATGCGAGCTGGATATCGAGTGCAGGGGACAACAAGTCTACTACAGGGTGGGTATTCACCCTAGGAGGTGCAGCTGTATCTTGGGGATCCAAGAAACAGACTTGCATAACGCATTCGACTATGGAGTCTGAATTCATAGCCCTGGCTGCAACAGGCAAAGAGGCTGAGTGGCTAAGGGATCTTCTATTAGAAATCCCTTTCTGTGTAAAGCCTATATCGGCTGTGTCACTACATTGTGATAGTGAAGCCACATTAGCTAGAGCCTATAGCGGCACTTATAATGGTAAATCTAGACATATCAGTCTTCGACATGATTATGTCAGACAATTGATTCGAGATGGAATCATTGCTATTTCCTATGTGAAATCAAGCAACAACCTAGCAGATCCTTTTACTAAACCTCTACCGAGAGAGGTAGTAAAGGCTACATCTAGAGGGATGGGGTTGAAACTCTTCAACCAAAGTTCCACCAGTGATGGTAACCCAACCTAAAATCAGAAAATCTCTAATTTTGGGTTTAATGGGTAAGAACAAGTCACTGATATGTGGAAAGTTTTTCAGCACTGAATAATAAAACCTCATCCATAATAGATAAGTGCTGAGCGTTACGTAAGAGGGTTGAGTCTGAGAACTCTTAATGAAATCCAGTCTATAGGACAAGTGTTTTAAAGTAACGGAGACACTGGAAGGATTTCACCTATATGAACGTAGAGATGGTGCCGTCTCTCATGAGAGTTAGGAGTTTTTCTCTCGGGATCGTTCACGAATTAGGATAAGCACATGGCCATTAAATGTGCTGAGCAAGATTGTGGGAACTCTAATAAACACATAGCGAATATGTGTGTGGTTTCTCCAACTCTGTTATCTAGGAATAACTGGTTCAAAGCTGCGGCTACCAGTAATTTCGATAGAGTTTTGAGATACTTACACTAAGGGAAGATTAAAATCGAAAGATATCTTTCTTTATGCATATAAGCTGATTATTCTGGCAGTATTGTTTAAACCGAGAAAATATTTTATAAAATCAAGTGGGGGATTGTTATAAATATATTGATTTTAATATATATTTTAATAATATATTATAATAAAGTATTTGAAAAAAATGTTTGAAAAAACACGTTTTTCAAGATTTTGGGAATAGTCCCACATGGGAAAGAGAAGAGAAAGAAATCGGGTTTAAATGAAAACAGTGGAGTATTATAATATTTACCTGCGTAGTCCGTGGACTATGGACCTTGCGTGTTCCAGTGCGAAGCACTGGAACACCCGCGCGCGCGCTCGCGCTCGCGCTCGCGCTCGGGCTCGGGCACGGGCACGGGCACGGTCTCGGTCTCGGTCTCGGTCTCGGTCTCGGACTCGGACTTGGACTTGGACTTGGACTTGGACTCGGTCTCGGTCTCGGTCTCGGTCTCGGTCTTGGGCTTGGGCTCGGTGCGAGGGCGTGGGCATGTGAGGCAGTGTGGCTGTAGAGGCGCTAGTGGCGCACTTTGCACTTCGCACGTGCGCATCGTGTCGCAGAGGGTCGCTCCCTTCGCGAACCGGAGCGAGACAGGTGCGAGTCGCGGTGCGACTAGTGGCTAAGGCAGATGGTTGGACGAAAATCAAGTGGACTGAATGAGAGTCCCTCTGATTATATAGAGGCTGGAAATATAGCTGTTGCACAAATGTGTAACAGCTATGGAGTTAATTACAGAAACTGTTGCTAACAGTCATAAAACGGCTAGCCCAACAGCTATAAAATGGCTAGCCAGCTCTCTCACAACAGCCATATAACGGCTAGTTTCCAACAGCCATATAACGGCTAGTTTTCTCCAACAGCTAGAAAACGGTCATGGAATTTAATTCCCTGGACCATAAACCCCAGCCATCATAGCCTATAAAAAGAGGGTCTAGATGGGTTCCAACCATCTCAACTCACTCCAGCAAACCATACGACATTGAAGCCAGCCCTCTCACTCATAGAATATTATAGTAATCCAGCAACAAAGCAAGGCTTGAACCTTAGCTTGAAGAATAGACCAGAGGTGTGGTCTAGGACTGTTCAACTGAACCAGTGGCTGACGATTTGGACTGACCAGTGCAGTGGTCAAAATAATTTTTCTCTTTCTTCTTCTTTCTTTTGGGATTTTTCTTTTATATTGTAATATTGCCAGATGTGTGTAAAAGAGTTCCATTTGGTGGGCCTTCGTGTTTGCTGAACGCAGACCCACACCAGGCTTGTCGTATCCTAGAAGCAATTTGCCTGTAACCTATCAGCATACTCAATCCACTTGAGTAGGGGCAAATAACGCTTTAAGGACAGCGTTTCAGACGTGCTTCAGCCTGTCCTTAGTTCTGACCATAGTGATTTTTGGTTTCCATATTATACAGATATTACATTAATCTGTATAAAATTCTCAACAATGTTTAGCTCAAATGGCCCACGAGCATTTTATATTATTGAGGGTGATTGTCATTTACACGAAAAGGTTGTCAATTACATCCTATACAAACACGTCTCTAAGTGGAGATATCCTTATAAGGTAGTCACGGGGTAGTATGTTTTTTTATCTTGTGTCAAGTTATGTGCATGTTGATGTGTACTCTTACTTAAGGTAAAGTACCAGAGTCTGTGCATTGTATTCAAGTGGTCCTTTCAGCGACTGTATTATTTTCTGGCTTATAGATTTAAAAAAATAATTAGACCAATTTAACCCTAATTTTTTCAATCTCTCCATGGTTCATGTGTTCGCGCCAATTGAATGTCTTGCATGCCCAATGGGAAAAGGCATTTATTTTTTATTATTATTTTTACTTTGCATCTCGAAGCACACTATGATAGGCTGTTTCCTTTCTAATGCAATTATATATTCCTTTCTTGGTTAATGAGAAGGAAATAATATGTCACTCCTTACATCAGCCGTGAAGGTTGTGAGGTAAGGGAGTGAAGGTTGTTTAGTAAGGGAGCTGATGAAGTGAGATCAGGCCTCACCCAAGACTGTGCTGCCTTAACATGGAGCCCACCGTAAAGTATGTATTCTATATCCACGTTGTCCATTCATTTTTTCAGATCATTTTAGGGCATTATCCTAAAAATAAAGTCGATTCAATAATTAGGTAGACCATATATATCATAGGAAACAATGGTAATTAACTATTAATGAGCCACAAAAGTTTTGGATCAACCTAACATTTATTTTTTCTCCTCATCTAGGATTATATGACCTTATTAACAGATTGGATGACAAATAAATAGTAGAGAAACATTAAGGTGCACCTTAAGAAATTTTTAATGGTAGGGTCATACTCCATTAATTTGGTAAATGGTTTTGCTTTATTTTTTAGATTATGTAATAAAAATATATAGAAAAACGGATGAAGAGAGTTCAAACAAAATAAATACATCAAGGTGGCCCCACAGTAAGGGCCACAATATCTTAGATGAGTCCGAGGTCTCACCTAATTAGCTGCTTGGGCAAGTTAATGGGCCGTGGATTTGGTGGATCTCTGACTGTGGATCCCATCTTGATGTATGTATCTTAAATCCACTCTATACATCTATCTATGTTGAAAGCTCATTTTATGGTAAGATACTAAAAATTAAGCATATCCAAATCCTGGATGGACTGCAACACTGGAAACACTGATGATGGAATACCAGCATTAAAAAATACTTGGACGAAGGTACCACACAAATATCAGCTTGATGTAAAAATTTTGCGGCCACAAGGAGTTTTTAATTTTGAATCTCCACTGTTTCCTGTGGTGTGGTCCACCTAAGCTTTGTATCTGCTTCGTTTTTTACACCACGCTTTAAAATGAGCTTTCAAGACGGATGCACTGAGTGACTTTTAAGTTAAATACATCATGAGATTTAGGTCCCACAGTCAAGGTTCCACCTGCCTAGGCGGATCGCGCCGGAGGTAAGCATCTACGCCTTACCATAGATAATCAGAGCTATTCATCCGATCAGCCCAAAATGGCATTGCTGGAAATGCAAATCGCGACGATTAGATAACCACAACCATCAAATTAATGAACTTTTCTCGTTGAATGTGAACGTGTGGCCATTAAAATTCTAGTTGGCTGCCACGTCGACTACGAAATGACTCAGACAATCGGATTTTCGCACCCTCCGTCCTCAGACCGTAGGGCCCACCGAGTGAATGGTTCCTATCTTCGTTCATATAACCTGCTTTAAAAAATTCAAAAAAAAAAAAAGAGAAAAAAAGTGCTTATTTTAGTCATTTTCGCAGTAGTAACCGCTCTACTTTATCCACCGACACTCGAATAACCAAGGTTGGTTAGTGGTTACAATGGGGCCCACTCCTACCTGATTCCTGTCCTCAGATGTCATCTAACCTTTTAATTAAAGGAGATCATATGTGGTTGAGCCTTTACGACGAGGATATGGTAGACAAATATCTCTACAGCACACGCACGGGTAATTTATCAATCGGGACCGCTCATCTACTTTATCCTACACCTGATAGTAAATGTATCAAAATATACATTGATCGGATGATCCCTGCCTTCTGATTAGCAGCCGTAAAATCAGTTGTAGCTAATAGAAATAGCTAATCAGCATTAAGTGATGTAAAGTAAAAAGTGATATATGTGATTCTCTAATACGTGTGATTTTTGAAACATATGCCTTCCATGACAGGTGGCACTAGATGGATGGTTCCGATTGATGCATACCCTGCCATGTCTGCTATTGAGAGATGACTCTGGAACGTCGCGCTCTACTGTAAAGATCTTACACTTGACATTTCAGGAGTTATTAAAGTCAGACCACATGGGCAAAGCACGTGTCAATCGTATCTTTTTTTGTTACAGAGCTTTGATAGACTCGCCCGCACCGCTACACATGGCCACGTAACCCGGCCCAAAAAATCAGGCCAGTCAACTCTTCGAGTGGACGGGACGTGTATACATATGAGAGGTGGAAGGCAAATTGACGGCCCAAATACAACATCCATGTGGTCCCACCTGATGAGTGGCCCTGCTGTTATATTATTTGATCAGGTGATTTATGTGGTGTGGCCCACCGCATTCACGATTTCGTATGCCCCACCACATCTGATGTGAATCCCGTCGTCTTCTCATTTCCTATTTCAGACAGCGATTTTGACTAGGGCTTAATATATCCTACCATTGACCATGGCGAGGACTATGTCCCATCACCTTCCGATTAATAAACTGATGTAATTACGTACCTAAAGCTCAATTTGCGTATGTTTTTGTCATTTTATTTCTCAGACTTGTCTCAATATACTGCTTACCATCAGGGATAAGGCCGGTACTTATAGAAGTTTCGAATAAAGCTTTTAGGGCATGCTTGCTTTGCTAACACCGTAATAGGATGCTTTTAGGGCGTGTTTGTTTAGTTAATTAGCCCTTAATAAAAGAACATGTCATCAGGGGTAATCTAGACATGAAGTCATTTCATCGTTCGGATGCAAGTGTTTTCGGGAGAGGTAAAGGAATTTATAGTAATTGTACTTTGATGTGAATCGTTCATCGTGTAAGCCCCACCTTGGATATGAACAGTAGTTCATCATGTGGGAGCTCCTTTGATATAGACTTGTAGAGAGAGAGAGAGAGTTAAAAGGTATAAAGTTTTTTTTTTTAAACAACTTACAAAGATGAAAGAATGATCCTCTTTGTAAAAACACTTTAATGGGTTTAACACCCTAATCAGCATATTGCGGGCGATTGATGTAAAGATTGAAAATGAAGAAAATGTCGCGCTTCGGCTCTGTTCAATACCAGATTTGTGGGATGGTTATGAATCTCAGCAACACTCTAGATCTCAGCACGGAGTTAGCCATGTCTACATTATGTACTAAATAATCTTGTAGAAAAAATGCATCGAGAATATGTTGGTGATGATATGATGGTCAGAGGAAGATCTAATGAGAACGATGTGGGTGGGAGAGATTAGACGAGATCTAAGTGGAAAGTATACAAAACAAGTAGGTGTTAGCTAGAATTGCATAAAGAATTGTCACTTGTGTAGAAATTGCAGACTCGAGAAAGCAAATCAAAAAAATTACAAATTTGATTCACATGATCAAACATCATATTCAAATGGTTTCCAAAGATATTTAATCAAGAGACACAATTCATTCGATGATGGGGAAGTATTATCTACAGTGAATCCATAAGAGAATTTGAGCCATCGATGGATCTTAGATTTGGTCACTTCATTTCATATGACTCCACACAGATATTATTTATATACATATCAGTCATGTGATGGGAGCATAGTTACATGAGTGATGATAATATGTGTAAAATTGTGGAGATTGGAGATGTCAAATTACTATATTTGATGGATCACACATACATTTTCTGGTGTGCGCACGATTAAACCTGCAGAAGAGTCTTCTCCCATTAGAAAAGTTCGATGAAGATTACTATAATTTTTTTAATGAGAAGTGTTGATGGAAAATTGTAAAAGGAAAGATGGTGGTGGCAAAATAAAAGTTAATTGATGGCTTATATCATTTAATTGGAGATATCGTGGTTGGTTGGTGATGCTATTGTTGCCAATGCCATGACAAATTCTACAACAATCTGACATAGGGGTTGGGCCACATGAGTAAGTCGGGACTAAAGATATTTTTGATCGAAATTTATTTCCTAGTTTAAAATCTACTAATTTAGATTTTTTTGTAGAGCTCATTTTCCTTTATCCACTATTGACGCAGGGAGAGGACGTGAGGTCGAGCATCGTCTTCCTCAAGAGGATAACTATTCCGAATCCACAGAACTTCTCTAGACTCCTCACAGAGACTTCTCGAATCCACGAGAAAAGAGAACAAAAAATAGAAATAAATTCTAAATAAATTCAAAATAGATTAATGAATCCATAAAAACGAGTTCACAACCCTTTAAATAAGGGTACTAAGCAATGGGAAAGAAATCAAAATCAAACTACAACTAGGACTCCTAGAATTCGCGACTTACTATAAATAGTAAACTTACTATTTATAGACGATCGTGATGTCTACTAGTGCGCAAGGTTTTCGGCCAAAAATAGTAAGTGTCCTATTTGGCTTCACCAACCCGTTCTCCTAATTATTCTAAGCTCTTTTCACGTTGGGCGCAACTCCTAAAGCCCGACGGATGAAGAGTTATAAGCAAACTAAAACTTACTATTTATAGTAAAAACGAAATTGAAACAGGGAAACGACCGTCAAATCAGGGGTTTCTGGCAATTCCGAGCATCGCAACCCGGCATAGCGGGGTTGGTTGGCTAAAGTAGCTCGTTCTACCCCCAAAATCATATATTTTTCATCGGCTAACTCATCCCGGATTGTGAGATACGCCTGATTTAAGGTCTGATGGTCTAGATCACTTCTGTCGCCGACCAAGCCTTTTCTGATCCATCTTTGCCATGTAATTGTCCGCGACCCGCTCTACATCAACTATCAAAAGTAAGGATGTTTTAAATTTAATTCATTTTAATACTTAAGAAGTTATAGTCGAATTCTTGAGAGGTTTAAAGTACTTTATTTTGTTATTGATGATTTTTTCAAAAATGTATGAGTTTACATTTTAAAAAGGAAAAGTGATGCTTTTACTTATTTTACCAACTTTAAAGCAAAATTAAAGGAAAATAAAATTAAGTGTTTAAGAACTGATAATGGATTAGAGCACACCTCAAAAGAATTTATTTTTTTTTACAAAGAACATGGGAGACATTGAGAGGCACTATATAGTCCTTGGTACTCCATAAAAGAATGGATTTGCAGGACATATGAACGATACGCTTATGGATAGTGTTAAAAGCATGTCACATTCGGCTAGGCTCGTGCAGTGTTTTGGGCAGGAGCTGTTAATACGGTTTGTTACTTGATAAATCATTCTGTTACTACTGCACTAGATTGCAATATCTCTGAAGAGGTGTGGCCTGAAAAAACTTGTTAATTATTCATTATGATGCTTATGTGCGAATTTCCCAAATAGCACAGGAATAAGCTGGATGTGAGGTCCAGAAAGTGTATTTTTCTTGGCTATGCACATGAAACAATGAGGTACAGATTGTGGAACCCTACTGCCCATAAGTTAGTTATTCGCTAAGATGTGGTTTTTAAGAAAAAACTTATATGACTCAATCGAGAAGTTTTATTAAAGACAAGAAGAATATAGTTTGTTAGCTGAATGGACTGCTTTATGGTTTAAAGCAAACACGATGGTGTTAGTACAAGTAGTTTAATTCATTCATTGTGAGCTTGAAATTTCGAAAATGTGGAGCAGACCACTGTGCTATATGTTCTTAGTTATGATAATTGTCGCTTTATTATCTTGTTATTGTTTGTGGATGAAATGTTGATTGTAAGTACTAATAGAGATACTATTACTACATTAAAAGCTTGTTTAGGTAGGGAATTTGATATGAAGGATTTGAGTATCATTAATTAAATTATTGGGATAATCGTATTTAGAGATAGGAAGAACAAAAAAGTATGGATAACCGAGAAGCGTTATGTTGAAAGAATTCTACGCTGCTTCAGCATGCATAATTCTAACTTTGTCAGTACCCCATTTTCCATTGGTTGCAAGTTGTCTACAGATTAGTGTCTTAGTACAAAATCGGAAAAGATAGATATGTTTCAAGTATCATAACCATCGGTGGTAAGGAATCTTATGTGTTGTTATGGTGTGCACTAGATCAAACATTGCACAAGCATCAGGAGCAATCAATAAATACATGGGGAACCCAGGTAGGGATCATTAGACTATTGTACGAAGTGGATCTTTTAGGGCCTGTTTGGCCAAACCGATCCCACAATATTAGGAGGGAGGTGATCGCGATATCCCGGGATATGCACGAGCCAAACAGACCCGGTGAACTTGTCCCGGGATAAGCAATCCCATGGATCTTAAAACAATCCACTGACATCACCATCATTACCTTAAAATTGATCCCATCCCTTGGTTGGACGGATTGGAAGGTAAAATCCCGGGATATGCTGGGCATGCCAAGCAAACCTAGTGAACTTGTCTCGGGATATACCAATCCCATGGATCTTAAACCAATCCACTGACCACACCATCATTACCTTAAAATCCATCGCATCCCTCCTAATCCCATGGGATTCACCCGGCCAAACAGGCCCTTATTGCTTGAAGGGTACTTCTGATACGATTATTTGTTATAGCAATTAAAATTTAGAGTTGGTTGGGTTTGTGGATGCAAGCTATGTAGGAGACCGTGATAATAAAAAGATCTACTACAAATTATATTTTCTCTTTGGCTGCTGGCAGTTCAGTTAGTTGGATGTTGAAATTGCGGTTAGTGGTGGCCTTGTCTACTAAAAAGGTAAAGTACATGTCAGCTACACAAGCATGTAAGGAAGCTATTTGGTTGAAGATGTTACTAGCCGGAAGAATTAAAATTCAAGCACAAAGTAGTGGTAATTCATCGTGATAGTCAAAGCGCGTTACATTTGTCAAAGAATCCAGTATTTACTGCTCAGACCGAGCACATCGATGTTTAGTATCATTTTGTTCATGACGTGGTAGAAGATTGTCAAATCTCATTACAGAATATTCACATAGATGACAACATAACAAATATGTTAACAAAGCTTATTACAAGGGAAGGGAAAAATTAACTTAGTACAAGACTTTTCTTGGACTTGTTGTCACCTAGTTAATGGTGATGTTTGGGCAACTGTTATTGGGAGTATTTTTTACACTATTAGAGGAACTAGTCTTTAAGTAGGAGAATGTTGTGGCGGTAGAACTCCACTGATCTTCTTCTTCTCTTCTTCTTCTTCTTCTTCTTCTTCTTCTTCTTCTTTTGCGTCTCTCTCTATCACTCTTTGTGTACGGTCGACCATACGGCCACATATAGTAAAGCCTACTTCCTCTAGACATTATGATATGCACTTTCTTGTGATGTGGTCTATATAAGAAGGTCATGGGTAGAGATAGGTATTTCTATTAATTTGTCTTCTAAAATATTCCTTGGTATGGAATTCCTTGTATGGGTAGGAGAGAAGCAAGCCTTGTATTTGTTGGGGATTTGTGCTGCGAAATCACACAGATCTAGATCTAGGATAGCAATCCAATGGCA
>JAJHSJ010000002.1:110885025-110985025 GCA_021015155.1 Magnolia officinalis
GTGGGTCTTTCGACCTAATGGGGAAGATGACGGGCCGATCAAGGCAGATTTTTATCTGCGGAGTATTAAGATGATTTGGTCCATTTGGACGGCTCGGATGGGACCTCTGATCACTACAGGGGCTACTAATTTAGCCAATCATCGACGTTTCGTGCACCTCGCGAGATTTCCCGTGCCTCCAAGGTTTTCTCGCAAGATGGGAGGCTACTCTGAGAGAGCCGTTGCAGCCTTACAATGAACGACAGAGATTACTCCTCGTGGCCTGGTGAAAGGTTTGGGTCGCGCCCACGAATTCTCCTGAAATGGTAATGTTCCCCATAACTTTTAGCTTCTCAGTCGGTTGTTCGCCCATTTTCAGCAATGAAAGGAGAGTGCGGATCAAAGCTCGGAAGGACGACTGGGATGGAGGGAAAAGGGCAGACGCGGATTGCCCTTGTGGCAATCCCTCGATGCTTTCTATTTTCGAGAAAAAGGACCCTATCGTACGTTGCCATCTATCCCTTACTCATGTACATGCACGTTTGCATGGGTTGGGTTGGCTAACGGGGACCTGGTCGTCTGAAGTTCTCCTACCTGATGGACAGTCCAGATCTACTGGACGGTGGCCCAAAGTGGGCCACATTTCATCCAAACGGACGCTGTCCATTCTACGCAGGCGAACAAAGAGAAGTTCTCACGTTTTTTTTTTGGATTTCCATGGGTCAATGCTCGTTTGACCGCTTGGGCAGTCCGGTGCACGTCACGCATGTTGATTGTGGTGCACGCACACTCCCGTGTGGGCCCCATCACGATGGACTCGCGCAATCCGCACCGTCCATTCTTCTAGGTGGTCACATTTGAGGGGTTTGACCAATGATCAGAATGATCCAATACTTGGGTGGCCCGTAAGTCATGATTGGGGCGCTTACAAATGGATTTCCACTGATCTGAGGGTTAAATTCCCTCGAACCCAGGTATTAATGGCCCAAAGGGTCCTAGAGTTATGGGTATGTCTAGGCCCAACCATTTTGACTATTGGGCAGACTTGGAACAATGTTTTTTTTTTTTCATGAGTTATTGCCATTGGTTTACGCCTAGACACCTAGCTATCTGCGACTCTTATTTATAGGGTCCACCTCTAATCTGAGTCATCGGTGTGGATCATCTATTCCAATCCAGGTACGTCTACTTTTTTGAGCAAATGGAGGTTGGACTCAATGGTCGGGGTAAGGATCAGATTTGATTGTCGAATTAATCCATGAGATTAGTGGATGTTTTGAGCAGTCCTGATGAGTGGTTGAAGTTCATTCTCACCATCTTTGTTTAGGTTATAAATGTTTATTAATTAGCAATTACACTAACAATGGTTTTGATGGTAACACCCCGATGGTAACACCCGTGTACTAGAGGTGCAGGGTGTTACACTTGTGCAGGGAAATGTCATTTCTCTTTTTCATTATTTTTTTCTTCATTTTTTTTTTTCACGGAGGAGACCATTTCGCCACTAGGACCGGTGTCACCTTCGTGAGACCCACTCCAGCAAGCTTCCTGTCTGCATCCAATGTCATTCCAGTGAGCTTTTAAAGATTTTTTGCCACTCTCCGACGTACAAGCTATGCCGGCCAAAGGGCGGTTTATGTTAGGATAATAGTGACTTTTGTATGTTGTTTTTATTTTTGTTGGTGGATATCAATGGTGGAAGTTTATGAAAGGGAGGATGATGCAGTGGTTCCTTTTATAATTATTTTTTTATTAGTATAAATGATGAGAGTTTGTGGAACGGATAAATTTTATAATGGAAGAATTTTATAATGAAAGAATATTGTAATGGATGAATTTTAAAATAAAAAAAATATTATAATGAATGAATGTGATGAATGTTGTAATGGATGAATTTGTAGTGGAAGAATGTTGAAATGAACGGTCATAACTGTCATAACTCCCCATGGGTTGTAGATCCCACGAAAATAATCATAACTCCCCCCATTACATGCTAATTTGGGTGATTTTATACTCGTTGGAAAAATAATTTGATGAACTTTCAAATGATTTTTGAATCACCTTATTTAGACACTATTTGGTTATCCAAAAGTGGGCCCAAAGTTCATTATAACATTTATCACCGAATGATATTCAAATAGATGAACTTTGGGCCCACTTTTAGGTAATCAAATGATATCCAAATGATATGATTCTAAAACTATTTGTAATTTCATCAAATTATCTTTCCAACAAATATAATATCACCCAAATCAGACATGTAACGAGGGGAGTTATGACCCTTTTTATAGGATTGCTTACAGTGAGTATCGGCGACCCACAATAATTTTGGACCAACTTTTAGGCAATAAAATGGTGTATAAATGAAGTGATTCTAAATGCATTTGAAATTTCATCAATTTAACTTTTCAAAGAGTATAAGATCCCCCAAATTGGACATGTAATGGGGGAGTTATGGTCATTTTCATCGGATCGAAGATCCATAGTCCATATCAATGATTCACAGTCCTTGATGAACTTTGGGCCCACTTTCATGCAATCAAATGATATTTAAATGAGGTAATTATAAATCCATTTTGAATTTTATCAAATTGCATTTCCAATGAATATAAGATCTCCCAAATTAGACATGTAGCGAGGGAGTTATGACCGTTTTCGTCTAAACGATGATCCATAGTGTGCATTAGCGATCCATGATGCGTATCAACGATCCATAGTGAGGACCGCACAATATTAATTGTGGATAACCAATATTTACTATGAATTGCCTATATTCAGTGATGATCGTCGATATTCACTGTGGATCGCCGATACTTACAGCGGATCGCTAATACGCATTGTGGATTGTTGATCCGATGAAAACGGCCATAATTCTCTCCTTAGATGTCTAATTTGGGTGATCTTGTACTCATTGAAAATATAAATTGATGAAATTTTAAATGGATTTAAAATCACATCATTTGGACACCATTTGATTGCCTAAAAGTGGGGCCCAAAGTTACTGTGGGTCGTCGATACTCACTATGGATCACCAATCCCATGAAAACGATCGTAACTCTCTCGCTACATATTTGATTTGGTTGATCTTGTACTTGTTGGAAATGTAATTTGATAAACTTTCAAATGGCTTTGCAATTACCTCATTTGGATATAATTTTTCATTATAGTATTAATCCATTTTAACATTCATCACATTCTTCCATTACAAAATTGATCAATTACAACATTCTTCAATTGAAAAAATTCATCTATTACAATAATTCCCATACCCTTTCTTCACAAACTCTCATTATTCATACTTAACCAAATAAAAAATTAATTACGAAGAGAACTGCTACACCATTTTCTCTTTTACAAACTCCCACCATTGATATCCATTGAAAAAAACAAACACGACACACAAAAGAATTCACATTTGACCATCATAACTTTTAAAAAAAACTATCTTTTTTGTGGTCGGAGCTTCGCCAAAGCTTTGTGAGAAGTTGGACAGAGTTTTTTGTTTTCTTCAGCGAGAGTAGTGTTAGATTCGAATTCAATTCTTCGTGTGATCCCCTCATATGAAAAGAAACGAAGAAGAAAGAAGTAATGACCAAAAGGCCTTCCCATGCAAGGGTATCACCTTTTGAACTCACATGAGACCTTACGTGAGGCTCACTTATTTTTCTTGAAGCAAATCTAATCCATCCAAGTGAAATTGGTTTGTTTTTTTTTTTTTTGTTTTTTTGTTTTTTTAAAAAGTGAAATTGGTTTTAATTTTGTACCATCTTCAGAAATTTGAAGAAAAAACTCACTGCGGGTAACAGATAACTCCAAATTTTATTTTTTTTAAAAATTATTTTTACTGTAGATTCACAATTGTTTAATAGATGTGAAGGGATCGAATCAAATGAGGGTGACCTCGATTATTAAATTCAACGAGGCCCACGATTATTCTCAACAGGACTTTTTGACTTACGTAAAAAAAAATATCAATCATGTGATAGGACGGCTAGCGGATAGCATTTTCATCCTAAAAAAGCTAAATAATGGCTAAAGAACTAAAATAATAAAGACTTCGTATGTTACTGTCGGGTCGTCACACTGTGATGTCTCCGTATGTTAATGTCGGGTCATCACACTGTGATGTCTCCGTATGTTAATGACTTTGCATGCTTCCTATTGAAGCTCTGCCATAGCATACGTGATTGTTCGTATTAACAATTTAATATTAACTGTATATTTGATGGGAACCAATCACATGCTTAACATGCGTGATTGTTCGTATATGACCCATTTGCATTGGGTCCCACAACGTGTGGACAGTTTGGATTCAGGTACATGAATATTCATATACGACAGCTGAAAGCGCGTGCACAGGTAGTCGTACTCTGCTAGAGCATCAAGCAATTCTCTTCAAGAGGCAACCCATTTGATTTGACACTCTTTTTGGAGTAGGTGAGTTTTGGTGAAAGGCTGACACCAGATGCTTCCCAACCTCACAAGGCTCAACGGGGTTACCATTAATTGAAATAGTGGGACCGGGATTGATTGGACATCCACGATCACATGACAGATGGCGTCAGACCGCCTGGTCCTCCCAAAAATGTGTGGCCCTGATCTCAGTTTCCAATCTTTGGACAGGCTTGGTAGTTTTCAAGCTTTTGGAGAGGTTTTGTGTTGGCTTTTTTTTTTTACACACGCGCACACACACAACCCCACACACGCACACACTCACTCCCTACACCTGGGGAATTCCACCCAGGATACTCGAACACTGGAACGGGAGTTGAAACTCCCAGGAGTCTACCACCCGTCCAAGAGTAAGGATCCGGTAGTTACGAATCGATAAAGAGGTTAACCGTGTTTTATATGTGTGAGGGCCACAGTGATGTTTGAGTGCAGATAGGGAACGTTGGGAAGGGTCGGATGGAATGTGGGTCCACCATAATCCATTCATCCGGTGCGACTCTCCGGGACTAAGGGACACCACCAAAACTAAAAGGTGTTACAAAACACGTAAAAAAATATGGGTTTTATGGGCGTGATTGTACATTGCTACCTAAGGTGTGTCCAACCTGAATTCTATATGATAAAGATTCTTTGGATCTACATAGAACAGGGGGAGGCCTACCACATTGACGGTTTGGATTCAACGTAAACAACATTGGTGGGCTCACACAACTCAAAGAAATGGTATACGATCATTCTCCTTTATAGCTATGGTATTGGTGGGGCACGTCTCCATCACGTCTCAATAACACTCCAATCCCACCGTAGAAAAACAGAATCAATTCAATTCAGATATCCACGTGGCATTTGCATTTTAGACTTTTTGGAGGCCAAACAACGATTAGGTGAAGTCACGTGGATTGAATTGAAGAGAATAATGCAGAATAACTGTGATTAATATATAAATCTTAGAGAAGGTAATAATGATAATTTTGGAGAGACAAATCTCTTTGTCCTTTTGGAAACAATCCTTGTCTTTTGCTTCAGACGTGTTCATGGTTAGGAAGTGTGCGGTGTAAAGGTTAGCGGTGGGCCCACACATATCATGTGACTCTTGTTTCTTACCGTGCACTCCTTTCCCTTTTGAGCTGTGATTTAGCGACGGCTCCTCTTAACTGGTCCAGGTGTGTAGTGATTTTTATGTACACACGTGTTAGAAAATTTGGCCGTTAATCTAAGAATGCGCTGTCACACTGTCATATCATCAACTGAGTGACGTTTATCATCCAACCTGTTGGTAAGGTCATACGGACCTGGAAGAAGGGAGGAAACAAATATGAGCTCCATACAAAACTTCTGTCCCCCACAAGAAGTTTTTAATGGCCAATGACCACTGTTTTCTCTAGTGTGGTTCACCTGAGATTTGAATCTGCTTTTTTTTTTTTTTTTTTTTTTTAAAAAAAAAAAAAACAAAACAATCATACCTAAAATGAGCTGGAAAAACGAATGAACGGCATGGATATACTACACATACATCAAGGTGGGCCCACACGGTCAGGGCTGCACCATGTTGGGTGGGGCCGGCAGCACCTGATCCGCTCCCCCATCCCATATTTTACTCCAATTGGACAATCTCAAACGTTGGATTGTACGAATTTTTTGAGAAGTAATGGATGGTAAGGAGCTTTTGCTGACTTCTTTTATAACCACTCCACCAGAGGTGGTTAGGATTGTCAGTTTGGAGAGATTTTTGGGGTATGGCCCCATCCGAGATATAACCTACCGCAGAGCAAGTTCATGTCTGATGGGCCCTTTGCCATGTGTCCAAAAAGTAAGTCACTGAGAAGTTAAGCAAAAGAAAGCCATGAATACCATAGTCTACCCCAAAGAATGGATGTTTTCTCTAATAAAAGGAACCATATCTCTCTCTTTCTCACTCAAAAGGAGAGATCTGGACCATTAGAAAAGGGAAGTACTTGTTTCTTTTAACCATGTGCACAGAAGCATTTTATTCTCGTTTCATTCCTCTTTGTATAATGGCTTTTCTATACATCCGTTGGACTGCATACTTTTATCACGGGTGGTGAAAGAAAGATGTGCCATTTGATGGATATTCCATGCACATGGATGCTCTGCCAAGACCACCCTCCCTTACAAGAAACCTTTATCATTCCCTACATTCATTGCATTATGATTGATATCAGGCCCTTAAGCTAACCAATACAAGAGTGCCACATCACATATTCCCCACCAATAACATCACCCACATGCCACATGCATGCTTTTTTCCTTCCCACAGTACTGGCATATAAAAAGAAAAAGAAGAAAAACACCAGGTCGGGTATAGGCCCGCAGGTCCCCAAGCCCAACCAGATAAGGGCTGGGTATGGCGTAGCTCATTAGCCAGTATTAAGGTCTGGGTTGGTTTCCCCCTCAGTGGATGATAAGTTGCCGTCCACTCAGCAAATAACTTCCAACCTATTATGTGTGTAACAAATGACTCCTAATCATGCTAGAATCCTCCAGTAATATTAATTTAGATGTTTCTATTTTTGGCAAAATTTACTATTTTAGATAATATTTCTCTTACCAAAATAGAATTTCTAAAGGATTTGAGTCTTTCCTATAAATAATGTAATCAAGTATTTCAGATAGATTATTAAATAATACAATTTCATTTTAAAAAAATAATAATTTCGTGGATTCAAGAGCTACCTTGTGAATTTAAAGTTTTGCCTACTTGAAAAAAATGATGATCTTCGTCTCGTTACGTCATACCTTTCTCCGCATTTTGCACAAAGTGATCCTCATGTTAGGGCCAACCTATGCGACAGGTTAGATGTCACAGTTGAGAGAAGGATTCTGCCACAATAATTTGTGGGGCCCACCATGGTCTGCATATGCTATCCAATCCACTCATCTGATGCAACTCACTAGGATGAAGGGACATTTCAAAATTAGGCCTGTCCAAACCTTATGAGTTTAGAGGTTTTATGCATGATTTACCTTGTTCGCCTGAATTTCTGATTGGTATGATATTCAGGCCATGAACAGGGGTACAATTGATGAATGAAGTGGATGTTAAGGCACATCATGGTGAGCCCACATGGATGCTCGACGTAAAGAAACCCATGGGCCCAACCAGCCTAGCTCATTTAGTATTGTGGTATGTATGTAGTTTGCAGGCCCTGACAAACCCAAGTTGATTGCTGGGCTGGGTTCATCCAATAGTATGATACTAAGGCCACTAATTGAAAATGTATCAAAAGTATTTTCAATAAAATGCATAGACTCTGCCTAATGGGTTAGGCTGTCACTGGGCCAGGCCATGGGCTGAATACACTAGACCTTTCAAATAGCGTGTGACCACCAATACAATATTTGTATTGTCGTGGGCCATGCTAGGGCCGTTCTCCCTAACATCCATCATGACCGTTAACTTGCTGCTCAACCTTGACCTAAGATTGTAAATGAGTTATCAGGAGCATATTGCCTTTCCCCTTATTTTATCCAGGCATCTTGTTGCCCAATGAACAACAAAGAATAAGGAGTGCACAGCGATTTTTCGGCCATTGGATGTAAACTAGGGCTGAAAGTAGGGTGGGTTCAACCCGACCAACCTGACATTAGGTTGGGCCCGGGCAGGATGTATCGGGTTCAGTTTCGGGCTTGGACTATAAAACACCAACCCAATAAAACTTGGGTCGGGCTTGAGTTCAGATTTCAGGTTGCTCAACCCAACCCAAATACAATCAATATAAGTGAGTGTGGATCATCTGTGTTGAAGGCACGGGAAACTCCAATGCCGTCGGGTTTCATTGGTCCATGTCATTTATGATGACTCAAGCTATCAAGATATACCGTATTTCTTCTCGCAAATAGATCACAACACGACTTTTAAAGAACTAGTTGTCTTATATTTCTGCTGCTTGTTTAGAAAAATGGAGGTTTTTTTTTTAAAAAAAACTATAAATAACTACACATATAATTAATAGAATCATAGGTACAAAAAATAAGACGTGCACTATATTGAAAATATAATAGACTAATGTAATAACAAAAATATTATCCACCCGGCTTGGGTTGAAAAATCCCAACCTAAAGTTGAGTTAGGTTAGGGTTAAGGTATAGGATCCTTGGGTTGGGCTAGGGTTGAACACCAACCCAACCCGCCCGACTTGGGCTAGGGTTGAACACCAACCCAACCCGCCCGACTTGGGCTAGGGTTGAACACCAACCCAACCCGCCCGACTTTCAGCCCTAATGGAAAATCCCTGCACTAAACTACTATTGTCATGCAGATGGCTGTTGCCGATCGGTTCTTGTAATAAATACACTGGCTGTCCCTCGTATACACGCATGAATTCGCTCTGCCAATGCATAAATCAAGATGACTGGCACATGAGTGGGCCTGTACAGCAGGTTCATGCCGGGCTGGCCTGGCTTGGCTCGACTCAGACAAGGCCATTGCCACTAAGCACGTGTCTGAATATGGCACGTGTGGACAATCCCGACTTTCCAGTTGCCATTTAACTCCTGTGGGCCACATTATAGAACAAAATTGGATATCTGGAAGACAATCATTTCAGTCACTCGTGTACTAATTGTGTCATCTCTTCATCGAGGTCTGTGTGAACTTATAAACAGATTGAATGACAAATAAACATTAATGCATAATTAGATGTATATTAACTGTTAAATTGCTTGCATATCTCATGCACAAATTCACTATCATTTTTGTAAACTAGTTGCTTACATTGTTGCATCTATTGTAATATGTGTAATTTGACCCACTTTGAATTGGAAGCTTAAGTGTTATTTGTCTTATTGATTTGAATTACTAAAATAATTAGATAAAAATTTTTAAGTGGTTCTATTCACCCCCCACTTAGGACTTAGCCATAATTATAAGATCTGCTAAGGTTCCACGTACCATGGTAGACAATCTTCGCAATTTCGTGGTCCACTTCTAATAAAGGCAATGTATGATGTACGACCCACATTGAAGGTGAAGCCTACATAATGGACAATCCACATCAAAGGTGGGCTCCATGATTTGGGCAGTGGATATTAAAGGTATGGATGATCCACATTAAGGTGGGCCCCATATAATGGATGGCCCCACATCAAAGGTTGGCCTCTAATGATGAATGGTCCACATCTAAGGTGGGTCCCATATGATGGACAACCCACATTGAATGTATGATCCACACGATGGATGATCAACATTGAAGGTGGCCTCCACGTGATGGGCGGTGAATAGTGAAGGTGGGCCTCACATGATGGATGGCCCACTTTAGGGTAGGCCCCATATAACGGACAGTCCACATCAAAGGTTGGCCCTTGGTGATGAATGGTTCACACCCATGGTGGGCCACACATGTGGACAACCCAAGCTGAAGGTGGGGCCCTCACAATGGATGGTCCACATGAAAGGTGGGCTCCATGTGATGAGTGACGGATATTTAAGGTGGGACTAACATTAGTGACACTAACATTGATGGTAGGCCCACATGATGGATGATCCATATTAAGGTGGGCATGACACAAGGACAATTCACATTGAAGGCCGGCCCCTAATGATGAATGGTCCACATCCAATGCGGGCCAGCATAAATGGACAACCCGCTTTGAAGTTGGGGCCTACATGATGGACGACCTGCATCAAAGGTGGCCCCATATGATGGATAGCTCACATCAAAGGTGGGCCTTGCAAAACGGATGATCCACATTGAAGGTTGGCCCCAAACAATGGATGGTTCACATTGTAAAAGGTCTAAGGTGGGCCCAATATAATGAATGGTCCACATCAAAGGTTGGTCCGACCAAACAAAATTGAAAGATGAATACTTATGGGATATTGAAAACAAAATAAACTTTTCTACTTTTAACGATAAGTATACAGTTTATCAAAAATACTTATTTGCTAGATGAGCAAAAAACAAGATAAGCAAATTGAGGTATCAGTAACTTACAATTCAAGCACACTAATAAAATTTCTCCAATCCAACCATTGTACAGGCTAACATGAGAATTTAGAGGTTTTGGAATGACTGCCCGTTGTTTTTTGGGTGTGGCTCACTCAATGATTCTGCATGCCTGATCTTATAGAGTCATTTCTTGGTAGGGCTTCCATAATGCATGCCTAGATGGCATATACAATATGGTCATAGGCCCAGCCATAGAATTAATGGACACATTCCAAAACTTCCAAATTTCACATGACGGCCCACACGATAATTGCATCAGCCTGATTTCTAGCTAGGCATCTAACTTTCATAGCGGGGGCAGCTTGCATGAACATTAGATGCCATATACACACCCTAGTGGCCCCACATGCAACATTACAGAATAAGCTTATTCTACCAGGGAAAAAATTGTAACCATTCAATTAAGTTTGTATGTTGTGGCCCACTGAATATTGTAATGGACCAATTTTCTTAAGACTAAAGATCTAAGTGTTATTTCCAACCTTATGGAATCTAAGTATTATTTCCAACATTAAGGAAAGTTTAGATCTCAAACAAGCATTTCATATTTGCATGTGTGGCTGTGTGTATATATATGTGTACAGCTCTACAAGTGTGTGGAATTGGAAAACATCTTTTTAAATATAAATTTTCAAAAAATTACCCATTTATACAATGTTTAAGAGATAAGCATTCATGCCCCTAGGCCTATATGACACTCAAGTGGGATATCAGAGCTTTCCATAAGGTGAGATAATATGACCAGATCTTCTCCCTTAAATCAGGCCATTGTGCCTAAAAATGAGCTATTGGGTACAAAATAAATATATGGCTACCAAAAAAAATTATTTATCCATTTTGGTCCACTTGAAGAGTGAAATGTCCTGATTTTTTATTGATTACATCTAATCAATGTGCCCCACGGATCTCTTGCACATGTTAAATTGGCACTTGTGCTTGCATGTGGATGCCCCGTGGGCTCTAAACTAAGATAACAATGTTTACTTTCACAATTGAATAGGATAAGAATATTTAAAAAAAAAAAAAAAACCGCTTATAGTAATCTAATCAACGGAAATTCTTCTTCGTTTCCTAGTGCAACATATTTTCTAGTAATTATATTCTTGAGGTTTCCCAATTATTTCATCGTATAGGTTCATCCCCATGAACATATGTTGGTTCATCGAGAATCACATAAGAGATGTCGAGTGAGGTAAAATCTAAACTGTCCATCCGGTGGGATCATGCATGGACAGCTCGAGTGTAGAAAACCATGGGAACTGGACGCACCTAGGCACTGACACTGATTGAATGCTCTGGCTCTTTTTATTTTTACCATCTGTTTAAAAGTCCAGAGATAAGATGTGTTGTTTTTCTGGAAATGGGCTCTCGTCCGTTGAGCCTAGAAAGAAGGGACGCGGTTTTGGCTTGTGAGGCTGCCAGTAGCTAGTGGACTGGATATAGGTACGGTGCTTCATGGGCCCATCACTATTCATGTGTTTCATCCACGCCACCTATCTATTTTTTCAGATCATTTTAGGGTATGAGCCAAAAAATGAGGTAGATCCAAATCTCATGTGGACAACATCATAGGAAACAGTGTTGATTGAACGCTCACCATTAAAAATTTCTTTGGGCCATAAAAGTTTTGAATCAAGCCCATATTTGTTTTTCTTTTTCCAGGTCCGTGTGACCTAATCAAATAAACATTACAGTGGGCCTTGGGAGGTTTTAATGGTGGACATTCAATCACTATCATTTTCCTGCATTGTGGTCCACTTGAGATTTAGATCCGCCTCAATTTTTGGATCTAGCCCTAAAATTAAACTGAATAAACAGCATGGATAAAACACACATCATGGTGGGGAACAAAGCACCCTACTGGCAGGGTTGCTAGCCAAACGGTGGGAGAAAGGGATGGGGATTGGCTGGTGAGGCTGCTAGCAACTACTGGTGGGTGCTTTGTGGGGCCCACCATAATGTGTGTTTCATCCACGCCATCCATCTATTTTTCCAGATCATTTTAAGTTATGAGCATGAAAGTAAAGTAGATCCAAATCTCAAGTGAACCACATTATAAGAAGTAATGTTGATTGAACGCTCACCATCAAAACTTTTTGGGGGCCACGGAAGTTTTGGGTAGGTTGATATTTGTTTATTCCCTTCATCTGGGTCTGTATACCTAATTAACAGGTTGGATGTCAAATAAACATTATAATGAGTGCTATGATGTTTTAATGATGGACATTAACCAGTATTATTTTCTTGTGGTGTGGTCCACTTGAGATTTGGATCTGCCTCATTTTTTGGATCAAACCCTAAAATGATCTGAAAATAATTGATGAACAGCATAGATAAAACACATACATCATGGTGGGACTCACAAGTAGCCAAACTGCCTAGTCAAACCGTGTCCAGAAAGGTACGTCTTTCCTAGCACCATCATCAAGTGGGCCCCATTCGAGGACAAGTCCTCTGAAGATCCCACGAAAGACCGCAGCCAATAAGTCCTCTGAAGATCCCACGAAAGACCGCAGCCAATTTTTTAAATTTATAGTTGAATGTTGACCACTAACCATTTTCATTTTTACATCTATTTAAATCCAATGCTAGATGGGTTTTGGATTAGAGTAGGTGTGAGATTCTTCTGATCAGTACCATCGTTACCATAAATAGATACTCAAAATCTACTGTCTACCCAACCCTGTGTCAGATATCTGACGTGGAAATAGGGCTGGGCTAGGGACGACTCGATTCGCCTTACTCCACTTGTATGATTCATTTAGACCCAACTCGACCCGAACTGAATGTGTCAGTCGTCCGAACCAAGTAGGCTTAGTTCAAACCGATTCGAGTTCGAGTTACCGCGTAACTCCACCTGAAACTTGATCCAGTCATACTCGACTCGATTTGAAACCCAAGTTAATTCAGATTCAGGTGTATATATATAATAAAAAAATTTAATTCCTAAGTATCACTAACCCTACCCACCATTCTAGGCCGTGCCTGATTTGATCCCAAACTCTCTCTCTCTCTCTCTCTCTCTCTCTCTCTCTCTCTCTCTCTCTCTCTCTCTCTCTCTCTCTCTCTCTCGTCATAAGAGGTGGGCATCGAGTCAAGTCGGATCGAATTGGGTCCAACTTGACTCGGTCCGAAATTTTCAATGCATTGACTTGAACTCAATCCGATCCGGGACCGAGTCCGGGTCCTCTGACTTGATCCGATCGGTTGCACCGCTGGCCTGACCCAAACTGAGTCCGACTCGGTCAGGGAAATCGAGTCGGATCGGATTGGGTACGGTTCGGATCAATCTTTTGTTTTAATTTTTTTTTTTGAAAATTAAAACTTAAAAATAAAAAAATGATTTTCACTGTTAAAAAATTCGTAGGGCCCACCATAACGTTTATTTTCCATCTAATCTATTAATAAGGTCACAACTGCATGGATGAAGAGGAAAAATAAATTTCGTATTGATCCGAAACTTCTATGACCTCTAAAAGAGTTTCAATGGTAGACGTTCAACCCCCACTACTTTTTGCAGTGTGGTCCACTTGATATTTAGATGTGTCTTATTTTTCGGCTCAAGCCTTAAGACGAGCCCGCCAAATGGATGGACGGATTGGATATAACAAATACCTCATGATGGGACCCACAGAACTTGCTGATGTCAATACACCAGTTGCCTTAATGTGTAGTACACCTACCAATCTGCTTCCTTTATAAAACTCTTTTCTTTTGAAAGCCTTCCACACGAAGTTCCTGCGCAGGGATGCTATGTGGGGCCCAATTCAATGTATATGAGAAATCCATTCCGTCTATCTGTTTTACGAGTTCATTTTAGGACGTGCCACCAAAAATGAGATGGATACAAAACTCAATTGGTTTTTTCACTTCATCCCATTGGGAATGACCTTATAAAGGGATTGGATAACATATAAACATCACGATGGATCCCAGGAAAGTTTCAATGATAGGAATTTCTTTCCCCAATTTTCCTTCTCATGTGACCCACTTTAGTTTTGTATACTTCTCATTTTTGGTGGCACGTCCTTAAATGAGCTTGCAAAGTAGATGGAAGGAATGAATTTCTCACATACATTGAAGTGGGTCCCACATAGCATCCTTGCGTAGGAACTTGCCTTTTGCTAGAAAATCCGCGTCCCTTTTCTTGTGTCAGAGAGCTCAGTGATCAGGCAATGGCTGGTGGTCGGTGCTATGTGGACCCCACCATGATGTATTTATTTCATCCATGCCGTCCATCTAATTTTCTAGATCATTTTATTGTATTAAACCAAAAATGAGGTATATCCCATTCTCAAGTGGACAACATTATAGGAAATAGTGTTGAATGAACATTGTACGAATCGGATCGGTCCGAATTAGCCACTGATCCGAACTCAACTCGATGTGTGGTCGGATTTGAGTGGGCCTACTCAATCCAACCCGATCATGGCCTTCGGTTCAGATCAGATCGAGTCGGATGTTGCCCAACTCTACTCGTCATCCTCCTCTTCCAAGCCCGATAGCCACCCACCACCATCTCCACCCTCCTGTCTCTCTCCTCTCCACTCCCTTCCTCCCTCGTCTCTTGGTCCGACTCAGTGCCAACTTGACTTGACTCGGTACTTTTAACCAGGTTGGACTCCGTTTGGATTAGTCCAGCCTAGACTTAGACTTGAATCAGGTCAGGCATGCTGGACTCTGTACCGAGTTGGGTCAGGCTTATTTCAAAATCGAATCGAGTCAAGTAAGCCCTAACTCGGTCTAACTTGACTCGATGCCCAGCTCTACGTAAAAATGATAAAAGCTAGGAGTGGATTAGGTGTGGTTCTTGGTGTAAGGAAGACCTTGATGTATGTATTCTATATCCATGCTATCCACCCATTTTGTCATATCATTTTAAGGCATGTGCCCTAAAAATAAAGAAAATATAAATATATGATGGACCATATCATAAGAAGTACTGGTAATTGACCATTAACAACTTATAATGAGCTATACAAATTTTGGATAAATTATTTTTCTCTTCATTCAGGTTTACGTGACCTTATAATGTTACATGGCAATAAACATTTTGAAAATATTATACTGGCTCCTAGGAAGTTTTCAACGGTGGACTGTTTAACACCCACTGTTTCAATCTACCTGAGATTTGGATCTGGTTCATTTTTAGGATCATGCCCTAAAATGATATTGCAAAAGGGACGGATGAAGTGGATATAAAATACATGAATCAAGGTGAGCCTCACAATAAGGGCTGCATCGTCTCGAGTGAGGTGGGTGCCACATCTAATCCGCTCCCGAGAAACGCTGCAACTTTCTAGTGGTGTACAGTGTTCTTTATACTGTAGCTCACATTGTAGTTCTCTTGGCCCCAAAAAGATGTATTTATTATATCCATACCGTTTATCTATTTTATGAGATCATTTTAGAGCATGATACGAAAAATGATTCATATTAAAATCTTACGTGGACCACACTAGAAATAGCAGTCAGACAATGATTCTCACCGTAGGGCCCACCATAGCGTTTATTTTCCATCTAATCTGCTCATAAGGTCACACAGAACCGGATGAAGAGTAAAAACAAATATCATATTGATCCAAAACTCAAAACTTATGTAACCCCGTTTTTAGGGCATTTTTGTCATTTTCACTAACATACAATCACTGGACAATTTAGTCATTACGAAATCATTACATAAAATCTATGCTTGGATTGCATTTCCCTTTAATAAGATAATCAATTAAAATAGAGACTACAGAAAATAACATAATTTATATGACTATTCTCCACTTTTTAAAAGAAAACTGATTGCTTGCGAAATGAGGTAAGAGGAAGGTACGTGATGTTTGAAAGAAATCCAACCGTACATCCGTTTTGGCAGTTCACGGTAGTACAAAATGAAACGGATTCAAAACTCAGGTGGGCCGCACAATACAAAACAGTAAGGATTAAATGTCTATCATTGAAACATTCACAGCGATGCCGAAGTTCCAGATCCATAGCTCAGACCGAGTGGAGATACCTCGTTTCAACACTTGGGGCCCGTTTGGCCAGACAGATTGGAAGGGATTGGATGGTATTGGAAGGGATTGGAAGTTAAATCCCGGGATTGGCCGGGCGTGCCAAACAGACTGAGTGATCCCGGGATATAGCAATCCCATAAATCTTAAGACAATCCATTGACAATACCATCATTACCTTTATATCCCATCCAATCCACCCTAATCCGTTCAAATTTGCCTGGACGTGTTTGGTTCGAGGGATTGGAAGGGATGTGAAGGTTTAATCCTGGGATTGGCCGAGCGTGCCAAACAGACTCAATATAGCAATCCCGGGATATAGCAATCCCATGGATCTTAAGACAATCCACTGAAAACACCATCATTGCCTTGAAATTCATGCCATCCACTCTAATACCATTCAATCCCTTCTAATCCACCCGTACCGGCCCTTGAGGTCTTGGGGGGGGAGATACGTCGTTTCAACACTTGTGTGCCTGGCATGGGTGTGTACTAACAAGCTAACCAAAAAAAAAAAAAAGGGATGCAAAAGTTCTATATAGGGTTAGGGCCCATTTGGCCGCCCAGATTGGAAGGGATTGGAAGTTAAATTCCGGGATTGGCCGAGCGTGCCAAACAAATTGGGTGATCTGATCCTGGGATATAGCAATCCCATGGATCTTAAGACAATCCACTAACAACATCATCATTACCTTTAAATCCCATCCAATCCAACCTAGTCCGTTCAAATTTGCCTAGGACGTGTTTGGTTCGAGGGATTGGAAGGGATGGGAAGGTTTAATCCCGAGATTGGCCAGGCGTGCCAAACAAACTCAATATAGCAATTCCGGGATATAGTAATCCCATGGATCTTCAGACAATCCACTGACAACACCATCATTACCTTGAAATCCATGCCATCCACCCTAATAGCATTCAATCCCATCCAATCCACCCGGCCAAACAAGCCCTTAATTAGGGCCCGTTTGGCCGGGCAGATTGGATGGGATAGGACGGTATTAGAGTAGATTGTACGGATTTCAAGGTAATGATAGCTGCATCAGTGGATTGGTACAAGATCTATGAGATTGTTATATCCCGGGATTGTTATATTGGGTCTGTTTGGCATGCCCGACCGATTCCAGGATTAAACCTTCCAATCCCTTTCAATCCCTCGAACCAAACACGTCCCAGGCAATTTTGAAGGGATTAGGGTGGTGTGGATGGGATTTAAAGGTAATGATGGAGATGTCAGTGGATTGTCTTAAGATCCATGGGATTGCTATATCCGGGGATGAGGATCCCATGTCTATTTGGCACGCCTGACCAATCCTAGAATCTATCTTCCAATCCCTTCCAATCTGCCTCGCCAAATAGATCCATAAGTAGTTTTGCGTTTTCAGTCCATCCAGGTTGGAATTACCTTTCGAAGGGTTTGAATGATATATAAATTTCAAGATGTCACGATTGACTTTGGAGGTTTGAACGATAGGCATTTTCCTGCCGCTTTTTCCTGTCGTTCGGCTGCTTTAGTTTTTGATCTGACATCATTTTAAAGTTCATGGATTAACATGAGCTGGCAAAATGAATGGATGGGATGGATTTCTCACAAACATCATGGTGGGCCATCTAACTTGTTAACACCGTCGCCGGCAGTATTCCCCCTTCTTCAAGAAGCATTTCATTGAGCTAATTACTTACCCAGTACCTTCCCTACATTTCTCAGCAGTGTGCTTGTGGACATCCCAAACGAGACACCGATAGCCCAGGAAGCGGATTGCGTACTGAGTAAATTCTGTGGGGTCCAATGTGATTTGTGTATTTTATCCACTCCGTCCATCCATTTCATCAGATAATTTTAGGTCTTAACCCTAAAAATAAAGTATATCCAAAGCTAAAGTGGACCACACCACAGGAAACAGTGAGAATTGAACGTTTACCATTGAAAATTTCTTGGGGGCCATAGAAGTGTTGGATCAAGCTTGTACTTTTGTTTTCCCTTCATCCATCTTTGTGTGATCTTATGAAGTTTGGATGAGAAATAAACATCATTGTGGGCCCTATAAAGGTTTCAACGGTGGAAATCGTTATTCCAACTGTTTCGTATAGTATGGTCCATTTGATCTCTGGGTATGCTTAGATTTTGGGCTCAACCATTAAAATGATCTAGAAAAGAGGATGAACGGCATGGATTAACGGTGGGCGAACAGAATTTACTCATTAAGATAAGAGCTTACTGAGCAACTCAATCCGATTGCGTACTGAGTAACTAAGTACGCAATCTGACTAAGATAGCGTACTGCCCACGCGAGAAGGAAATCGGACTGAGTTACTCGTAGGCTCTCATCTTACTGAGTAAACTCAGTTGGCTTGGCCCCACCGTGAATACACGTGATTTATTCACACCATTTATCTTTATTTACATATCAATATATCCACTGCTCAAGTGGACCATACCACGGGAAATAGTGGAAGTATTGATTTCCACCCTTGAAACCTTTCTAAGGCTCATTGTAACATTTATTTGTCATTCAGAGACTTTGTTGAAGGGAAAATACAAATATCAGCTTGATCTAAAACTTATGTGGCCCCAAAAACTTTTCAATGATAGACGTTTAATTCACGCTGTTTCTGTTGGTGTGGTTCACTTGAACTTTGGATAGGATTCATTTTTGAGATACATACCTACAATTATCTGGTAATATGGATGTATGGAGTTGATAAAATGCATGAATGACGGTGGGCCCCACAGAGTTTACTAAGTACGCTTAGGTACTTAGTCGAGAATAGAGTTGCTGGTAGCAATAGCTACACGGGTCCACTGTAATGTATGTGGTTTATTCATGCTGTTTGTCTATTTTTTAAATAATTTTAAGTTATCAGCCAAAAAAATGAATTAGATCAAAATCTCAAGTGGACCACACCACCGGAAACATAGATTGAGCTTCTACCATTGAAAATTTCTTGGGGCCACAGAAGTTTTTGATCATGTTTGTGTTTTCCCTTAATCTAGGTGTATGGGATTTTATGAACAGGTTGAATGGCAGATAAACATATCAGTGGGTCCTAGGAAGGTTTCAATAGTGGTGTCTCTATCACCACTGCCTCCTGTAGTGTGGTCCTCTTGAGCCTCTGATCTGCCTGCTTTGTGTCCAAATGCCTTAAAATGATCTGTTAAAATGGATGGACGGCTTAGATAAACATATGCATCACGGTAGCCTCTCCAAGCCCCCAGGACGCGGTTCGTCATAACAGGATAAGAGGCAGTTTGGCTAGCGACGCTGCTAGCAGACAGGTCCAAGCGCGAATGGCTGCTACCCAAAACAACAACGTCGGCTAGAGACCCTGACCATAGGAGCATCCCTTGATGCCAGTCATCTGTTTTTGCAACTTATTTTTGGTCACTGTTCCAAAATTAAAGCATAAAATTTTCAGTGGACCACGCCACAGAAATCAGTGGTCACTGACAATTAAAAACCTTTATAGGCCACAAGTACTTTTGAATCAAGATGATATATATATATTATATATATATATATATATATATATATATATATTATATATATATATATGGAAATTGTAGTTTAAAGTCAAGGTCATGGGAACTTCCCCTGAGGTCGAGCTGTGTGGGCCTCACTGTGATGTGTATCGAACATTGATAGCCCCCTTTAAGTTATGGGATATCCCAAAAATTACTCCTATATATGTAACCCAAGTGGGCCATATCATTTAAAACCATGTAAAGACATGCATAAAACATGTAAAATAACTTGGTGGAACCCACCTAAGTTTTGGATGCAGCTGAAACTTGGTTTGACCTGATCTCATCCAAGTGGGACACACGCAATGAGAGTGCAGTGTGCCCACTAAGTCATGAATTGACTTGATTTCTAAGCCCGTGGTCCACCATAAAATGGTGCATCGATTGATGGTATATATTTTCAACACATCACAGTGGGGCCCACACAACTCAACCTCATGGTACAATTTCCCATGTGTGTGCCTATATATATGCCACACTCGAATTTTTTATAGACCTACGATAATGTTTACTTCGAATCCATGTAATCATATGACAGATACATACAGTGAATCTACTTTAACTGCATCAGAGAAAACAGCTGGAAGAAAGAGTTGTATGAATTCTAATCGGACCATTAGATGAAACAGAAAAATATTTGGCTGGACATGTTGGAGTGTAATTCACATAAACATCACATCCAGATAGGGTCCACCTGAGCCTCCGGCCATTTGATCGCAATGCAGACCGTTAAGAAATATTAAGACAGCGTGCTACAGCTCTCGGTGCAGGTGATGCACACACGACCATTGTCGTTCAAACAAATTAACTTCCTTCTCATGCACCGTCCGGATTACACTCCCGAAATATCCGATAAGAAGAAATCCGTTAAGATCTCCCCATTCCTCGCCTCTTCTCCCTCTCTCTCTCTCTCTCTCTCTCTCTCTCCTTCCTTTCCATTCCTCCTCTCTCTCTCCTCTCCTTTATCCTCGTTCCATCGCTCCTTCCTTAATGCAGGATGAACCAGAACAACCGAGAAAAATAAGCCGGAGAAACCCGAAAAAACGCGCCCGACATTCCGTAACACCCTCCCAAAACCAAAGGCAGGCCGCTCGCTAAAATGAGCAACCGTGGTGGTATCAATGGCAGCGGCACCCAAGCTTGCGCTGCGTGTAAATACCAGCGTAGGAAATGCGCTCCTGATTGCATACTCGCCCCATACTTTCCTCCTGATCAGCAGCGTCAGTTTTTAAACGCTCACAAATTGTTTGGTGTTAGTAATATTCTAAAGATCATTCGTAATCTCGATCCCCTTCAGAAATCTGAAGCAATGCGATCCATCATTTTCCAATCAGATATCCGGGCACGTAATCCCGTTGGTGGTTGTCACCAGATTATAGTTGATTTGCAGAAGCAGATTGAACAACACACCATCGAGCTGGAGCTTGTGCTGAGAAAGCTCGCCATGTACCGTGAGCAAGCTTGCACGCAGAGCCAGGTGCAGGAGGTGGGCCACGTTCAACATGGTCAGCTGGGGTTGGATATGAATTTGATGTCGATGAGTGGTTATAATCCAATGCAGCAGTACGATCATCATCGGTACCACCATGATGTAATGCCACATGTGATGCCGACTCCTAGTAGAAGCTGCATAGAGGGATCTTCTTCTTCAAATGCAATGCCGTTAAATGAATTTGGAGACATGAAAATGCAGTATGGTATGTTTGATCGAAATCAGAATTACCCAAGTGAACGTGGAGACTCGTTTCATGGCATCGATTCGTTTACATGCAGGTTTGTGATTGGCACAATTTGTTTATCATTATCTATGATTTTTCTTGAATCCAGAGCTTCCGTGCTGATGATATATGGAATTTGGAGATTGTCATTTTATGAATAAAGATTCATGAAATCTGAATAAAGAAATTTAAGAACAAATTCGAAAATTGACGTGAATTTAGAGATTATTTTCTTTCCAAGAAGAGTCAACTATGCAATTAGAGAATGAGAAACAAACAATAATATTTAATAGTTTTTATTTGTAATTAATCATCGTAATCATATTATGATTATTTTTTTATGTTTTGCTTAAATATTTTCAAATGTTGGATTATTGTATTTATCTTTTATTTATTTATTTAATTATTATTATTATTGGCTATAAAAGATTGGCTTATCATAGTTCACCCATTAATCTAAAATTTGTGTTAGACTCGTTGCAATATAGACCGTCCACATGCTATCATCTTGCTGTTGATGCATCACTATCCCCAAAAAAAAAAAAAAAAATAAAAAAAAGTTGAGGGGCCCACCTGATTTTTCAGTTGACTCTTAACCACGGACCAGTTTATTTTTAACTTAAATGAATGGCTATATATAAATATTTAGCTAGTAATTTTCAAAAATGCTCCACGTGATGAGCTGTACAATTCAAAGTCCGATTTATTTGCGGGCCTTCCTAATAAACAACTGAATCTTTGTACGCCTGTGAAAGATCAGGGAACTAATGGGAGGCTGTACATGTTCTCCCGTACGTTCAAATGGGAGGCCGGCCTCTAATTCATGGGTGTTCTCTCGCTTTGTAACAAAAGACTAAGCACAAAGTGGGCCATCCTATGTAAAATCAGGTCCAAACAATCATGTAGTTCAGCTCACCGTAGTCTTGCAATTGACTGGATTTTTTGTGGTGCTACTAATCATGGTGGGACACATCGAATGGACTGGATGTACCTGTTTTACGTATGGATCAGGCTGATTTTTGAGAAAAGGAGAGAGATAGAAGAAGTGTACCTTTTGGATAGATTGGCCGGATATGGGACCTACATCACAGTGGCCTCCTGTTGTAGAATTAGCTTTTTAAAAATAGTAAAACATGGGTCCAATCTGGATGGGGCATGGTTAAAAAATCAACTCTATTGAAATACAAAGCTATGATTAGTGGACATTTATTAGCTGTGATTCTGGGCTATGGCCCATCTAAGTTTGGCGTTAGATTTTGACTGTTTGCATTTTGAATACTTATATGACAGTTGTATATTGGCTGTATCATGTATGCATTAGTATGGATAATTATATTCTGCCGGTGTAACAATTAACTTCCTAAATGAAATTAAGATTATAAGCCTTTCGTCACCCTATTTTGTATAACGTAAATGGTACTTCATTCATGTAAAGTATCCAAAAGCATATTTTTGCATAAAAGGAATCATAATTAATGGAGGTTTTAAGTTGGTAGATTTGATGAACGAGTATTACTTCTCCACGATTCCAATCTAGAGTAAGGCTTTTATCTACTAATTAAATAATGACTATTAGTGACTACATAATCCTTTAGATTTTTTTTTTTTTTTTAATCCCATTTTCTTAGTAAAAAATAATAACAATAACAAGAGAATTGAAATGTAATACGAAAATTGAATAACAAGAGATCCTTACTGACATTCATTCACGTATGTACATGGACGGGACAAAATCGTCTACGAAATTGGTGTCACCAGCTGAAAACCTCAAGTTCTTTGGGAGACGCGTTTCACTAAAATCCACTCCGTACATAAGTATGTTACTCGAATCTAGGCCTCAGTGACCAAAAAACAGCTTCATCCACGTACGGTTCAAGTAGGTCAAATCACAAAGAAGGATTGAACTTAGGTTAACATACCATGTATTTTTCATCAAACACATTTATCAAATGCAAATCATAAGGATCAATAAAGACAAAAAATAAAATAAAATTAATACACCAACAAAATTAGCTCACTATTTCTGCTGTATAAATTCACTTAGAATGCAATTGTGTTATTGAAATCAAGTCAAAATATCATTACTTTTGAAAATCCAATTTACATCCCAAATTAAAAATATCATTGACATGGATTTAGCTGTTACATCACCCCAGATTGCTAGGTCAAACTTTCAACATTTACATATAACACTAGTGCCAAACTTTTCTGTGTATGGGATATCTGATCTGTGTAATTTGTCTCACAAGATGTACTAGCACAAAAATCAGATAGCAAGTCATATTAATTAGGCCACACAAAGAATGTGTGTGCTTACATTTGATAATTTAAAAACTGTACATTACTTCTATTCAAGGATAGTCCTTAACGAGTATCATCGAGATGTACTCGTCTACAGTTTTTCGTAACGCTGAGAAGATTTGTCAAGCTTCGTACTCTATAGCCTCTTTGTGAAATACCTAGTGTATGAGGCTTAAATAGCATTGCAGGTTGTGTTAGGCAAACATGTAGTTGCCTTTGAGGGCCGCAGATTGCCTGCAATCCGGTTGGAAGCTAGGTGGTGCTCGTTGTAATGTTTGTGAGAAATCCATCTTATTTATTTGTTTCGCCACCTTATTTTAGAATATTAGACAAAAAATGAAGGAGATTCAAAACTTAAATGGGCAACACAACAGAAAAACGTGGGAACCGAAAGCCCACTGTTGAAACATTGGTGTGGGTCGACACAAGTTTTGGATCTAGGTTACATTTTTTTTTTTTTCCCCATTTATCCAAGTGGGAATGACCTTATGAATGGTTTGGATTCATTGAATAACCTATCGTGTGACTTACTTGAGTTTTGTATCTACCTCTTTTTTGGTTTCCCATCCTAAAATGAGGTGGGCCAAATGGATAAATACGGTATATTTCTCACAAAAACGAAAAAAAACATGTAGTCCCAGGAAATTCCTGCCATCCGGTTGCGATAAATCAACGCCCTCTCAAAGGGGAATGTACAACTCCCTTTAAAGTTTGGTTTTTGGTTCGGCAAGTTGCGTACATGTTATTATGGTTTGGTTAGGTATAATTTTGTCATTTCCTCATATTTGTAGGATATTTTTTTAAACTCTGGAGAAGGAACAAAAGAGGAGCAAAAGAGAAAAAGTCAAAAGTCAGGGGCGCAACATCATGGACGGGGACGCGGTTTGGCTAGTGACGCTGCCCCCAGCCAGGTGGCTAGTGGTCGGTGCTATGTGGATCCCATCATGATGCATGTGTTTTATCCACGCCATCCATCCATTTTTAAAGATAATTTTAGGGCTTGATACCAAAATTGAGGTAAATCTAAATCTCAGGCGGACCACACCATGGGAAAACATAGTAATTGAATGTCCACCATTAAAAACCTCCTAAGGCCCACTGTAATGGTTATTTGACATCTAACCTGTTAATTAAGTCATACATACTTGGATGAAGGGAATAAAAATATCAGCTTGATCCAAAAGTTTTGTGGCCCCAGGAAGTTTTTAATGGTGGGCGTTCAATAAACACTGTGCGGTCCACTTGAAATTTGGATCAACCTCATTTTTGGGTCATGCCATAAAATGATATGGAAGAATGAGTGTACGGGATGGATGAAACACATATATCATGGGGGCCCACAGAGCACCTACCATTAGTCATTGGCTAGTGGCAGGGTGAGTAGCAAATCCGTTTCCCATGGACGGAGATTAGCTACCGACAGCGTTAGCAGTGAAATTCGTTACTGTAGTGACGTCACCAAGTTATGTGAGCCTCCCTGTGATGTATGTGTTGTATCCAACCATTCATTCATTCGAAGAGATCATTTTAGTGCATGAGTCAAAGAATAAGGTAGATCCAAAGCTCAAGTGAATCCTGCCATAGAAAAACGCCCCCAGTTGAAACCCAAGTTAACATAAGCACGGACGAAAGGAAAACACAAATACCAACTTGATCGAAAACTTTTGTGGCACCCGAGAAGTTTTTAATGGTAGCCATTCAATCCCAATTTCTTATGTGTTGGGTCCACTTGAGCTTTGGATCTGCTTCATTGTTTGGCTCATGCCCTCAAATAATCGTTCCAAATGAATGGAGGGTGTGGATACAACACAGATTATGGTGGAGACATCACTTCCTTAGTGAATTTTGTACTTACGCTGTCAGTAGCTAATCCGCACCCAACCGTCCTCCCACCCAATAAGTGCCTAACAGTCACTTGCCCTCCCCAATTCTCTCCATTCCTCCCTCTTCGGTCACTTGCCCTCCCCCATTTCTCTGTCCCTCTAACAGCTTTCTCTCTCCCTCCCTCTAACGGTTCCCTCCCTTCCTTCGCTTTTCTAACGACTCTCTCTCTCTCTGTAATGATTAATTTCTCCTTTATAAATAGATTTTTGTAAAAGAGAATTGATAATAATGTATTTTACTTTCTTTGTGAGTTCTTTAGATCCCTTGTGAGAGTGAATCCCAAAGGAGTAAGGATCCTCTGTTTGCATCAAGCATGATTTTCCTGCTTTCGTGTATTGTCATTGGTCCATGGCAGCCAGCAATGCAGTATTAAATGCAGTTTGTAATAATACAGTCTAATTAAATTGCAACAACCACGATTTTCTTGCTGTGATGCAAATAGAGGATTTGGACTCGTCCCAAAGACATCTAAAGTGTGCTGTCTGTGCATTTTCAATTAAGTAATTATCCTCTTTTTTTCCCCTATTTTCTCTATCACTTGCTTAAGCGCGCGCGCGCGCACACACACACACATATATATATATATGCTTTTTTGCAATTTTCATTCTATAAGCCAACACCACTTTTACAACTTCACTCAAAGATGTCCATATGTATGTTGATGTTGAGGAATTGAAACAGGTTATGATGGAGTGATTTCGTGTAGACTCCCTGCTCAAATCCCTGCGAATGACTTAATGGAACATCTTACATGTATGAATCAACTATTTGATGTTCTTGATGTGCTTAATGAAGAAGTGCATTTTGATTCTTCAAGTTCTACTATAGCTTCGTGTCCACAAGCTCCACCATAACTAACTTGGGCGATTGAGTGATGTGTTATGTTTTTATAAAAAAATAAAAAATAAATTTCAAAAATAAAATATTTATTTTCATATATAAAACAATAAATATATTATATATAGAATTTTTTTTTAAAAAAATACTTATTGAATTAATTAGTGGGAGGGGTTTTTGCCAAATGAAACTAAGTACAAATCTCCGTAAGAACAATGCGAACATTGTCCACGTAGGCATGGCATGGGCTATAGGTCTAGTTGACTGCCTTTTGATGCTTTATTAGGCACATTTTGCATTTGACATGTACGCAATGTCACAAAGAGTTTAAAGGCTTAATCTTTTTGACACTTGGTTTAGACTCAACAATTAATGATTGTCCTTAAGGAGTGAATCAGAGTTTAATTAGAGATGTGATCGACTGGAATATAAGGTTCTAGCCACAATATTAGTTGAGTGTGCCTGATAAATGGCCATATACATGGTGTAGATCCCACATATCGTATATGCAGCGATAGTTGAACTGACAAGGATTTGGGTTGTGGTTACATGTGTTACCATGTGAGAACATCTTTTACTTTTATGTAATTGTCTTTGTAAAAAAGAAGAAATAACTATATTTATAGAAAAAATAAGTATTTGCCGTGAATGATGGTAGCTTGTCTTGAAGCGACATAAGAGTGTCTTTGCAATAAGGCACCAAGTCGCTTTGAGTTTTATACGTTCCAGACTTCATAGTCTAGGGAATTAACACACCATTTCTAAATCAAGCCATCAGTAGCCCTGCCTACTTTTTTTCTTGCACTCCTTTTTAAACATGTGCACTCTTCTTTCTCCTCTAGCAATTGTCCTTTTGTGAAAGCATGTCAGCATCTACACTTGAAGATTAGTTCAACACCTATAGGTGCAAATCTTCTTGAAGAAATTTTGTCATCTTCTTTCTTTTGTATTTGTTGGAATACTCAGAAAAGAGCACCAAATCTGTCTTAACAGATTGACTATTCAAATCAAGACTGAAATCCACAAAATCTAATGTTTTAGTCTCCAATATTTCTTCTTTCCTCCAATGTGTATGGTTATTATATGTAGGCCTATGATCTTACTTGTGTTCAACCACTAGTGGGTGTGTACCATTTAAGTTTCTCATCGAATACCAATTTCATTGGAAAATATCATTTGAGATTAAATTAATAAAAATTTAGACTTATTAACTCTGCTCATAAGGGCACCAAATCTATCTTAAGACTATTCAAATCAAGATCTAAATCTGATCTTATATTTTCGCCTCTAATTTCTTCTTTCCTTTATTCTGTACAGTCAAATGTAGGCCTATGGGGCTCGCTTGTGGTTAAACACTAGTGGGTGTGTACCATGCAAGTTTCCCATTGAATCCCATTTTCGTTGGGAATTATCTTTTAAGATTAAATTAATTAATTTAAACATATTGATTACTTCAACACTTTGAGGTGCAAATCTTCCTCAACAAAAAAAAATACTTATCATCTCCATTCTTTTGCATTTACTAGAATATTTTGAAAATGGCATGAAATCTATCTGGAGATATTAATTATTCAAATCAAGACTTAAATCTGGAAGATCTTATATTTTCACCTTCAATTTCTTCTTTCCTCTAATGTGTATGGTCATATGTAGGCTTATGCAACGCACTTGTGTCAACCAGTAGTGTGCGCACCATGTAAGTTTACCATCGAATACCAATTTAGTTGGGAATTATCTTTTGAGAATAAATTAATTATGTTAGATTATTTCCTGAAAAAAAAAAAAAAAACTTATCATCTCCATTCATTTGCATTTATTGGAATATTTAGAAAATGATATATATCAAATCTTTGAAATCTGTAAATCTTATATTTTCGTCTTCAATTTTTTATTTCCTTCCATGTGTATGGTTAGATGTAGGCCTATGGGGCTCACTAGTGGGTGCATACCATGTAAGTTTCCTGTTGAATCCCAACTCTTTTGGAAATTATATTTTAAGATTAAATTAATTAAAATTTAAATATGTTAGATTACTTCAATACTTAGAGTTGTAATTTTTTTTGAAAAAAATATTATCTTCTTTGTTCTTTTGCATTTGCTAGAATATTTTAAAAAGGGCATTAAATTTATCATGACACATTGATTATTCAAATCAAAACTTGAATCTGCAAGATGTGATGTTTTTATCTTCAATTACTTCTCGTCTCCTATGTGTATTTGTGGGAAGTGGTGGGTCACGCACAAGTTTTCCATTGAATTTCCTGGGAGATATCGAGAGATATTTGGGTAGATAAAATACGAATGGAGAGTATAATACCCATGGTCCATGTCGCCCACTGCATAAGTAATATAAATTGTTGATCATAATCCGAGACCATCTTGATAGTAGAATTAGAAGAGTGATCAGATCATCTCTGCTCTCATGGTCGTTTATTGGACTCCTGGCCTTTCATCGTCTATCTTTGACTTTTGTCAATTGTCCACTGTTGGATTTAATCTTGTAAACCCATTAATTTGAGCCAACTTTTAGTTGTATTAGAGTGAATTTATGACATATTTTTATTTTCTATGGATAAATCGATCGAGATGACTACTCCTTCCACTTAATGTAAAATTTTATCATATCTTTTTTTATTAAATTTATCAATAACATATTCCTTCTTAAGCTCTTTTTTTTCTTATTATATATAACTTGTTTGCGCTAGGGGATATGGGAGAGGAGTTGGAATGATATTCCAACAGTTACCGATCATTAATAAAAAAGAGAAAAATATTAAATAAAAAAATAAAAATTAAATAGAGATATTAAAGAAAGAAAGAAAGAAAGAGAAAAAAAAAAGAAGGAGAAGAAGGCCGTTATTCTCGGCCACCACCAATCAACTAGGTGGCGGTAGCCACGGTCGTTGCCTCTCTCTCTCTCTCTCTCTCTCTCTCTCTCTCTCTCCTTTCTTACTAGACATCGCAGCCGGCCGACAGCATTGGCTATCGTAGTCGCATCCATCTGTGTCGCTCTCCCTCTGTGCGTGAGCGCGCGCATATGTGTGTGATCTCTCTTTCTCTAGCCATGCCCATCACAGCCCAGTGTAGGCGCGGTAGTGCCCCCCTTTTAGATGGTATGGCCCACCTGAGTTGTTTATACAATTGATTTTTGGGACATCCCATGACCTAAAGGGGACCTATCAAATGCACGGTGTTGATGTTCAACAAACATCACGGTGGGGCCCACACAGCTCGACCTCATGGGAAGTTCCCATAGGTCGACTTTATAGTACCATTTCCACACACATATCCATGAGGTGAGTTGTGTGGGCCCCATTGTGATGTGTGGCAAACATCAACACCGTGCATTTGATGGGTCCCCTTTAGGTTATGGGATATCCCAAAAATCAGCCGTATATGGAACTCAGGTGGGCCATACCAACTAAAACAATGTGGTGACACGCCTAAAACATAGAAGAGCACTTGGTTGGGGCCACCTGAGTTTTGGATGCGGTTGAAACTTGGTTCGACCCCTCATCTAAGTGGATCACACACAATAGATGGGCTAGATTTATGAATCACATCTTGGTAAGCCCAACAAATGTTTATGAATGTTTTAATGAGAGGGTAACCCCTCTCAGCTATTGTATGTGGTGTGGCCCACCCAAGTCATGGATTGACTTCATTTTTAAGCCCAGTGGCCCACCATGGAATGGTGCATCTAACTAATGGGATAGATGTTTGACTCACATCATGGTGTGTCCACACTGCTCGACTTAATGGACGTTCCCATAAAGTCAATCTATAGTTACCCCCCAAATATATAGGGAATAGGGAAATGGTACCATAAGGTCCACCTCATGGGAAGTTCCCATGAGGTCGAGCTGTGTGGGTGGGCTCAGGCTTAAAAATCAAGTCAATCCATGACTCGGGTGAGCCACACCACAACAGTTGAGGGGTTACCCTCCCATTAAAACACTCATAATCTTTTGTTGCGCCTGCCGAGATGTGGTTCACAATCAAGACCATCCATTATGTGTTTCTCATTAGGATGACGGGTCAGACCAAGTTTCAGATGTATCCAAATTTTATGTGGGCCCCACCAAGTGATTTTATATATTTTAGGCATGTTTTCACATGATTTTAGATGGTATGGCCCACTTGAGCTCCGTACACGGATGATTTTTGGGATATCCCATAATTTAAAGGGGACCCATCAAATGCACGGTGGTGATGTTCGACATGAATCACGGTGGGGCCCACACAACTTCACCTAATGGGAAGTTCCCATGAGGTCAATCGCATAGAAACATTTCCCATATGTGTGTGTATATAAGAACTCATTGAACGTGATGTGAGCCCAAAATCTGAATGATCCACATGATGCAGCACCCCATAAAACCCCCATGGCCCAACTTTTAACTTGCTTCAAAACTTTGATGGGCCATGGAAAAAGAAAACAATTTCCTCCCTTGATTTGCATCTCTTTGTTATGGCCCACCAAAGTTTTGGATTAGTGTGAAAATTGGCACAGAGGGGTTTCATGGGGTGCCACATCATATCTACTGTTCGGATTTTAAGCCCATGAGACATGTGCAAAGGTGCGCATGTGTGCAGGTGCTTAAGTGAGCATGCCAGTATATATGGGTATACACACATATATATACATATATATGTATATGTATATGTATATGTGTGTGTACATGTGTGTGTGTGTGTGTGTGTGTGTGTGTGTGTGTGTGTATATATATACATACACACACATGGGAAATGGTACTATGAGGTCGACCTCACGGGAACTTCCCATAATGTCGAGTTGTGAGGGCCCCATCGTGATGTCTCAAATATCTACCGCATCAGTCAGATGCACCATTCCATGGTGGGCCACGGGCTTAAAAATCAATTCAATCCACGACTTGGGTGGACCACACCACATATAATAGTTGAGAGGGGTTACCCTCCCATTAAAACATTCATAATCATTTATTGGGCCCACCGAGACGTGGTTCACAAATCCAACCCATCCATTTTGTGTGTCCCACTTGGATGAGGGGCCAGACCAAGTTTCAGCCTCATCCAAAACTCAGGTGGTCCCGACCAAGTGTTTTTATATGCTTTAGGCATGTATGCACATGGTTTTAGATGGTATGGCCCACGTGAGTTCCGTATACGACTGATTTTTGGGATATCCCATAAAATAAAGGGGACTCGTCAAATGCATAGTGTTGATGTTTGAGACACATCACAGTGGGGCCCACACAACTCAACCTCATGGGAACTTCCCATGAGGTTGACCTCATAGTACCATTTCCCTATATATACACATATAGCCGAATGGTCAGCTGCCCTTCAGTTCACACGGAACTCGTGCGAACTTTTTGAGAACTCATCATACCTTATGTGAGTCCAAAATCTGAACTGTCCACGTGATGCAGCACCCCATGAAACCCCCAGGTCTTAACTTTTACTTTGATCCAAAACTTTGGTGGGCCATGAAAAATAAAACAGTTTCCTTCCTTGATTTGCATCTCTCTTTGCTATGGCCCACCAGAGTTTTAGATCATGGTGAAATTTGGTCCCTTGAAGTTTCATGGGATACTGCATCACATGGACCGTTCGGATTAGACGCTTGTGACACATGTGCAAAGGTGTGTTAATACACACATATATATGAATGCTCACCTGTGCACCTTCTTACATGAGCACCCGTGCACACCTTTGCACACGTGTCTTTGGCACAAAATCTGAACGGTCCATATGATGCGGCACCCCTTGAAACCTCACAAGCCCAACTTTCAGCCCGATACAAAACTCTGATGGGCCATGACAAAAGGAAACAATTTCATCCCTTTATTTGCATTTCTCTTTGTTATGGCCCACTAGAGTGTTAGATCAAGCTAAAAATTGGTCTCGTAGAGTTTCAAGGCGTGCCGCATCACATGGACCATTCAGATTATGTGCCTAAGACACGTACGCAAAGGTGCGCACGGGTGCTCATGTAAGAAGGTGCACTGGTGAGTTTTCCTCTCCCTATACATATGTGTGTATATGTATGTATATATATGTATGTATGTATGTATGTATATGTGTGTGTATGTATACATGTATGTATGTATGCATGTGCATGTGTATATACATAAATACTTGTACAAACACACATAGAGATGCCACACTTGATTTTTTATAGGCACACTGTAATGTTTATGCTAAATCCACTCAAACCATTCTAATATAATCATATTCTAGATTAAGTGAATCACCTTTAGCTGCATTAAGGAAAACAGTTGGAAGAAAGATGTACCCTTGACTTTTACTGTGCCCACAATTAATGTATGAATTTTAATCCGACCAGGACATGGTCGGGTGGATTTCACATAAACATCACATCGAGATAGGGCCCACCAGAGCCTCCGGGCCCTTTCCTCACACTGCCGATCGAGCTAATCGTTAAGAAATATTAAGACAGCGTGAAAGTGCTACAGCTCTCGGTGCACGTGATGCACACAAAAAAAGGATAAAGATGGGAGTTTTTTCCCACCGCCATACTTTCACTTGCCACTTAAAATCAATGGCAGCCACAAATGCTTGGGTTGGGAATGAGTTTTTCTTGATACTCTTAGAAATAAGAAAAAAAAAATGAAGAAGAAAGAAAAATAGGGGCCTATGAGAGAGATAGAGAAGAAATGGGCAATGAGTTAGGTTTTTAGGCCTTTTCTGTAGGCTACATGGGTTTGCTTAAATAAAGGCTCATTTCGGAAAGTTTTTGAGCTAGCTTTAAGCTCAAATCACATGTACTTAATGGGCCTAGTCTGTGAAACCCGTGGACAACAATCATTGTCGTACTTGATGGGCCTGGTATGTAAAACAGTTTGTGAGAAGAGAAGGAAATAAAAAGAATAAAGGAGAACCGTATCGTCAACCTTACGGGCTCACATGTGTGGTCGTATGGTCGCATGTGTGGGTTTGGTAGGGTAAGGTTTTGGCTCTCAAGGTCAGGTTTGATGTGGGAACAATGAAGGAGAATGTTTGAAAATTTTGGAAGAGGTTATGAGAAATCTGGATGGGAGAAATCAAATATTATAATAAATATCTTATAATGAATAACTCGAAGGGATAGATGAGAACCTCGTGCTATCGTTGATGAAAGATCAGCCTCGCACCAATCTCCGTAACAAATCACATGGAAGGCTTCTTCACATCTCATGAAGAATAGGAAACACGGTTTTTTTTCAAAATAATGACATTAGGGCTCCACACATTCCTATTTCTCTTTTATAGTCTCAGAAAAAACATTTTACCTAAAGGCGCTCTCAGATAAGATTCTCAACATAAAGAAACTTAATAAATTAAAATTTGTTCCTAACTCCTTAATCTTAACACAAATATAAGTTAGACAAAAAATAATGAAGCATGTAAACAATCTAAATAACTAAACTATTTTGTGACCCATGGGAGTTTATAATTAAGATGTCAAATAATGATGATCCAACGGTCTGATCATCGTGTCCACCCGATCCAATGATCTGATGTGTCCATCAAGCTCCTATATACAACCCGCACGCATCTTCATAATGTGGGGTCTTCAAAGATGCGCGAACATGCACGTGAGGTCTTCAACGTGACTAAGAATATGAATTGAGCCAAGCGGGCCTCATGTAATGGTCGTCTGTCCATAAGGAGACCGGCTCAATCCTCCTCCTCTGGTATGGTACTCGGATGTCCTCATCAATTTCCTTTGGCTAAGGAGATTTCGTCTCTAGGGAAATAAAGCTATATAATGTTCGATGAAATCCAGATCTCATCGCTAAAGCTCCGCCTCTGTGATTCACGTATTGTCTGACTGTGGTCTATTCTTCTACTTGACAAGGTACTCCTGGTAACTTCCATGTCGTGTGGAAACTGTGTCTTCATCTAAGATATCCTCTTATCTCCTTTCTTCTCATAGGTATGAATGGTACGGGTGGTAAATGTTGAAAAGAGGGATCGGGTAATGGCCATGGGTTATGGGACAGGTCAGGGCATCATCATTAAAGTTCATGATTCCCCATAATGAAGGGTTACATAAGTTACACAAATAGATTATTATAGAAGCATATTATTTATCTTACTTTAGATAACTTGATTGATCTACGCCATGATTCGAGTATATAGACTTTCAACTCTCATTTTTTATGGATCACTTCTATAACTTAAAAAATTTACATAACATGTAGAAATGCTAATAATTAGTACTAATACCTTATTTTACAATTGAGTAGTGATACTTTTTGTAATGTAAAGTTGACCACCAAAGCATTAATCATTGAGCAACCTAAGAATAAAAAGTATGATGGAAATACCTATGAAAACTAGTCTCGCGCCGTGAGACGGCATTTTGTACACTCTAGACAAGGTTTAAGATGAATCTTTACTAACTAAAGATGAAAACTTGACAGAACATATAGTTGCGATGAAGCTTTAAAACAAGTAGTATAAGCATAACTGCTTAGTCCAAAATGTCATTATCGACACTGTGCACAAAGTGCACATACCCATGTACGAGGTGCATGGGACAAGAATTTGAGATGCCCTGGCTAGTGTTTATATATAGAAGTTAGATTGACGCATTAGGGAATGAAAGTAGAGTCCAAGAGTATAGGATACCAGTCGATTGCTCCATTAAGGATAGTATCTAAAAAATTAAACGAATAATTAGGTGCTCTTAAGAACTTTAGATGTAGATTGACAATGAATAAAAAGATCTTCACAATGTACTATTCCTTGCAAGATTCATGGGCCTCACCATCTTCACTTGCCTTTCACGGGGTTTGCTTTGGACAAGTTCAGATCATCACTTACAATACACAACTCTATGAAGGAGGTTAGAGGTGTTTTCAAGATGATTTTTTTCTTTTTTTTTTCACGTGCCCTCATCCGAGAAGGAAACTCATCATTTGTTGTAAACTCTAAATTCTAAATTTCTAAACCTCTAAAACTCTAAACCATTAAATCCTTAAACCCTAACCCCTAAACCTCTAAAACTCTAAACTCCAAAAACCTTAAACCCTAAAACATAAAACTTCAAAACTTCGGTGCTTAAAGTTGAAATGAATGCAATTATTTCATAGATAAAGCCAAGGTCTTTGTAGCAAAAATTCATAAATGAATGGCTAACAAGAGACGGTTCAAAGTTATCAAAAAGGCGAAGAAGAATGGCCAATAATAGAAATCTATAAAACTCCTCATAATTTCAAGAAGGGAAAAAGAAAAGAGAAGAAAAAGTGTAACCCGATCTGCTTCGTCTGTAAAAACTCCAACCACTACGCCCGTTAGTACGTCAATAAAAAAGGTACTTCCAAAGTCACTTGATACTTTATTTGCAAGCGTTTGTTTCAAAATCTTTTTTGTTGAGACTTTATCTAATAAATGGATTTTAGATTTAGGCACAATAATGCACGTGACGTGAAATTGTCGATAACTCGAGAAATTCTGACCTGTAAACACAGAGAGCTATAAGGTATACATGGGGATTAATGTCGTTGAAGACATGTTAAGGATTGACGTTTTTCATCTCCATATACGAATAGAGCGAAGGATAATCCTCTGTAATACTCTTTATACACTGGCCATACGTTGGCATTTAATCATTTTTTAGGTTGTTAACTAATAGTTTTCATATTCACTTTTTCATAATTAAAGTTTTATTAGTACTAAATAATCTCGTTTTTACATGTGTTAATTTAGTTTCATATTTATTTATTCTTGATGTAGAATGTGAAGATGTATCAATTGCTTTATCTGTTATGTCAAACGAATTTGTTGTAGCTGAATGTACAAAGTGACACTGTGATGTTAGGTCATATGGAAAATATCAAATGACAAGATTGTCTCGTCCTGATTTATGAAGTTCTCTACACAGAGTCAATTTGTCATTTCATAAATATTATATAAAAAAATTAAAAAAAAAAACTTTTTCTAAAGTGGCTAGGTTTAAGGGTCTAATAGAATTAGTCTATTTATATATTTATGGACTCCTGAATGTACGTGCTAGAAATAAATGTCAATATTACGTCATTTTCATTGGTGATTACTCGTACTATATATGATTATCTCATCTCACATAAATATGAGGATTTTGAATGTTTTTATAAATACAAAGTTGAAATGAAAAAAATATATACAAAATATTATCAAAATTCTATGATCTGATGGGAAAAGTATATATCTGAAACATTTAAATCATACTATGAAAATGTTAGCATCATACGACAGTACATGATGACTTATATTCTACAGTAAAATGGAGTTGTAGAAAGTAGAAATATGTCATTGTTGGACATAGTTATCTCATTAATGGCATATACGAATCTCTCTATCACGTTTTGGAGAGATGAACTGCTTACAAGCGTTTATGCCCTTAATATTATTTTTTCAAAATCCGTTCCTAAAATCTCATATGATGCAAACTATGGAGATTCTTTCTCTAGCTAACTTATGCCCTCGAGGATATTAGGGATATGTTTTAGTATTTGTTTCTCATAAAGGTAAACTTGATAGTAAAACTATTGAGTACGCTATTAGGTACCCCATGCACTCAAAGAAATTCATTTTATTTTTCAATGACTGTTAATGATGAATTAATATAAAATCTCAAAAAGTGACATTTGTTAAAAACAGATACACATCCAAAAGAAGTAAAAAAGTTAAGATAATTTTTAAAATTTTAAATGTATATACGGAAAGTGAGGGTTCCGCTTCTCACAATGGAAATGATCTCATAATTAGTCAAAACAGTAGGAGTTTTCCTCAACAGACTCATAAATTAGGTTGAAGTGGAAAATAATTAATTCCCTTAATATATTTTGATATCGAGGATAAATCATATTCTTATATTGTTATTAATGATTATGATTATGAATCTTATCACAATACATTTTTCTTCAAATTTGACTGATTGGATATCTCTATGGAAAAGAATAAAGTATAAAAACTTATAAATCTACCTTTCAATCTTAAAACGATAAGTAACAAGTGGGTATTCATGATAAAAAGAAAGATAGATGGTACAATGGACGAGTATAAAGTATGATTAGTTGTTAAATGTTTCACACAGAAAGAAGACGATTATTATGAGGGGACTTTGCTACCTATTACAAATTCTCTTCAATTTGATGATCACGTTCATTGATGTAAGTCAGACATAAAGTAATATAAGATAAATATAAAGACTCTACGTTCTTAAACAGTGACTTGGATAATGAGATATGTAATAGTTTATATGGTGCAAAAAAAAAAAAAAAACCTAAAGAAAGTTTGCAAAGAGTTTAAATCTATCTATAGACTGAAGCAATATTTAAGGCAATAGTATATGAGGTTCCACTTAGCTATTACTACCTCTAGGTACACAATGGGTCAAGAATATCATTGTGCACATATAAAGCAGTCTAGAAGATATTTTTTGATATTATTTTTTATATATAGATGATATATAATTATTGATAGAACTAAAAATTTATTTTTCTCAAACCTTGATATTAATGATTGTAGTAAAGCTAACTTTATTCTTGAGATAAAAATCATGAAGGTCTGTTTTAGAAAAAATTTAAGTTTGTAACCAGCCATATATATAAAGAAAATCTTAAAACAATTTAAAATGAAAATTTCAAAAGCTGTTGAAACTCTTATGGAGAAAACTGTTAAGCTAAATAATAAATCATGTTTGTGAACTCAAAATGAGAAATTGACAAAATCATCAGTACATTATGCGAGTGCAGTAAATAACTTAATATATTTCATGCTCTACACCAAATCTGGTATTAGTGATGTAGTTGTCACAGTCAAGAAGATAATTGTGTATATATGAAGCTGTCTAGAAGATCTTTTCTAATAATATCTCCACATTTAAATGATATCCTACCAACTTTATCCTTGGGATAAAAATACTAAGGATAACCCTAGAAAATTCTCTGAGCTTGTCACAACTACCTACATACATAAACTTTTAGAGCATTTTAAGAAAAAAATTCAAAGTTATTAAAACCCTTACAAAAAAAGGTACAAGGCTAGATAGGAAATCATTTTCTTAGACTAAAGCTGAGAAATTAGTTATGCACCCAATACCTTATGTTAGGCAACTTAATGTATATCATTCTCTGCACCAAACTGAATATTAGTTATGCAGTTGGTATAGTCAGCCATTAGACATATATTATAAGACAATATCACTGGTAAGTCGTCAAATGCATATTTCACCATCTCAGAGGAACTAAGAACTCAATATTGTATTACGAAAGCACGAATCTTAAGCTTAAAGGATATTTTGATGTCATATGAAAATGACACTGATTAAAAAATGTTTACTTTGAGATATGTATTCATGCTTAGAAGGGAAGTTATCTCATGGTCAAGTAAGGAACAAACATTCACAACCCTTTCATCTATTAAGGCTAAGTACATTACATGTTGTGCTATTGTTTAAGAATGTGCACGGGTCTAAAGATTTTTACAAGTCTGAGTGTTGTATTGGACAATTGTGGGTGTGTATCGTTGATGATAGACAACACTTTTACCATTGAATTGGCGAAAGACCCCAATGACCACCAAAAGTCTAAACATATTGAGATCAAATATCATTACGTCCATCATCAAGTAACAAACAAAAAGTCATCATCAACTATATTTCAACCAAAGAAATATTAGCGGATACAATAACAAAGCCTATAGATAAAGATTTATTCTAGGTTCATGTCAACAGATTGGATTTAAAAGAGCTTGAATGGTGTAGTTATAAAATGTATATTTTATCTTTTATTAATGAATAATCACTCTAGTTATTTAATATAAAACACCACTATTAACTAGGTGTGTAGATCTTAGCATTTACCTTAAGATCGTGTGGGATCTTTACCTTTGTCAATAGGTTGGTCACCCACTCACATGAGTAGATTAACCATGCTTGTACAAGAGATGTACAATCAAAGTGATATTCATATATTGAGGTGTGAACCGCCCTCTATTACAAAGAATAGATAATAAGAATAAAAGTGATGAGATGTCGTATCCGCCTTTAATCCTAAAAGATTGAAGACGAAGCTGATCAACTCAAAATAATATAATCATTCCATTGCTCTTATATGTGATTAATGTTATAACCTGAATAGAAGTCAGGTCATGAGGAAATGAAATCAGTCATACCTTATATGTGATGTTTTACATATTGTAGACTTGACATATGCCTAATATTGTCTACTTTACGACGTTAATTATATCCATGGTAATGACCTTTTATCTACAAATTGCGTTGATTCGATATAATCATTACTACGTGCAAGTAGCCAGTCCCATAAGTGACTCTTTGTGTCCTAAGCTACCCTCCTCTTGAATGTAGAAAGATGAGATTAAGTGTCGCTACTTTAGTATATGATGACAAATAACAATTGGCCATACTCGATTATAATAGAAAAGTGGTTTAGTTAATTCCAAATTATGCATCTATTTAGAGAAGATCTTATGACAGCTACACCAAATTTTTACAACTATTAATACACACTTGAAAACTTAGCAGCTGACAGTATTGAGTTTTTAACAGATCTTTACAAATAATATCTTTTCAAAAGTATAGTATTACTTTAAAATTATTCAAATCAATGTTCACAAAAAATTAGATTTTTAAAATGACCGGATAAGTACATGTGTTAATTGAGTACTCTATATCAAAAGTCAACTTCATTCAATATAGTCATGCAAACTAGGACAGGCATTGAAAATTTTGTGTTATTGACTACTAATTAGGTGATCGCTTAGTATAACACTGGTGAGAAGATAATGATGTTCTACTTGGTCTCACATATTTGATTCTTATGATTCTGATATTTTGTTTTAGTTGTTATAAGACGGGCTAGTTAAACAATTCATATTGTGCACATCTCATAATATGATTGATGAGAGATATTGGATATGGCCCCGTGGGTAGAGTTGGGCATCGGTCCTGTTCGGATCAGATCCGGGCCAACCCGATCCTACCCGAAGGAACTTTGGTTTGACCCGAATCCGAACCGATCCGTTACCGAATCTAGATTACCTGAGTCGAACAGATCCGAAAGGTGGATTGTCTGATTCGATCCGTGCTCGACTCGGTTTTCCAATTAGGCTAGGTTCTGAACGGTCCAGATGTGAGTTATTATATATCAACTGTGCAATCTTGGAGTGGATGTATATCAAGTGTCATATGGAGCCAGAGTACCATATGAAAAAAGCTATAAAGCAAGAAAACCTTTCCAACGTCTCTCTCTCTCCTCCGTTTTCAATCTCTCTCCTCCTTTCCAGCGTCTCTGTCTCTCTTTCGTTTTCAATCTCTCTCCTCCTTTCCAGCGTCTCTCTTCTCCGTTTTCAATCTCTCTCCTCCATTTTCAATCTCTCTCTCCTCCGTTTTCAGTCACTCTCTCTCTCTTCCATTCCAAGGTCTTTTTTCTTATGCTTTCCGCTCAAAATGGAGAAAGGAAATCGTAGGTACGACGCTCTCTCTCTCTCTCAGCTATTGTTGTTGATTGATGGGAGTATTGTTTCGTTACAGCTGCTGTATGGGTTTTTTGTATATTTGATTTGTATTTTTTTTTTTAATTTCTGCTATGAATGAATGAGAGATTGATTGCTTAAATGTTTTTTTTTTTCTTTTTTTTTGGATATTATTTTGGATCGGATCCAATCGGATCGAATCTGGTCGGATTAGGCCTAATCCGAATCCGAGCCGAAAAGAATTCGGATCTGGATGGAGCTACCCGATCCGCACCGATCCACCCCGTCGGTTCGGTTCAAATCAGGTCGGAACGGGTCGGATCCACAGGATCGGATCTGAAATGCCCAGCTCTGCCCGTGGGGCTCACATACGGGTAGTTACTAGTAGTGGGACCTTCACAGGTTTCCCTCTGAATCCTATTTTCATTAAAAATTATCTTTTAAATTAAATTAATTGAAATTTGAATTAAATCATTAATTTTAAATTCAATTTTAAATCAGATAAGAAAGAGATATGTGATTAAATAAGTACTTTCCTCGTCCAAACTCCTTAACCATTCCCTTTTAAAATGGGGAAAAAAAAATCCCTCATAAAAACATCCAATAGTGAAGGGAAAAAAAGATATTTCAAGAAAGAAATTAGAAAAGAAGATACAATACCATCGTCCATTTGGCCCACCTCATAGGTGATATAAACCATTGAGTGTAATTCAATTCATCTTAACCATAAAATCAGATGGGCAATCAGATCCTCTCTGCTCCAATAGTGGTAGGCGAACATTTACTCTTCAACCATTCATCTTTGGCTTTTGCAAAAGTCCCAAGATTATATAAACTATTGGATCTTGCGGATCCACCCATACGAGTTGACTTTTATGTGCTACTTCTCATACTCCACAAATTTGCACTTGCTCTAGAAAACGTTAATAAGAGTTTCTTGGTGGACATTAACTCTGATGGTAACTTTGACTCCTAATTTTATTGTGATTGGGTTGCTTCTTTAAAAAAGTTCATTTAGTTTAAACAATTATCAAATATGTGGAAAGTTAAATTCGTTGCAATAAAACTCAAAAGTCACACCTTACTTTGGCAGCAACAATATCAACCAAGTTTCGAGCGAAGAGGGAATTGACAAATTAAAATTTAGGCTGAAATAAAAGTCAAATTGCATAATAAGTTTCTTCTTCTCAATTATTCTTTAACTCTATACTGAAAGTTTCACCATCTCCAACAAAAGAATAATCAAAAGTCAATTATACTGAAGAGTATAAGTATTTAAGCCAGATGAACCAATGATCACTACTAGATACTTAAGTGGGTTAAAATTAACTATTCATGATGAAGATAGTTTCATATTTTATATTAATTTAAGTAGTCTTTAAAAAAATGTACTACATGGCCTTAAAGGCAGACACACATTGACTACTGACAATGATGTAGCTACTAAAATAGTGCTCTATGGGTCTCGTCATGATGTATGTGTCCTATCCACACCATCCATCCATTTTTATAGACTATTTTACGTTATTAGCCCGAAAATGAGGTAGGTCTAAATCCTTTATAGACCACACCACAAGAAAGAGGGGTGATTGAACACTCACTGTTAAAAACATCTTAGGGGCCACAAGAGTTTTGGATTAAGCTGGTATTTGTGTTTTCTCTTCATTCAGGTGTGCATGATCTAATCAATAGGTTAGATGACAAATAAACATTAAAGTGAACCTTAGAAAGTTTTTAATGGTAGGCATTCAATCTCCACTGTTTTCTTGTGGTGTGGTCCACTAGAGATTTGGATTTCCCTCATTTTTGGGTCCGTATTCTATAATGATTTGGAAAAGTAGATAGACGGCTTGGATAAAATACATATATATTATGTGGAGCCCACAAAGCACTGCAGTGGCCACCTCGCTACCGATATGCAATCCGTGTCCCTTAAATAGGGCCTCTTTTAAGTTGTTTGAGAAAATAAAATAAGGTTGTTGCATGGTTTGATAAATGCCCTAATTCACAAATAGGCTTGAAACTAAAGAATCATTAGATTAATATAAGCTTCTTCTATCATGGTAAAGCACATAATCCAAAACATGTGGTTCATATCATTGGATCACCTTGGCATGTGAGCCCAAATGGGGTGACACATACCTATATTTTTAAATTTTAAAATCATTTATTAATTTATAATAAATATTTTTTGTAATATTGTATTTTCAGCAATATTTTCTTAACAGTACTGCCAGGACATAAAATTTTAAAAATCTCCCAAGAAATTCCTAGGACAAGAATTTGCTGAGAATTGTCACTATGGTGATACTTGGATGTAGTTTGTTTGTCATATGCAAGTGTATAGCTTAACTACCCTAGGCTCAAAGAAGTGTGTTGATCATCTTTTTCTATCCCATTTGTTTTGCAACATTGGCCCACCTGATTAATTGGTAAGTTGACTCCTGGTTCAGTGAATCCACATGTTTAGGCTAATTTAATGGATGGTTTAGATTTGGCTGAGATGTGGCAGCAGTAAAGGGTATGGTATAAGAATGTAGATTGTGTGGTAACTGGTTACGCTACAGCGTGGTGAGTAAATTCTGTGGGGCTCATCATCATGTCTGTGTCATTAACCATGTTGTCCATCAAATTTTCAACTGATTTTAGGGCATGAGCCCAAAACTGAAGCATATCCAAAGCTCGAGTGGACCACAGCACAGAAAGCAATCAGAATAATGACGTCCACCATCAAAACTCTCCCACGGTCCACTTCATAAGGTCGCACAGACATGGAAGAAGGGAAAATACAAATGTAAAGTTGTTCCAAAACTTCTCTTGCCTTAGAAGTTTTCAACAGTAGGCATTCAATTCCCACCGTTTCCTTTGGTGTGGTCCAATTGAGCTTTGGATATTCTCCAATTTTAGCCTTATGCTTGGCATGGATAAAACACATGCATCACGGTGGATCTAATAGAGTTTACTCACTGTACAATCTGTGTCCATGGTATAAACAGGGTGTGTCCGATTTAGCAAACCAGTGTACAATTGTGTCCCTTCTCTTATCTTCTTTGTTCTCTCCTTTTATTTGCAGTAACAGAGTCGCTCTAAAGAATGAGCAGAATTCCATGGAACAAGTTCAAGAGCATGATTTGAAGGGTGCAGCTTCTTTATTTACTCTCACAAATTGTAATTCATAAGAAAAAAAAATTACTGCAAAATTGTTCAAGAAATTGGATTTTACCAAATAGTGCTTCCAAGATTAGAAATTAACTGAACACTTTTTGAGTGATGAAACAACAAAAATGCCTTTATTTATTTTTTTTCTTTAAAAAGTAGTATGTGTATAACATACAACCCATTAAACATATGCACCTCACCATTGTGATCACATGAACCAAACATCCAGTCAATTAAATCAAGATGGGCTAAAACATCTGGTTAATTAAATCAAGATGGGCTACACTTGAATTTTGATATTTCGAATGGTATATGTTATTTCGTATGGATTGGCCCACCTTATACTTAAATCCATAACTAATAATAATGTTGGTGTGCATATATTAGACGAGTTGGATGTGAGACATATATCACGTGGACCCATGACTTTCAGTTTTATACTTTATTGTAAGGGAAAAGTAAGGGAGGGCAATAATGTAATTTCTCAAAAAGTACTGTAAATCACGCTTTAATATAATCTAATTCTTAGAGAAATTTTGGCGTCATTTGCAGGAAATGTAACATATAACTTCTTCTTCTTCTCCTATTTTATTTTATTTTTCTTTAAGTCTATTTTATTTTTCCTCAGCCACATGATTGAGAAATGGCCCCTCTTAGACCCTCACCTAACGGTGAAAGTGGAAATGTGGACGCACACCTAGCCCAATTAATCAATCCTTAAATTAAAACCCAGACCGAAAATCGCTGATTGTAGATACACCCATGCCCAGCATTTTTTTTTTTTGCCAGCCTTCTGTACCAATCAGATCTACCCAGTCTATCGCTACCCTTTCTAGATTAATATCTTTTGATGCCAATTATTGAGATTTGAGAATCACATGCATGTAATATCCTAACCATACAAAATGGTGGCCTTCAATGTGGATGGAAATGAATATAGTTAAGGTCAACATTCTGTAGAAAGAACTGGTGGTTAGGATGGTTTTCATTTCACCGGTAGGTCATCTACTAACATCACCCACAAGATTGATGGTCTACATTGAATTTCAACAGCCATGATGAAGGTACTGGGGAACTGATGGCTTATTTTTCTCCGTTGGGCAACTAACAGACGTGGATGCAGGAAACAAAAGTGATCACTTGCATTGGTTATAACCCAAACTCGTATTAATGGGCCATGATAACTATCTTAGCTGTGGTGATAAATGGACGGTTAAAATTGAGTAGTCAATGGTCCATGTGGATGTGCACTCCGATAGTTCGACCATGATTTGAGAGGTTTAGTGCATACAACGTGCTAAATAACTTCACATAAGGGTAGGTGGAAGCGTCCATTCTCGTTGTGCTATTTTGAAATGGCCAATTATCCGATGATAAGCCTAACAGACGTGATCCTGACCATTGAAAATATTGATCTGGGTGGTTTAAATTCAGCTAAACATGTCGATGTTCAGACTTCCTAATTCAATTTATGTTTCTTCCTGTAGACATGGACGGTTTTGATCATCCAATGATCTTTTCATCTGTGCCCCGTTGGGTCTGGGTCCATGCATGTAGTTGGGTTCAAGCCCGCGGCTTAACGGTAGATAGGATGCCTTTCAATACTGTGGTCTCGAGTTCAAGCCCAGCTTACATATTAATCGTTCAAAAGGAAATAATAATAATAATAATAATAATAAATACTCGTGATAGTTTGCATGCGTATGCTTGGTCATGCACCACCACCTATCTGCCCACTTGACACACCGTAATCCACACATCAGGTGGTCCCACGATGAGGAAGCACAAGGGAAAATATGAAAATATGAAGTGGGGGGTCACTCTTCTTATGAGCCACGTGTCTGTTAAATGTGAACCTTTGGAGATTCTCTCCAACCGGAGGTTTGCTCGAACATATCACAACCTATTGCAATGTAATACGATGAGACTTTGGCCATTGAATCTCGGTCGTCTTCAAATGATTTAAAACGTTTATATCATGTATCTCACGGCGCGCTGTGGATGTAGAGTAATAGAACAAATAAATCTCTCAAATTATTGTACCCTTTTTGTGGTCATTCTGAACAAAGTCAATAGAAACACGACTATGGCACTGCACGAAGTAACATAGCTGAATCATCTAAAATTTAATGAGTGGAGAGAAAAACAGAGCAGTCCAAAATATGATAGGTGACCAAGAGACAAAATTTAACCGGCAGAAGCAGTCATAAAAGAGAAACGTAACAAAGAAAAAAAAAGATCTTGAGAGAGAAAGGTAACAAAAGAATGATCTAAGTGTAAGATTTTCTAGACGCGAAAATCCCAGATATCGGTTGTGCACAGGTCATGAAGATCAAGGGTTCAGATGGCTTACCTAAGTAGGACGCCATTACTGAGAATAATAGAATACCAATGCTATAGTCTTCCTTTCCTTTACACCCTTATACAGAATATTCGATGGGAATTCGTTTTCTGTTGCTTGTGTAGGATTGGGGACCCAACTCTTCTCTTATATAGAAGCTGGGAGATGAGAGTTTGAATCTCATCATAACTCTCTCTCCTTTGCTCCACATTGTTGTGTCCTGGCTCAACTCAAAAGCCCTGTACATCCCTACATAAGGCTATAGCATTCCAATCCTAATACGTATTGCTACGCAATCAGAGTTGTACAACGGATCACCTGAAGTGGGGCCCACTGGTTTACTATATCACATAGTCCACTGATATGACAATCCAGGCTGTTGATCAATAAAGCCCACCTCATAGAGTTCTTACACTAAGGAGAGGCCTTTCAACTATTGTAACCACTGGAATAATGAAAAAAGCGTATAGAATAATAAGCTATGACAAAATTCTATAAATAACAAGAGAAATCCACATAGCTAAAAAACAATATGCAAATCCAACACACAGTCAAATCAAAACAAATCTACATTTTATCTCAACTTATTTTAAGAGTAGCGATAATCTAACAGTGATAATTATTAGCCATAGTCTTTAGTTATAATCTAAATCTATGCTCGTAGAAAGATTGTCCTTTTATCCAATATTGCACAATTCTTTTAAAAGACGCATTCTCATCGTTTCTAGTTATCGATTGTGAGTTTTTTGTTTTGTTTGATTGTATTGATATTTTGAAAAGTCATTTCTTTTGAAAAGCAATGAAATGTTGTTTCTTGGACTGCCCTCATATCAAGGTATTTTAGAAATGAGTATTCAAGGGAAGATTGAAGAAACAAATCCCCATAAAAATAAATTAAATTAAATTAAATTGTAGGACTGTCTTCATATCTTGATCTTGATATTGCTTGCCGAGTGTTTGATGAAATGCTTGTAAAGTGCTTTTACTAATTTACATTCGAAATGTAGGAGATTGAAAATGCAATATATGTGTTTGAGAAAACGTTGCATAGGCTCAAACTCGGCTCGAGGTAGCCCGAATTGCTGACCGAGCCGAGCTAGCCAGTCTAGCTCGAGGATCGAGTCGAGCTAAGTTCGAGCTGCGGTTGGCTACTAGCCGAGCTGAGCCGAGTTGTACCAAACTCGACTTGGTTCAACTGATGTACAGCTCTAGGGGTAACCTTGCTTAGGTACATACTGTTAACTAAGTTTCACGTGGATGGGATTTTCATAAGATCCACTCCGTCCATCAGGTGTTGCCTTGTTTTCAACCTAGAACCTTAGGATCATGATGATCCAAAACTCATATGGGCCACACTAGGAAACAGTTGGGATGGGTATTCCAGCAATAGCTTTGTGTAGGACCCACCGTTGTGTTTATATGCTATCCAATTCCCATTCATATGATGCGCCTCATCTGGATGAAATGGTTACCCAAAAGTCCTAGTATTCCAAAGCTCAAGTCGGCCATACCAGGGGAATTTTGTAAATTTTAAACCTGGTGGCCCACCTGAATGTCAAGTCAGCCTTATGTTTGGGATTATGCCAAACAAGGGATGGTGTACCCACATTAAATCATTTCCTCCACTTAGAAAAAGTTATCTCAAGGGTACCTATCGTCCTTCTCTCCAAGATTCCCTAGTTCTTTGTGTTTCTCCCCATCTCTCTTTTTCTTCCACTCTTTATGGCCAATGCATTCCTAGTGTGAAATAAAGCTACGATAGCCCTGAATTCATTCTAGTTGGAAGATCCTAGCCATCCCAGCAGTTGTTGGTTAGGATCAATTTGTATGGTTTATATAAAGGTGACCATAAGTCTTGTATTTTTGTTTCTTTTGTTTAGTAAAGAAAGTTTTTTGTTGCTACACCATGGATGTAGGCATATTGACAAACCATATAAATCTCTACGCCTCTTATCTCTTATTTTTTGTTTGGTCATTTGGCTTTTAGTTTAGCGCTTCTCTTTTTGTAATTTGGTTTGTCCTTATCAATCATGTGCGGGTATTTTTCTATAACACAATCAACTAACCCTTAGCTTAGTGTTAATCAACTATATAAAACTTGATACACAGTCACTCAGAAATTGTAAACGTGGCATATATCAAATCTAATTAAATCAACTGAACTGTGCGTTGTCACCAAGTAACAGTCCCAAAACCTGTTTGGTTCGACTACCCTAATCTCTGAGTGGTTGACATTTATATATATATATATATATATATATATATATATATATATATATATATAGAAAATTGCACAATTGAATTCTTTCACTTTCAAATGTCCAATAAGTGTCCACTAATCTGATGGTCAGGTAATTAAATAAGCATAAATTCCTGTCATGATACAAATAAACCGATACTTATAATTTGAACGGTTTAATTTGATTTTTTGAATTGCTTGCAATTTCTAAGTGCCTAAGTGTCATCCACCACACTCTGCCAGTGTGCCAAAGCTTTTCTCCATGATTTAAAAAAAAATATGCCCACCTCAACCAACATAAAGGAACTAAAGATACCAAGTCGGTGAATACGCAGAGGGGTTAATGTACATCGTTTGTTCTTTAAGTGGATTTTCATGAAAATGTTTTTGGATAGCTTATTAAAAGAACAACTTTACAAGAGAAGGTGTCATTGTGATGGACAATTTTCACAACTTTTACAATACAAACAATGAAAAACATAATATTCATGAGAAGAAAAAAATCATTCTTTCAACCCATTGTATAGGATGGGTTAAAATGCTCACTTTTTCTTTGTCAAACTGCATTGTCACAAAAATAAGAAAATTAAGAAAATAAAATTGAAAATATACATGTAAAATGTGCAGGAAAGGTGGGCCCCTCTGTGAAGATCACCTGGTCTAATAGTTATGCTGATCCACTCATAAAGTGGCATACCCTTTTATTGCATCAGGCCATCTGCTGTCCATTGATTTCAACAGTATGGCCCTCCCAATGGGTGGGTCAGCCAGATTTTTGCACCAAGTGATATTCATGGTGTCTCCAACCTACAGCACGGTTCTGATATCCAACATACGTGACACATTCACTTACACTGATTGTATGTAATCGTTTCTCTTAACAAAATCAACCGATTTTCAAAATCGACTTCATCATTTCATAGAAGAGATAGCTCAGAGATGCAGACGGCAATACCTGTTCTCCAAACTATCACTGTTAGTAATGATATTGATATTGATGATGAGGAGGAGAATGAGGATTATGATGATTATGATCATGATGATGATGGTGATGGCCATCATGTCCATGCGAGCTCAACCATAGCTACGAGTTTGTGTTGTATGAGTGGCAATGTGTGCTATTCCCACGTCATCACGGATGGGGCTCTCACATGCCGTGGCTGGTGCAATTGGAATCGCTTGTTCATTGGGAGCTGCTGTCATAAATCTACATGAATGAATTATCTTGAATGTTAATTGATGCTTCTGAATCTATACTGCTGATGATTTATATTCTCAACAGTCTGTTTGCGTGCCGCCAATTAACAGTGTCGATCACGCATTGCGTTATCTAGAGCAAGGCCCATCTGCATTGTGCCTAGTAGATGGGTAGCTCCAATCTCCCAACCACAGCTGCAAATGGGCCCCATCAAACAGTGGACGGATGCTTAGGGCTGTTGATGGGCTGGGTTCAAGACAGGGCTTGTAAGTAGGATAGACATGAAAGCAGGCCCAAGCCAGATACAGGCTTACAGTTCTCTTAATAGGCCCAAAGGTCAGGCCAACAACTAGTTGGTGGACTTGGATTTTCAGACCCATTCCTGGTAAGTAGGCTTGTTTCTTGTTGGGCAAGGCCCAAAAGTCCAGCAGATTGGCCTAGAGTCTAAATTATGTCTAAAACTGATAATAAATCATAATTGGTTGTAGGTATTTTACCGCAAAATCTCTTTTTACAACAATGACATTAACTAATGCAATTGCACCAAAATATCCTCATCCATGTCTTTCTCTAGAAGGTGGTGAAGTCGAGCATTGCAGCCCACCTGGTGATTGGATTTAACAAATTTTTGTTGGTCTAATCATCATGCTTGCATGCATTTGTTGAATATCATATACAGGCCGCATTTGCCCCAAATGCCGGACTGTACTTTCTAGAGAAAATAATAATAATAATAATAAATGAGGGCATTTTAGTCATTACACGTCGAAGAAACACATGATAGACTTTCCATAATCAAGGCATGGTATGTAAAATCAGAAAATCTCTAGGAATTTCGAAATTCCCTTTGGTTGTAGGCACTGATGAAAAAGAGCATGGTCTGCAAAATCAAAAAATCTCGAGGAATTTTGAAAAACACATGATAGGACTTTCCATAATCAAGGCATGGTATGTAAAATCAGAAAATCTTGAGGAATTTTGAAAAACACATGATTGGACTTTCCATAATTAAGGCATGGTATGTAAAATCAGAAAATCTTGAGGAATTTTCAAATTCCCAATGGTTGTAGGCACTGATGAAAAAGAGGGTCCGACCTGAAGCGTGCTAGGGACGAGACCAGCAAAAAGGGATCGCCCACCATCTCTCTCTATCATCTTAACGAACACAGCAAACAAACCAAACCTGGTGGTTCGTTGTAGCTGAAGCTGCCTTCGAATCACTTCCAGAGGGTATGTAACCGTTTCGGCACACGCCCCGGCAATGGCACCATAAAGCAATGCCCTCACTATACCCAAATCACCTTCCTTTCCCTTGCTGTTGTCGTTGTTGTTGTGGAAGAGATGGAAAACTTTGAGAATGTCGTAGACAGTATAGAAGACAGCACTTCCAGGCCCCATGCTAATCAGCGCCGGGGTGAGGCCTTTGTAAAGAGAGAGAATGCCTTCGTTGCGGATCATGTGGAAGAAGCAACCTGATACACCTCCAAGAGCTTGGCCCCCTTGTGCAATCAGCCTCGTTCGGATCTGCAATGTAAGATATTAATTCCTCAATTGTAGGATTTGAAATCTTTCAAATGCACATTCTCCCAAACATGCAAAAGGCAAAGATGGAGAAGATAACTTACTGTGTCGAGAGGTAGACAGAGTATGGTAGCTGTGATGCCGGAGATGCCGCCACCAATGAGTCTATCACGGTTGGTGATTTCTTTGTTTTGCCGGATTCGAAGGAGGCGATCGCAGTACATGTCATAACAGATGAAGTTGATGGATTTGAAGGGTACCATGCGGAAGAGATTCAACACATTCCCCTTCCAGAACCCGGTCACCCCTTCCGAGGCCCATATCCATTGGACGGCCTCGATCCACGATTGCTTTGATCCGCGGATGATACACTCCAGCTTTATTCTCTCCAAGGGGGCCACACATGTCCTGTACATTTATTACGATTTTTACATTAGATCTCTTCCGTCCATCTAGATGCTTAGGAATTATAGTTATCTTTGCTCTGTTGCATCCTAATGTGGATGGATCTCCTACTGAAATCTCCACCACATGTTTGTGGCCTCGAAATGGACGGTTAAGGAGAGACATGGAGAAGTTCTATCGGACTGAAAGAAGTCTCAAGTTCGGTGGCAGATTCTTGGCCATCAGTACATCCATGGTAGGATCTACAGACTAATGGTCTGGATTGGACTGGAATCGTCTGTAACACATGTTTCACGGAAACGGATTGGCTACTCCCCCTGCCATCAGCCCGGTGGCTGATGGTCGGTGCTCTGTGGGCCCCACCATGATGTATGTGTTTCATCCATGCCGTTCATCCATTTTTACATATCATTTTAGGGCTTAATCCAAAAACTGAGAGGGATAAAAATCTCAGGTGTACCACACCACAAGAAAACAATAGTGATTGGATATCCACATTAAAATCCTCCTAAGGCCCAACATCTAATCTGTTGATTAGGTCATACAGACCCAGATGAAGGGAAAAAACAAAGATAAGCTTGATCCAAAACTTTTATGGCTTCCAAAAAGTTTTTAATGGTCATTGTTCATTCAACACTGTTTCCTGTAATGTGGTCCACTTGAGATTGGGATATACCTCATTTTTGTTTTCATATCATAAAATGATCTATAAAAATAGATGGACGGCATGGATGAAACACATAGATCATGGTGGGGCCATAGAGCACCGACCATCATCAGCCATTGGCCGGTGGCAGGCGGTAGCCAATCCAATCCGATTCCATGTTTCACACCCACCCAAGCTTTGTGGGGTCCACCATGTCCTTACATTACGTGGGAATCATTATTTGGCAGTACATACGGAAGATAGATCGGATTAAAAACTCATATGGGCCACACCAATGAGAATGTGAAATTGCTCCTAGAGGTGAGCATCGAGCCGAGTCGAGTCGAGGTGGGCCAAGCTTGGCTTGGCTTGTCCATGATGTACTCGAGTTCGAGCTCGAGCTTGGCCTCGAGCTCAACATTGAAGCTTGGCTTGTTTGCCAAAGCTGTCAAGTCGAGTTCGAGTCGAGCTAGTGGTTCGAGTTGAGTTGAGTTTAACTCGAGCTCGAGCTCGAGCTTGTTGGGTGAGAGAGTAATGGATTTTGTTCTTGATCCTCCTCCATTGATGAAAAATTCAAAAATCTTAAGAGAATCAAAGCAAAACCAGATAAAAAACCAAACAAAGTTTTGAATCGGATGAGGAAACCTGTAAGAACCGATCTGTTCTTGATCTTCTTCCACCAGCAGAAATCCAAGTACTAAAAAAGAAGCAGAGCAAAACACAAATCAAAAATCCAAGTAAAGAGCTCTAGCCAATCAGATCATTGGATTTCCTTGAAGCTTTAACAAATCTGAGAAGAACCCATCTCGAATTTCTTGGGTTTCTCACCTAAGAAGTAGATTTCAAGAGATTGAAATCATACTATTGTGGAGCTGAAATGAAAACTGGTGGTGGTGGTCGGGGCGGGTGTGCGGCTGGCAGTGAGCAGAGAAAGAGAGAAGAAAGGGAAAGGGAGGGGTGGGGGTGCGTTGCGGTCGGGTAGAGACTCTAGAGTTTGTTTTTATTTTTTTACATTCAAGCCGAGTCAATCCGAGCTGACTCGAGCCGAGTCGAACAAGCTTTTCGAGCTAGCTTGACTCGTGAACAGCCCTAATTGCTCCTAAAATAACTATGTTCGAATGGTGTGGCCTGCCTGAGTTATATTGGGCTGATTTTTGTACTTCTCTTCGTCCCGGTGATCACGCTTGATTAACGGGTTTGATTAAAGATACACATAACAGTGGCCCCACACAGATACCTATTGCTAGCTTCACATCCCATTGTTCCATGTGGTGTTGCCAATCCGAGTTGTTGTTCCAGCTGACTTTTGGCCTTAGCGCCTAAGGTTGAGGATGGAAATTGACCGTGCATGGTGTTCCCAACAGACTTAGGTAGAGAATTCTAGTCCATTGGATTACGAATCCATGACCTCATTTGTGAGAACTTAAACCCAAGCATGATTGGCAATGCCTCCGGTGGAAGATCTCCTAATCTACCAAGGAAGTGTGAGTTGTTTTAATGTCTTCAATTTGTACATCAAATATGGCCCGAGTGATTGATCGATTGATCGGGTCAATTGATCGATTGAGTGAGCCCAAATTATATATATTAATCTCTAGATAGTTTTAAACATGATTGATTGATCGATCCATAAGTCATGTGATCATGGAAATTTGGAAAATATTTGTAAACTTTCTTAACTTTTATAAATATGTTGGAGTGATCGAACATGTGGTTATCAATCGATTGATGCTTTAAGCCTTTAATTGACAACATGCATGATTTTGCATTATTACTTTGCTTGTTCTATATTTCAAGTGTAGTACTATAATTATATGGGTGTAATGTGGAATTAGAGTATTGTTAAGAGAGCTTTAAAATTCCAAGAGAAATTGAAGAAATGTTAGAAATTTTTTGAAAAGTTCTGCATCAGTAAGTAAATGTATCTCTTGTAATACCGTTTCATAATGAATTTTATAGATGTTTAGTGCTGTGATCTTTTTCCTACAAGAATTTTTCATATAAAATTTATGTATTTTTGTTCTTGTTTTATTATATTTATCTTTCACCTTTTTAATCAAAATTAGATTTACTTCGGCGGTTTGCTAACACTTCCACTAACCAACGTATGACAGATGTGCAGGATCCAAGCCGTTCACACCTCTGTACGGATGATCTGCTCATTTGGCAGGCAGGTCGTGCACTGTGAATGATAGCTTCTAGTCCGTTCCTCTCAATCGTCTATTTCTTTCGTATACATGTGGAGGAATGATCATACCGTCAGCCTTATTTGTAATAAAACGCATTTAGACCGTGGAACCAGACTGATGAGCGGCTTGGATCTTATACGTGTGCCATGTGGCAAGTTTGGAAGGCAAGTAGATCAAACAGTTTGGATGATGATAACCATGGGCGCAGCTTGTACGGACTGCGTGCCCTGACACCGGACCTTATGTACATGGCTACGCATCATAGCAAACGGTTCTCCCACGGGGAGTTGTTTGATACTCTGGCAGAACGTCATCGTTGATAAGCAGGCACTCCAAAATTGTAATCTGGCATATATTAATTAAAATCAGACCGTCCAAATTAGACCCACCGTTAATAGGTCATTAACTGAAAATCAGACTTGTTGAACCATCCTAAACTCTGATTAACGGACACTAGTTTACTCAGAATCTTCCACTAAGGAGGCCTTTGGATCATACCGTACTTAAGTTACTTACGCCATAAGTAGCTTATCTTGATTTACTCGAAGTGATTAAGTAACTTTAAATAAAAAGCTACTTATAATTGATCATTAACCGAACTTACTTATCTCAAATAAGCTACTTATCTACTCTCTTTTTTTTACACACACCCCCACACACTCACGCCACACGCACACACACCCCACACACGCACACAGTGGGATTTCACCACTGTGGGTGCTCGAACCCTTGACCCGGTGTTGAAACTCCACGGAGTACTCTACCACCCGGTAAGAGTAAGGACCCTATTTGGTGGTATCCAAACGGGCCCTATTTGCTTCATGTACAAACTAGTGCAATATTTGGTTCATGTACATTTCTCTTCTTACCATCCAGCTGCATGCCACAAATCAAATCTAGGACACATCAAGCCAATGGTCCGGTTTATAGTTTATGACCCGGACCATGCGCCCCACTTGCTAGAACTAAAACCCATCCATAGCGTGCAAAGATGGGGGTAATGCATCATGCAATTACTCTCAAAGTGTGACCATTCTCGTGGGCCACAGTCCAATATGACTCGGGTAAATGCATGTGCTGACAGATTCACGCGCACTGTCAGGAAACAGGTGTGAGAGATTTGGACAAACATACGTAACAGAGAGTAAGGGTGGCTATGGGCTGGGCAGCGTGGCCTGCCAGATTAGCCCGACCTAGCTTTAGACCGGGCTCGGACATATTAGGTTGGCTCGTACTACTGGGCTCCAGTCAGTTTCGGCAGACTCAACCCAACAGACTTTATATTCTTACAAATATGCCACTCTAATCCCTGGTTAGGCAACCCATGCATCTTGTATGTATCCTTTGTCTATTTCGTTTTGCAACGTGTGGCCCACTTGATCAAGGAATAGATTAGGAATATTGAAGTGGGAGATAGAGATTTTATCAATTTTGGCCCATCTCAGGCTTGGTCATGACAGGCCAGCACAAACCTGGCCCATTGCCACCCATAAATGAGAGAGGGAGGATCACCTCGAAACAATGGTAGATACCGCACCGGCCAGGAGAAACTTAGGCATGTCATTCCAAGAATTCAACCCCCTCGAACTCCCTGCCTTAGAATCCACTCCCTCGTCAGAATTCCTTTCTGTTTCTTTTTCCTGCTCTTTGATTCCACCATGCAAACACCTTCTCAGAGATGCCACCTGAGCGACATTGGTGAATCGAAGTCGTCTTCTCAAGACTTTAACATTGAAGATGACACCCGGGAGCTTAGAAAAGAAGTCTTGCATAGCGCGACTTTTCTGAACATGGGTCGATCGGAGGATCGCAGAAGAGAAAGTGGACACAGAAATATCAGTACATATTACATCTCCCTCTGTTTCAGAAGAAAGAGGAAGAAGCTCTGGGAAGTACTTCTGTAAAATACATGTAGACGAGCAAGAAGGTTGCATGATGCTACCTAACGAGAGAGAGAGAGAGAGAGAGAGAGAGAGAGAGAGAGAGAGAGAGAGAGAGAGATTTTGAATGAGAATGTACAGAGAGAAATAGAGAGTATGGGGGAATTGTTTGTGATTTCGGGCGCGTTTGGCTGTGTCTGCATGTGAGAATATTTGTGTGGTGGTCTTTAGGGAACAAAGTCGGAGAGCTTGTAGCCTCCAATTTTATATACGAGAAGATAAGGAAATTTGCCTCTGTTGGCTTATTCACACCTGGATTTTGTCGCAAGGGACTTGTAAAATTTCACCATTCAACTAGCGGGCCCAGCTTGGATAGGCCGTCAACAAAGGTCGCGGATTGCGTCCTACCCCGCCCGTCTCCAGCTGGGAACGGGCATGAGCTTTGAGTGGCCACCGTGATGTGTGGGTATTATCCACACCGTCCTTCAATTTTTTCGCATCAAGTTAGAGTATAAGGCAAAAAATGAGGCATATCCAGGGCTCAAGTGGACTACATAATGGGATTAAACTCTCACCGTTGAAAACTTCTTGGGACCACAGAAGTTTTGGATGGAGCTGATGTTTGTGTTTTCTCTTCATCCAGGTCCAGGTAACTTTGAGAATATGTTGGATGGCAAATAAACATCATGGTGGGCCCTAGAAAATTTTCAACGGTGAGAATCATTATCACCGCCGCTTCCTGTGGTGTGGTCCACTTGATCTTGGATCTGCCTCATTTTTGGGCCACAGCCTAAAATGATACGAAAAAAATAGATGGACGGTGTGGATAAGACCCACGCATCACTATGGACACTCATATATCCTGCCCGTTCTCAGCTGGAGACGGCGGGGGTAGGACGCAATCAGCGTCAGTCAACAAAGGATTAATGGGAGTCATGATCTCAAGAGCTTTGCTAAGCTCAGATGAGTGCTGTAAAGCTCATGCACACACCATCCATGTGCCCGCATGGCACGATACGTCACCCATCCATCATAATCGCACCACAATGGACGCCTGAGCCTAAGAATATCAGGTCGATCTGGGTAACAGTTTGCAAAAACTAACGTACGGTCCTCAAAACTTGGATGAAGTTTTTAACCCATCCACCTGTTTCGAGTATTGGGCCCACATGCTGAGCGGACCAGAATTATTCTTGAGAAAACAGTTAGAAGGTCGGACCAACCTGATGGGTGGACTTACACCTATGTGCCAGGCTATCACGTTGGCATGTACATTAATTAACAGGTCGTCTTATCAGTTATCATCTATTAAGGTCCTGCAACCATTTTCAATTAGAGGGGCATCCGTCCGTCTTAAGGATCCGTGGTTTTCATGGTTGATTACTTGATTGGTGCAATTTTACAATGTAACGAAAGAGAAAGTGTTGTCATTCAATCCAATCATGTGGCCAGAATTCGGTTAAACATGTATGACTAGGAAAAGTGCCGGACGTGTTAGGTTCCTATTCAACTCGAATAGATTAAATGCTTGTTATTTCAAGTGCTAAACTAGCCGGGTTAAGATCAAATCTACTAGCCGGGTTAAGATCAAATCTATAAAAGTTAATTTAACTGTTCAGCCACCAATTGTTACAACGATGGAAAGATTTTAAAAGGGGAAAGTTAGTTTTTGAAAATGTAATCTTTTTGCCTCCATCTAAAGATTTTTGTGATAGATTTTAAGTTTCTTAATGAAGCAATAATAGTTGGACATGCAAAATTAAAAATAAGTTTGATCGTTGATTTTATTAATTGAATATATGAACAATACAATTAGCGTAAAAGAAAATAAATACACATGGTTGCTTTTGTTGGCAAAACAACCTTAGAAAATAACCAAAGGGTCAGGAGATGATCGTAGTGTGAAGTCAGCAAGATATGATTGATGATTTGCTAAGTAAGAACTTGATGGTTAAGGATCCGATGACGGTGATCGTAGATATTTAATCTAATCTTATGTCATATTGGCATTGGAAAATAGTAGATCCAAACTAAATTAAGCATTTAGGACAAAAGTGGAGTGTTTAAGTTAATAAGCTAAAAATAAGGATAATGAGCATTGTGCTATAGAGATATTAATTGTGTGTGGCAAGGGCCCGAAACTCTTTTTCGAGTTATGTTTTTACAGGCTTTTAAGAAGTGGTGGCCGCTTATAATTCCGTGTGAATCTTTGATTGCGCAGTGGTTGTATTCTAGTAAGATCTATAATCTTTATTGTATAGTGCAATTGAATATAATCTGCTTATAATTCTAGATGTACGATCTTTCGTTATTTGCTCCTAACTCATTGCTACCTCTGAGAAGTCATTGTGTTTCTCGTATCTGACTAACGAGTGTATGTTCTGAGGCTTATCAATATAATCGGAGCATGTCCACTAGAAACCTTAGCTAGTTAGTCGTCGTTTTATCACAAGCATCAATACATCATCAAGCATTCCACATATCACATTTTTACATACTTTGCACCTTGTACTCGATCATTTCAAATGTATCCTCTACTGCTTGCCAATATAATTGGATCATGCCCATCATAATTTCGAATCAATCAATCATCATGCCATTGTGTCGCATTACATTTTTTTGCACGTGAGAACTAGTCTTATTCCTCATAAATTCGTCAAATCTTGTGAAGTAAAGACAGTGCATCTGTACGAGCAGAGTGGGTGCCTAATACCTTCCCTCTCTATAACTGCGGTCCCTTACTCAAAATTTCTAGAATACAAACTCACGAGTCATCTTAGGGTTAAGAATTTTTAGGTTCTCAATCCTAAGTATTTTTATAGGGTCCAACCGACTGTAGGATCGTAATAATTGGTTAGTGGCAAATATAACACCATCTTACCCTCAAACGAAATTCCTCGAGTGAGGCAATTGGTGGAAAAGAGAGTTGATCTCTCATTCCTCGGAAAATCCGCCCTCTAACGTCCACAATATGGCCACGTACACAAGATATACCCTCGCTTCTTCAGATCATGTGTTGGTTGGAGTCCTCCGTCAATGGACTCCCGCATCAGTTGACTTTGGCATTCATAGAGAGTGCTTTTGGCATAACTCTAACATTTAATTCTAGACAGATATATGCTTTGATATGATTTTGGCATTTAAGGCCTGTTTAAAACAATGCAATTCATGTGAATTGTTATGTATTTTACCTTTTTAACATTAATTACTCATCACATAAATTTTTTGTAACGTCTCGAAAAAATTTGTACAAAGACCCGAGTACCACCTCAAGCAGAAATCACTAAGGACTGAATCTTTTAGAAATTAGACGGAAATTAATTAAGTACTAAATTGAATTAATCGGTAGATTAGCTTGAACAACTTTCTATGCAAACTACAAGACCCAAAACCAGTAAAATCACTAACTCTACAGTACCTAAAAACATAGGATCAATCTCAAAACCCAGTTACTCTCGGGAGCAGCTGGAAACTCCGTTTCGGACTTGTACCGCGCGTCGAAAGTCCGATTACCGCGAAGCTATACGATTATGACTGTCTTACTGAGCTTGACAACTATCTCGGAAATCAAGTCCAAAGGGTATCCCGAAACGCACAACTTGAGCCCGAAGCAAAGTGTGTGAGAAGCGGGAATATTTTTCGAAAATTAACTCATATTTAAGTGAATTGGGTCGTTCGCTTGTAGGCCAATTTTAAGGTTTCAAACCGTCAGATTCTGACCCAATTACACCCTTGGATCATAGAAATTTTCCTACACAGGTCAGTATACTTGTGGCCCTGATCGAGTGACGATGAACATTGAATTGAAACTGGTCCTCCACGATCGATCCGAAAATTTGATCGGACCGAAAACTAAACCCGACATAGATCCATTGTCTGGGGACTTTCTCTGGACCGTATGCAGAAAAGGGCCTCCAGATGAGCTTCTTTGGCTCGAAACAATCGACTTTTGGCTATAACCTAAGTATACCATGGCCCTTGGGCAATTGAGTTCACTTCTGAGCCTACATAAGAGCCTTAACTCACCTCTCTCATTCCATACAAATTCCAAACCCTAAGAGAGAGAAGAGATAAAAAAGAGAAGAAGAAAGTGATGAGAAGTGAGAGAGAGTTGGGGTTTGCTGCCGGGATTCGATCCCACCACTCCACGTGCCGAATCATCTGCCTGCATCGTTATACCGGTGATTTCGATTCTGTTTTTGGGTAAGAAATTCAAACCCTAATCTGTTTTAGGTATCTAAGTAGAGGAATCATCGAAATAGCTAACCTATTTTGTGATTCAAGTAGCCATTGTTGTTCACTCCCCAAGTATAGGGTTGTGATGTAGTAATAAACTCGGTAAGACCGAGGTCGAATCCACAGGGACTGGTCGTCACAATTCAAATTCACGATTCTCCTTAACTAATTCAACAAATAAAAGATCAAATGGCCAACACAAATCTATGGAAAATAACTATTGAGAATAAGGAAGAAAATTCAATCAGAGAGAGCACTAGGACCTTCGAATCCACCCCTAACTATCCTAACCCTTGTTTTGTCTGTTGATTCACCTTGATCTAGATTGATACCACTTAAATAGAGAAAGTACAATCTGTGTCCTTAATCGGGCATACAGACTGTCTAATTCCTTTAAGCAATGCCATAAACAACATATCCCATATCCTTGGTCGGGCATATGGAATGTACATTCATTAAAGCACCCTGTTTCTTCCTCTATAGGAAACTTGTTCTTGATCAGACCCAAGCACCTGTAATAAGCATCCAAACAACATCCATCTATATACTTTGATCAAGTTCATAGATAGAGAAGTATGGAATTTAAACCCATAAAGCCCACTTAGAGAAAAAAACAAATTAATTAATATTCAAAGTAAATCAACCAATACAAGAGCTGATCAAATTAGGGGCTTCATCTCAGCCCTAGCTGAGAGATTAGTGACCCATAAAATCCGTAAAAAAATATTCAATAAAATTCATAAAATCAAAACATCAAACCAATCGATCTCTCTCTCTTCCTCCTTCTCTTTCTTCTCTTTCTTCTCTCCCTGGCTCTGGATCTCGAATTCTCTGGATCTGAATCCCCTTCCTCACGTTTTGCAACTCTTTTTATAGCTGATGGAGTGGCTGGAGTGGTGAAAATCGGATCTGGGAAGCTGTCGCACGCGCAGCGAAAGCTTTTTCGCAGCTAAGTTCGGGGCCTCGAAACACCATACTTTTTCCTTGCTCAAATTTCATAAAACATACCGTCCTTTAGGACTTTCTTGGACCTCTACATGATGTACGGTTCAGATCTACCATATGATCAAAGATGGTGGCCCACCGTCGCCTGAAAAACTGCTTTTCGCGGATGTGCGAAAGCTTTCGCACCTCTTCCGCTGACGTGATCGGTGGACCCCACAGAGGTTTTTTCGGAGAAATCCATCCCGTCCATTAGGTTGCCCTTGAAATTTCGGTCAAAAACGGACGTTTTTGGTTGTCCTTTGATTCGGTCCAGAGAGGAAATCTCACCAAGATCAATTTTGACATTGCAGAGGAGCCTTTTTTTGCCTCTGTACTGAACACGTGTACACGCATGGATACAAACTGTCAGCATGGTTTTGAAGTTCATGAACCCATCTACAAGATAGACGGTTCGGATCAGCTTTATGGGTGATGGGTGGGGCCCACTACCTTCCGCAAAAAGTCCCGCCGCGCCCGTTCGCTGCTGCCGAAAACGGAAGCTTCCGTTTTTTTTTTTTTGGACAATGACGCGGTCAGCGCTGCTGACCGCGTGAGGCAGTTCTGGTGCTGCGCGTACACGCGTGCACACTATGTACACACGCTGCACATAGGGGGCCCACTGTAATGTGTTTCAGAAATCCAATCCGACCATACTTTTTCTCAGGCAATTTTAACCGCTGGGACTAAAATTGAGGCAGTTCCAGATATCAGGTGGGCCCAGAATCAACGGTTTATGGGCTGATTTGTCAGTTGGGGCACTTTCATAGTGATCTCAGGGCTGAAATTTGAAATGTACGGTTAATTAATGTCCCTAATCCCATGTATAAGGTTTCGAGCCAATCAGATAGAGGGAACCATGTGATCTTGCATTCTGGACCAATTTCGGGTCTCTATAATGTGAACGGCTTGATTTTCTCGGATTCCTGTCGTGTAACTCCGTTGATCTTGGTTTTCTGGAGTCTGTCCCTTGCTCTGGTAATTTCGGAGCGTCAAATCCATACTTTTAACATCATTTTTCAATACACGCTCCTGATTTCATCCTGTAATAAAAACACAATTAAAATATGGCATTAAGCTTTATCATGTATGTAAAATCAGGTAATAGTCGGGGTCTAATATGCAATATTCGACCCTCATCACAACCCCCAACCAGCATTTTGCTAGTCCCGAGCAAAACATGCGAAAAATAATTTCAGAAATAAAAGACAATTCCTGTAAACTCAAGACTTGTGAACAGATAGTTGAGATGTGAAAATTCTAAACTCCATGAATGGTGAGAAGATTTTCCTCCTGAAATCAAGCTTACAGTAAACTTCATAATCAAGTTTAAAATATTAATCCATTAATTAGAACAATTTTTAAACATTGAGTTCCATGAGTGTATAAAGTAATCTCGGCTTACAATCATTAAAAGATCTAATTGTCAATTTCATGATATCATTAGTAATTCGTGACAACCAAACCTGAAATCAACACTAGCATTTTTAGATCATCTTTTCGTTTTATCAGCCTTTGATTTCCTTTATAAACAGTGGTGCCAAGGAGGGAAATCAAATCCGCACCTATAGGGAGCAAACCTATGGTGAAAACTTGTCTCCTAACTCTTTTCTCATGTCAACTATGGGGAATCGAATCTTCATCTAGGGAGTAAATATGATGACGATTATGCGAACTTATTCTTTCAATTCTTCTTCATAAACTGATGCTAAAAATTTTGTTTTTCAGGCTGGTTCCTTTCATGCTTAGTGATTACCAAGTTACCATTTAATATTGAACTGAAAACTTAATGTGTAAGTGAGATCTGAGATGTGCAATCCTGGCTCAATCAATGTTTACAACTTCTAATCATGGATTAACAATTCAAACTTAAGTTTGAAATCTGTATCTTGTAATTTCAAAATCACAACTATCCTTCAAAATCACTTTGAATTCAACAGAAATTCCAAAGAAATTTTTTTAAAAATTTTCACAATTTTGCTCAAGACCAAGAAAATACTGATTAGGTAACCTAATTTCCCACCCCCACCAAAAATCTACATTGTCCTCAATGTAAAAGAAAGAAGCATGCAATGCACGTGGGACAACGAAAATAAAAGAGTGATGGAAAGATGGTACCTGGACGAAGAATCAAGAGGCTTTCCCAAAATTATCAATGTAAGAGAGAGTTAGCACAAGAGAGAAATTAAGAAGCAAAAATAACAAAAGGAAAAATAAAAGAAGATCCTACCTATACCACTTTCGCAGGTGCTCTCGATTGCATTTAGCGTATGCAACAAGCCTTTAAACCCCTAGGTTACCCCTAGTGGACGAGTTGTAGTCTCGTGAGGGTTTGCAGTAATGTTACCCACAAACATTGAACTAACTAACAAGGAAAAAGAAATAAAATGAAACGCTGGGTTGCCTCCCAGGAGTGCTAAGTTTAACGTCTTCAGCCAGACAAGAACGGACCATGAATTTATTACTCTTTAAGACCAGGGTCCGCCAAAGAACTTACCTCAACACTGTGGTTAACCAATCCCAGACAAGTGATGTGAGTTCCCATGAGCTGTGCTATCTGCAATGAGGTAACTGACACTGTCGTCAAATAAGTTAGGGACTTCTGCTCGAACAACTTCTTTCATGTTAGGATCATGCTTCCATTGCATTTTACGTGACATTTCCACAGCATGATCCTTACATACAGTGGGGCACACTCCTTGTATTTCTGCTATCTTCCAGTTCAATTGCTGCCTTATATGTTCGAAGAACATTAAGCAACCTGTTCTCTTTTGCCTTCTCAGAGTTAGAAACTGTGCTGTCAGGAAGAGTCTCAGAGGGATGAAGAGGTTCCACTTTCGCTCTCCATTTTTCAGTCTCCAATATAGGAGTAGAGTCGAGCAGTGCATTGACTTCGTGGATGGGACTATCATGTCAAAATCCATGCCCGATTGTGCTAAGCAGGTCTCAAGAGGATCTTCAAAAGATGTACGGAAGGAGTCCTGCACAAGGCTCTCGATCATGTCCACTTCAAATATGTCATCCAAATCTGCGGATTGTTGCCCTGCATTAAAAACATTAAGTTTAATATTCATGTTACCAAAGGACAACTTCATAACTCCATTCGGCAATTTATAATAGCATTAGATGTGGCCAAAAATGGACGACCCAAAATGACTGGGATCTGACTATGAGGATTCTAACAGGCTGAGTATCTATAACTATGAAATCCACTGGGAAATAAAATTTGTCAACCTGGATTAGCACATCTTCAATAACACCACGGGGCACCTTGACAGATCTATCAGCTAGTTGTAATGTTATTTTAGTCGGTTTCAACTCGCCAAGTCCTAGCTGCTCATAAACCGAATATGGTAACAAATTGACGCTCGCCCCTAAATCAAGCAATGCCTTCCCTATCTTATGATCTCCTATGCCGCAAGAAATGGTGGGAGCTCCTGGATCCCTAAATTTAGGAGTGTTATGTTGAATCATGGAGCTAAGCTGCTCTGCAAGGAAGACTTTCTTATGAACATTCTGCTTACGCTTTTGAGTGCATAAATCTTTAAGAAACTTAGCGTAAGGAGGGACTTGCTTGATAGCGTCAAGCAACGGGATGTTGACTTGCACTTTTTTAAACACATCCAAGATTTCATCAAAGTTGTTTCTTTTCTTCATTGGTGCCAGACGTTGAGGAAAGGGTGCTTTGGGCACGTTAGCGGCTCTTGGAGAGTCAGAGAGTTTTTGGACTTTGGATGCATTGGTGTGTCTCTCTGCTTCACCTTGATTTGATTCATCCCTAGGTATCTCTATTTTGTTGTCAATCTGTTTGCCTGACCTAAGGGTAATGATCGATTTGGCTTGCTCATGATATTGCCCTTGGTTGGAATTAGAGCCAATCTCATATTGTCCCTTTGGATTAGCCACAGGTTGGCTAGGGAACTTACCCTTCTCTCTTTCACTCAATGTGGCAGCTAGTTGACCCATTTGTACTTCCAGCTTGGCAATGGATTGCGCATTTGCATGTAAGCTTTGTTGGTTGGCTAGTAAGGTTTGTTGGGTGTCTTTTTGGAATTGGAGAGAACTCTGCATAAAAAGATGGAGTGTATCCTCAAGAGATGGTTTCCTTGATTGTGCAGGCATTTGTTGATATTGTGGAAACTGCTGAGGTTGCATAGGAGGATTTCCAGATGGTCCTCCTTGTTGTGGTCCCTTTGCCCAAGAAAAATTTGGATGTCTAGCCCACCCTGGGTTGTATGTGTTCGAGTAAGGATCATTCCCAGGTTTTTGAAAAGTATTCATAGCATGTACTTGTTCAGAGAGAAGTTCTGGGGATGCTGCACCAGATGGACAAGACTGCATAGGATGGGCAGGACTAGAGCATATGCCACAAGCCTCGGCTTGAGTTGTTTGTGGAGGTCCATTATGCAACATCAGAGCATCAACCTTCTTTGTCAGGCCATCAATCTTGGCATGGAGATCTGGCGTGACTCCTATCTCATATATACCACCTCTCTTTGTGGTTGGGAACTTCTGTCATCTCTATTTGAATAGTCCCATTGCTGGGAATTTTCACACAAGGTTTCAAAGAAGTTCATGCTTCAACATCACTTTTGGTCATGAATGACCCTCCACTGGTGGCATCAACCATGCGACGGTTTTGGGGTGTCAAACTGTCATAAAAGTATTGAACCTGTTGCCACTTTTCAAAACCATGGTGTGGACATTTAAGAAGTAAGTCCTTCCATCTTTCCCAACATTCATGAAAGTGCTCTCCCTCTTTTTGTGTGAAATTAGTGATTTCTCTACGGAGAGCATTTGTTTGTGAACAGGGAAGAACTTGTTTAAGAACTTCCTAGACAATTGGTCCCATGTAGTGATAGACCTAACTCCTAGAGAATTCAACCATGCTTTCGCCTTATCCTTCAAAGAAAAAGGAAAAAGGCGCAAACGGATCGAATCGTCTGAAAAGTTTTGAAACCTAAAGGTAGAGCAAATGTCTAGGAATTCTTTCACATGATGATATGGGTCCTCCTTGTCTAACCCATAAAAGGAAGGCAACAACTGTATGACCCTCAGTCTTCAGTTCAAAGTGTGCTGCCGTGGTGGTGGGCAACACTATGCATGAAGGCGCATTGAATTGGACAGGAGCTGAATAATCTCTAAGAGCTTTAGTTCCATTCTCTTCTGCCATTTCAAATAGGATGTTTCTAAATCTTTTACGAAAAGTTCTTTCTATTTCAGGATCAAAAGGTGCTAGTTCTATGTTTAGGGATCTACGTCCTAGCATAAACTATGTTATTGCAATAAGAAAGAAAACTAAACTAAGAAGCAACCTAAGAGAAATAAAACTAGAACTAGAAACTATGAGATTCTAAAACAAATTAAAACTATGTAAATAAGAATGGGAAGAAAGAACCCAGAAAAGGAGATGATTGATGTCAGAAGATTTCAGAAGCTCCTCCTTCACTTAGTAGCTTCCTTCCTCAATTCCTGTAAATAAAAACAAAAACGAATCAAGTTTCCTAAAATAATGATAGAAAAATCCTAAGCAACGGTTATTTTTTTTTTTTTTTTTTTAAAGTTTCTAAAACTAGAAAATAGAAAGTTTCTAAATCCAAAATTAGAAAATAAAAAATTCCTCAAAAATAAAAACCTAATTCTCAAAATAGAAAGTAGAGAAGACTGGAGAATTTAGAAAGATGTTACCAATTTGGAGATCTATGTTAGAATCCTGCAAAAGAAAACAAACAAGTTAGTTTCTAAAACTAAAAATAGAAAGTTACTTAAAAGAAGAATCTAAATCTAAAAATAGAAAATTCAAAAAATTCAAAGAAAAAAAATTCTAGAATTAGAAAATTCCTAAAAAGTAAAATCCTAATTCTAAAAATAAAAATTAGATAAAATAAAGAATTTAGAAAGGGATTACCAAATTAGAAGTTTATTTCAGGACCCTACAAAATAGGAAACAGGTTAGTTTCTAAACAGAAACTCTAATCTAAAATTAGTAAAATCCTAAACTATGAATTATGATAAGAGAGAATCTTAATCCAATTTGGATCGAAACAGTCCCCGGCAAAAAGCGCCAAAAAAACTTGTTCACTCCCCAAGTATAGGGTTGTGATGTAGTAATAAACTCGGTAAGACCGAGGTCGAATCCACAGGGACTGGTCGTCACAATTCAAATTCACGATTCTCCTTAACTAATTCAACAAATAAAAGATCAAATGGCTAACACAAATCTATGGAAAATAACTATTGAGAATAAGGAAGAAAATTCAATCAGAGAGAGCACTAGGACCTTCGAATCCTCCCATAACTATCCTAACCCTTATTTTGTCTGTTGATTCACCTTGATCTAGATTGATACCACTTAAATAGAGAAAGTACAATCTGTGTCCTTAATCGGGCATACAGACTGTCTAATTCCTTTAAGCAATGTCATGAACAACATATCCCATATCCTTGGTCGGGCATATGGAATGTACATTCATTAAAGCACCCTGTTTCTTCCTCTATAGGAAACTTGTTCTTGATCAGACCCAAGCACCTGTAATAAGCATCCAAACAACATCCATCTATATACTTTGATCAAGTTCATAGATGGAGAAGTATGGAATTTAAACCCATAAAGCCCACTTAGAGAAAAAAAACAAATTAATTAATATTCAAAGTAAATCAACCAATACAAGAGCTGATCAAATTAGGGGCTTCATCTCAGCCTAGCTGAGAGATTAGTGACCCATAAAATCCGTAAAAAAATATTCAATAAAATTCATAAAATCAAAACACCAAACCAATCAATCTCTCTCTCTTCCTCCTCTCTTTCTTCTCTTTCTTCTCTCCCTGGCTCTGGATCTCGAATTCTCTGGATCTGAATCCCCTTCCTCACGTTTTGCAACTCTTTTATAGCTGATGGAGTGGCTGGAGTGGTGAAAATCGGATCTGGGAAGCTGTCGCACGCGCAGCGAAAGCTTTTTCGCAGCTAAGTTCGGGGCCTCGAAACACCATACTTTCCTTCTCAAATTTCATAAAAAATACCGTCCTTTAGGACTTTCTTGGGACCTCTACATGATGTACGGTTCAGATCTACCATATGATCAAAGATGGTGGCCCACCGTCGCTGATGAAAAACTGCTTTTCGCGGATGTGCGAAAGCTTTCGCACCTCTTCCGCTGACGTGATCGGTGGACCCCACAGAGGTTTTTTGGGGAAATCCATCCCGTCCATTAGGTTGCCCTTGAAATTTCGGTCAAAAACGGACGGTTTTGGTTGTCCTTTGATTCGGTCCAGAGAGGAAATCTCACCAAGATCAATTTTGACGTTGTAGAGGAGCCTTTTTTTGGCCTCTGTACTGAACACGTGTACACGCATGGATATAAACTGTCAGCATGATTTTGAAGTTCACGAACCCATCTACAAGATAGACGGTTCGGATCAGCTTTATGGGTGATGGGTGGGGCCCACTACCTTCCGCAAAAAGTCCCGCCGCGCCCGTTCGCTGCTGCCGAAAACGGAAGCTTCCGTTTTTTTTTTTTTTTTTGGACGATGACGCGGTCAGCGCTGCTGACCGCGTGAGGCAGTTCTGGTGCTGCGCGTACACGCGTGCACACTATGTACACACGCTGCACATAGGGGGCCCACTGTAATGTGTTTCAGAAATCCAATCCGACCATACTTTTTCTCAGGCAATTTTAATCGCTGGGACTAAAATTGAGGCAGTTCCAGATATCAGGTGGGCCCAGAATCAACGGTTTATGGGCTGATTTGTCAGTTGGGGCACTTCCATAGTGATCCCAGGGCTGAAATTTGAAATGTACGGTTAATTAATGTCCCTAATCCCATGTATAAGGTTTCGAGCCAATCAGATAGAGGGAACCATGTGATCTTGCATTCTGGACCAATTTCGGGTCTCTATAACGTGAACGGCTTGATTTTCTCGGATTCCTGTCGTGTAATCCGTTGATCTTGGTTTTCTGGAGTCTGTCCCTTGCTCTGGTAATTTCGGAGCGTCAAATCCATACTTTTAACATCATTTTTCAATACACGCTCTGATTTCATCCTGTAAAAAACACAATTAAAATATGGCATTAAGCTTTATCATGTATGTAAATCAAGGTAATAGTCGGGGTCTAATATGCAATATTCGACCCTCATCAAATTGTGCCATAAATAAAGGCACAGTATTCAAACTGAGTTCGATACAAGTTTATCGACGAAAGGTGCGGACGATAAACGTTTAGGTTATGGTTTTCAAGGCTTTCAATATTAGTAATGATTTATGACTGACTTAATTACTGTCACATGTGCCTAGTCTTGGTGGTGTTTTCTGTATATTATAATATATATATATATATAATATATTATATATATAATATAATATATAAACTATGTCGATTTTAATGCATTCCATGTGTTTGTTGAAATGTTGTTTGAATAAGTATGAAATTATGATTTATGCTTGTCACGTTTAATTATTGAGAATACATGATTGTTGTACGTATGGTGAATCATTTATGAAGGAATTTGCTATAATACCTGTTATAACTACTATATTACATGTATGTTGATATGTGTAGTCTAAGTGTTTGATAAAATGCCTGAATGAAAAAATGCTTGTTGAGGTGTATTTAATGAGGGTGTTGAGATATGATTCTCAATTACCTTATCTATAGCTACAGTTTCCTTCATGTAACCTATCTTACTACTATGTAATTTATGAATGAAATGCCTATATATGATAACATGTGCACTATGTGTTTGTTGAAATGCTCAAATGAGATCTATACTTAGATTGGTTGTCACATGTTGTCTTTAACTATCACATGTGAATGCTATTGTTTGGAGTGTGATTGGGGCTACGGTGTAGTCCAGGCAATCGGTAATGATTCCCGAATTAGTGGCTGAGGTCGTTACGCTACATAAGACACGTTCGATGAATCCGGGTTGTACGCTACGTGTCGACAGTGGTTAGGCCACGCGGAATGCTTACGCACTCCATGTCGATCAATTCAACGTACGTTCGTACCAGTCGAGCTTGTCAAGTAACTGATTGACTTAATGTATGTTCATCATGTATGGACGCTACTGCTTGAATCTAAGGTACCAACTTACCAGTTAAAAACTCATTTAACCTTGGTACCACAATCAGCCAAGACTCATGAGCCGGGTATGGTGGTATGGGACACCATGGTCCAATTGTCGGCCTACACCGGGGTGACGAGCCTCCCTGTAGTGTCCAGTGAGCAACACAAACTTGTGAGCCGAATATAGTGGTATGGGTCACTGTATTCGATCTGTCAGCCTACGATCAAGTGACGAGCCTCTCGTAGTGACCTCAAGTATACACCAGGACTACACTAAGGTAACGAGCCTTTCCGTAGTGACTTTGAGTATAAACAAGGCATGTGTTGAGGTGACCAGCCTCTCCTTGGCGACCTAGAACTGCTATCGTATGAGATTAACTAGGATTGATGACCCTAGATGGATCATTATTTGGGTAAATGATATAAAGGAGGTGCCTTAGCTTTTCAATCTACTGTATGAATAAGCCTAAATAAGAAATTGGCTAACACAATCATGCACCACATTGCATGTGCTTTGGTGAGTAAGTGCATGTTTACCGGGAGTGTTGCATGCGCGATCATGAGATGATGTCACTGAGGGAGTGCAGGCGAGGGCATACATTATTGTTGCATACCATTCTTGCATTAACAAGAGTACTTAGGACATGATTGTTGTACTGCTTTATCATTATTGCTTGACTGAATTGATAACATGTTAACATTTGCCTTATAGCTCCACTGAGTTGATCACTCACTCCCACTCTGGGACGGTGTTTTAAAACACCAACCAGACTCTATTGTAGTTTCAGGTGATGTCGAGGCGTACGAGGCGGAGCCTGACTTTTACGACGATAATGAGGAGTTCTCCTATTTGCAACTCTCTGACGGGTCTATGTAGACCTGACGTTGCGTCACCAGGGCTACAGAGATGTGGATAGACGATATTACACTTTATCATTTTGTATATTTTGAAATCAAACATGAAATTATTTAACCTGGTATCATATTCATACTCTGGGGACTTACAACCACTTATACGTTCTATATACTTATCACAGTCTTCCGCTTGCATAATTTAACTGTTTCTGGAGTATGATATGCTGATTTAGTGTGATCTCATTCATGTTTAATGTGCTAATACAAACAACATTTAATCATCATTATCTATGTTATATAAGTGATACGTTGGAACTTGGGAGTTGAGCTCCTGCTCGACCCCCGATTTTCATGGCGTTACATTTCTAATAGAAGGGAGGTTATATGTCTATGACAACAACAACTTTTAGGTATGGAAAATGAGACGGGACTCTATGGGTCCCACCATGATGTATGTGTTTTATTTATGCCATTCATTCATTTAGCTAGATCATTTTAAGGTATGTCTCAAAAAATAAGGCAAATTCAAAGCTCAAGTGAACCACAGCATGGGAAGAACATTTAAATGGTTAACATTCGATCTCCACTGTTTTTGGTGGTGTGGTCCACTTAAGCTTTCAACCTGCCTCATTTTTGGACCCATACCCTAAAATGATTTGTTCTATTGAAGGGATGACGTGGATATAACACATATATCATGGTGGGGCCCATGAAGTTTTGGCTTCGAATCACGTGTTATGTCATGAAAATCGATCCAATTTTGAGGGGCAACTCCTCACTTTCAAACACCTATGGTATTGTTTAGTATATGCACTTATTGATGATTTGAGGGAATTTTCATGAAATTACATGTAAATATGTCTAAGCAGACATGCCCTTAATGCTGAGAGAGAAATTGCTTTAATGATACTCTTGCTTTTGTAAACAATACTTTTAATAGAACTCAAGCTTTTAATAATCTTTTATGTGTATGCGTTTAACTCATCCTCTTGAAGTTGATTTACACCACACATGAACAACTACCATGTGCCGGCTTCTCGATTGTTTGATATTCTGACCATGCCAGGTCAGCTGTAAATAATATTATCGCTATGTGGGTAGGATTTTATCCATTATTTAGTGTGTAGTACTGACACGTGTTGGCATTTCATTAGTTTGTGAAGGTGTATAAAAAAAATATGTGCAAATAGATCCTAACCATCTAAGCAATGGTTTGAAAAATAAATCGTCGGAATACTAAAAAGCTCTAAGAATTGATGTTGACTGTCCATGTAGGGGTCACCTTTAATTTCCCATCTCATAAAATTACTTTGTTGATATGAGTTACGGGCAATGCACGTTTTAAATACATTGGTACATATATAAGTTATTTTGAATAAGATAATGTTTCCTGATGTCTTTAGATACATAGCATTCAAGGAAAAATATATGAAAAAAGTAATAATTATTTAATGATTATTATCATAATTACCATAAAAAAATGAATTTCATTATAAGAGTAGATTGTTTAGCTAAAATATGTTAGTTACATATTCACTGGACAGCGATCATCTCGTATAAATCTTCCCCACTTAAAGGATTAGTGAACATCTAATAGTAGAGAATTCTAGTCATGCCTAAGTCCAATAACTGCATGTAAATCAATAACATTCTTTATCATTCTGATAACAAGAAAGGTCAACCTATAAGAAAAAGTTTTCTTTTCCCATAAATTCCACTGGAATCAAACCTAAAGTGGTTCTTTTTACACGTGCAAATGGGTGAAAAAAGCATGCCTTCACTTATTGTAGTTTTAAAATTTTGTTTCCCAAATAGCAACAGTGAATGATTAGATAAGAAAGGCCAAGGGCTTGTTTGGATGCATGGCAAACTCGTAAACTTGGCAAATTTTTAACTGCCAAATTCATGAATTACTTAATCAATATGTTTAGCTTTGCGTTAATTCAATTAATGTGATGGTATAAATCATGGACTTAGTAATTAAAAACATAAGTTAAAATTCTCCAAATCACGAGGGTGAGAAATCAAGGGCATCCAAGGGTAGAGTTTGAGAATCATTCCTCACCTTAAAACGACAATTCTGTAGCCATTGTTCTGTTGGCTAAAGAACATTTGATCAAAGTGATAATTGAGAGGGATACGCAATCAAAATGGTCCACACACGATGAAAGGTCCAACGGATAACCTTTCTAGCATAATCAATATTAGCCATCAAGTTTTGAGCCATTGCAAATGGTTAGCATCACTGGATCAAGGTATGTTTTGGGTGATGAAAAATCAAAAGTGGACTCCATGTGATAAATAACAACTAAACCTTTGTCTGATATTATGAATATGGATACTCCATTTTGTAGTCATTGATTAGTGGTTTGGATAATCCATTACTAGAAGTGACCAATATCCGATGTGAATTTGGTTAGTTGATGACAATTCCATGGTCCACTAAGCGTAGTTTTGCTTAATCTAGTATTTTTCTCGTAGCAAGAATTTTATCAATAGTATTTCCAAATATGTAATCATTGTGCAATAATCATGTTAATCCTTTTTTTTTTTTTGTGGAATTAGTTTTTTAGTGTACAACCATGTCAATACACACTCCATGTTAGCCACTCCCACTAGGGATAGATGCCAAGACCTCAAGTGTTGAAACGAGGTATCTCTACTCAGTTTGCCAGTTAAGCTATTGATCTGGGTGTAATAATGTTAATCCCTCTCTTAATACAATTTCATACCATTTAATCCCTTGGACCAAACACACCCTTAGAATAACCTTGCTAAGGGTAGAATGCATGGTGGATGGCTTAGATCCATTATTGGAATACTTTTATATCATATTTGATTTCAACCATTGATTCAATGGTTTAAATAGCCAATCTCACTGATTTCAAAGGATCCAAGACTCGTCTTACTACAATGTAAATTAGATTAATTCAGTCAAAAATACTTTCAAATTTCATAAAGATACCGATTAATCACCTTATAAATCCATGAGTCGACTAATTTCGTGCATCCAAACATCCTTAACACACTGACAAATATCAACCGTCTATCGGCAGTACACAAAATGAAAAGGCTAAGATTGTCATGTAGCATAGATATTTGCGACATCCTGTCAAAAGGTTGGAACGAAATGGAGCAATGGTCATTTATGATCCACTGTGAGGAGGACGGGAGTTAGGTGGTGTGTTGACGTGTTGGGCGCTGTGGGGCCCAACTTGATGTATTTGTTTTATATCCACGCCGTCCATCCGTTGTTCTAGCTCATTTTAGTGAGTGAACCCAAAAATGAAGCAACTCCGAAGATAATGTGGACCACACTACAGGAAAGAGTGGGATGATGACACCCACCGTTGAAATCTTTCTAGGGCCCACCGTAATGTTATTTGCCATCCAAGCTATTGATAAGGTCACTCAGTTTTGGATCTAAAGCAAAACGACAAATATAAGCTTGATATAAAACTTTTGCGACCCCAAGAAATTTTGAATGGTGAACGTTCAATCATCATTGTTTTCTGTTGTGTGGTCCAATTGAGCTTCTGAAATACTTCATTTTATAAATAATGATCTAAAATGAGGGGGGAGAACGTATGGACGGCGTGGATATAAAACAAATACATCACGTTGGCCCCCACGGCGCCCAACACATCAACACACCGCCGCTGGGTCGGTTTTGGCAACGCCAGCTGATCCGTGTCCCTGGGAGGATCGATAGGTCGAGTACGCTGTTAAAAACGCGGGCCGCGTTTCGTTCCTATAAATTCTCCACTGAAAGATGCGTATATACGGATTCAGTAACCAGTTCCGAAAAGTCTATCAGCGCGTATCAGAACTCATCCATTTTCTTCACATCTGAGAGAGAGATGGCTTGGAGGCGACTTCTCACGCAGGTCTGTTCCTTCTTATTCTTCATCTCTAATAAAAGATTTCAATCTCTCTTTCTTTCGATGGCATATCCGTAAATCTTAAAATCCCTATTGCCGATTCCCCCAACTCCGTAATTTTTTTTTCCCGAATGACTGAGGGTCTCGCATCATTTTGAATTTTCACCCGTTCGGGGCTTAGGGTTTTTCCGGAAATCGTTTTTTAATTCTTTCTTCTTCTTTTTTTTTTCGCCAGAAGATGTGTGAAGATCATTGCAATATCTATTCCGCCGGATATCTTTGGCATTTCTCTTGAATCATTGATTGTTTTGGTTTCTGAGGTATTATAAGATTACGAGAAAACCTTCACTTGGTAACACCTCCATTTGGACGATGCATTCATCGTGATAGAGCCACTTGTTGCATTTAGGTTTGCATCACTTTAGAGAAAAAAACTTTGATACTCTGACAGAGTGTGATGGATGATACACAGGTACTTAGAAATTGCAAACATGGCATACAAGTCAATTAAACTCCCAGAGTTATTGGTCCCAGTTTAGATGTATCATGAATAAAAAACCACGCGTGATTATCTGACAATTGGAATGGTGGGCATTTATTGGACGGTTAAAATGAAAAATATCCAATGGCCCTATTTCAACAAATAAGCATCCATGAATCAAAGGTTAGAATGGAACAATCTGATTTTGGGACTGTGACTTAGTGGCAGTGGGTTCCACAATTTAGTCAGTTTAATTTGAGTTAATGTATATGCCACACGTACAGTAGCTGAGTGCCTGCATATCAAGCGTCATACTCTGTCAGAGTATTAAATAACTCCCCTTTGGTTAAACCAGCACAGAGCCAGAATTGCATTTTTTTAAATGATAGAAAACATTTCTAATCTAAATGGAGAAATGGGAATCCATCCGGACACAGTGAAAGATAATGGCTCCTTTTGTTGCCTAACCAAACACCCCCCTTGTGTGTTTCCTATCATTTTCAAAGGCTTTGGCGATTTTCACGGTCTGTTGTATATTACTTAGAAAATTTCTATTTCTGATGCTTCCGAGTTTATTAGCTTTGAGTTCAACAGCCAGATCTTGTGCTTCTTGCCTACCTAATTGAGGTGGGATCAAGAGCAGCTCCTGTTGTATTTGTTGAAATCTAAGCATACTCTTATCATTTCCTTCTTCCATTGTCAATTTGCATGCTTTAGCTGTTTTCGTCTCCATGTTAGGGGCATTCATTTGTATTTCTTTTTAGCTACGTGGCGCTCGTTTCTTGGGACATTTTTGTAGGGGTCCATTCACATCTGTGTCAAACTATTTTGTCACGCATGGCATGTGGTTTAAAGGAAAAAAAATGGCTTTTAGATAAAGTTGGATAGACAAAATCACGTGCATTTAGTGGGCATAGATGGGGACTTGCATTTGCTTGTTTCATTCCCTTTCATGATGTGTTCTTCATAGGTTGAACTACTTATTTCCCATGCATAGTTCAACTCAAATTTGTCTACAAAAGCACAAAGCTATATGCGTTTGGTATTTTTCTTTCTCTGATATGCTGTGTCCTGTTTCGTATCGACACATGGGTTTGGGTAGTTCTGTAGACTGCACTACTGCCTCACATCTCAGTAGGTATTCAAAACTCAAGCAGGATGCTTTTGAATCTTTGATGCATAAAACACATGAAATCATAGTTGGGGAATTCTTTCTCACATTCTAGGGGATTTCTTCCTTTTGTCATAAATTTTTTCTTTTTACTGACACAGGTTGCAAGAAAGCGATTGGACTTGCTGCATTCTAGTGAACTGGGTGGTAGACCTCACCTCACTTTGTACAAGTTCCAAGGTGGCAGTGGTATGTTGATATTGGATGCTGTTCACAGCTGGATCTTCTGCTGTTTAGTAACATATTCTTTTTACTAGTGCATTTTCAGCTCTGATGATGGATCTATATTGTGGTTTATGTTTAATGCTAATGAGTCCAAGTGAAGGACTCAAACAGGAAAAAAGCACTAGATGGAAATTTAGATTTAGGAGAGTTTATTCCAACTTTTAAGAGATTTGGATCCTTTGAAAAGACGTCTAGTGCATGACTTGAATACCTAGATAAGGAAAAGACATACACCTGGGATGTGGCTCAGCTGTATCATCTTTTAACAAGCTTTTTTCCCCTTCACAGAGAATTGAACTCCATATCTCAGGTTTTGAACTCTAGAAACTACTTATTTTCAAATTAAGTTGAACTGCTCCAAGCCATTGGCCGGGCTAAAATGCAAGTTTTTTCCCTCTTTAACACACAGTTAATAACATCGATTTGGGAAACTATTGGATATCTTCTCCTGGTTTTTAACCAATTCTTATCATGCCCATGTATTGACAATTTAGGGTTCGGTGGATCTCTCGTATTGGTTCTTGATGTGCTTGGCACCTCTTCCTGTACATGGATAACATAGGCTCCAACTTAGTCTTTGACTGACATAGGCTCCAACTTAGTTTTTGGATATCATAGGCTTCAACTTAGTTTTAGTCTTGTTTGTGATATAAAGATCAATGGAGTCAGTTTACTGCCTTTTGCTAGTCGTGATTATGCTGAGTTGCACGACTCCTCTTTCTGCCATGAAGCCGTGATTTTTCCGATTGCTGTTTCAGTTTCATTTGCAGATTGCACCACTCAAAAAGGAAAAAATAAAAAAAATCATTTGCAGATTGGTTGTTTGCGTGATCTTTTTCTGTAACTGTTGCTATTACTAATCAAAGGATAACACTGAAGATTAAACATTTCCATATAGATAATTTTCTTGTCCTTTTCATTTGCAGGGAGTAGGTTGATAAGTTTTCAAGAAAGGTTCCAATCAAGTTATGTTGGCAATTTTGCCCGTAGAGTACGCGACACAGATGGCATGAATGATGTGGCATTTCTTAGAGAGCTTCATGCTCGCAACGACGCAGAAGGAGTAATTGAACTATTTGAAAGTCGGCCTTCACTTCATTCTAACCCATCGGCACTTGCCGAATATGTCAAAGCATTGGTTAAAGTTGATAGGCTGGATGAAAGCTCATTGCTCAAGACATTGCAGAGAGGTCCATACCAATTAATACTTTTCCATGGGCTCTGAATTGCAGTATTTATTTCTACTTTATTGTTTTGGTTGATTAGTAGAAAATGGTGTTCTTTCATGTTATCATGTAGACTAGTCTCTAAGCATTGTTAATTTGGCATGTAAATCTTGCAAGAGATTCCTATGCAGTTTGCATGTATCACAAGGCATGAGTGTCACTGCACGAGCATCTGCTGTTTACATATCATGACTTGCTTGATGCTTTTTGGAGCGTTACCGAAAGCTGTTTTCTGACAAGTAATTTCTTAGTTTTTTTTTTTTTTTTTTCATGAGAACCTTTCATATGTTTTAAGCCAAGTAGAGGAATTCTAGGGCATATGGTGTATCCTTGCTTTGAGGGCATCCATTGAAACCTGAGGAAAAGATTTCTTCTGATGCTATAGTTGTATTGTAATAACATGTCTTTAGTATGCTAGTGCTACTCATTGTTTACATCATGAGTTAAATGGACACCCTATCCTGCATTGTGTTCAAGGTAACTTGGATTGTAGCATCTAAAATATCCTTGTATCTTGTCTCTGTAAGGTGTTGCATGCCCAGACGGAAGCAAATTGGATGCTGATTGTGTATCAAACTATGAAAGCTCTACTGTGGCTTTTGAAGGGCGTGGCATGTGAACAACTCACCTCCCACATGGTGTGTCATGTTGCCCACAAAAAAAGGGTGTGTCATATTCGACTATTGTCCTGTTGCATCTGTTCTCCTTTCCCTCCATCCAAGAATGCCTCTTTCATCACCAAAAAAGAAAATTATGTGACATTATGGGCAAAATGGAACTCTTTGCACTACATTGCACATGTCATAATTTGTACTCACATGGGTAGGGATATAAACTGAATATCCGATGAAATTTGAATTTATTACGGCCATTGATAACAACTGCAAATGCTTGAACTGTGCGCAAGAGATTTTTTAATTCTTACTGTTGACCCTCCATCCAAGAATGCTTCTTTTATCACCGAAAAAGGAAATTATGTCGACATTATGGGCAAAATGGAACTCTTTGCACTCCATTGCAAATGCCATAATTTGCACTCACATTGGTAGGGATATACACTGAATATCAGATGCAATTTGGATTTATTACTGCCATTGATAACAACTGCAAATGCATGAACCATGCGCAAGAGATTTTTTAATCCTTACTGTTGATTTAATTGTTGATCTTAAGAGGGCAATTCTGAAACTTCAACTTTTGACAGAGAATTCTTTACCTTCAACTATGCCTCCCCACCACAATATGGAAATGGAAGCAACACTATGTAATTGATTGAGTAAGGTAGTCTAGTGCTGCTGGAGTATTTTTTATGCATTTATAAATGGAAATAGCCTCCTTTGTTGAAGCTTTGGTAATTACCATCTTACTAATGAAAAGAGAATAAGCAAATTCATGTGCCAAGAGGTGTAGTATTTTTTTTAGTAAGAAGAGGCGTACTAAATATTGTGCAAGTAATTGTGCTGCCCTGGACATATGGTGTTTATATTGCACTTTGCCACTTTACTGGGAGTTATTACATTTCTGATGGAAACTGGTGGGATGTGAACTTTTATTGAGGCAGAAAGTGAGGTGTCAAGACAACAGTTGGTGTGGTGGCGTGGGCCAGCACCCGTGACCCAAAACCGATGTGAATAGAGACATCTCTTATGGGCAGGAATATTTTTCCCACCAACCACTGTGCCTTACTGGTTGGTGGACATATGCCATTTGTGTTGCACTTTGCCACTTTACTGGGAGGTATTACATTTCTGATGGAAGCTGGTGGGATGTGAACTTTTATTGAGGCAGAGAGTAAGGTGTCAAGACAACAGTCTGTGTGGTGGCGTAGGCTAGCAACCGTGACCCAACACTGATGTGATTAGAGACATCTCTTATGGGCGGGAATACTTTTCCCACCAACCACTGTGCCTTACTGCTTGGTGGGTGAAGTTTCTCTCCAGCCAGAGATCTCAACCTTAGTCAGTTGGGGTCCCTGGATGGCAGGAAAACTTTCTTTGCCAGCTAGCAGAGTTCTTTGTTTCGTACTGTTTTTTGCCATTTTGAACTTTGGGTGGGAATTCAGTTAACTTTTGTTTTGTTTTCTTTTGTTTTGTTTCTGTTGAGTTTGTTTTGGTTTGTAGTAGTTGTAACCAATGTTTTAAATATTGACGATATCGGCCGATATGTCCTACGATATATCTTGTATCCCACCTGTGCGATACGAAACGCACGGGTAGCGTCGATATATCCCACATGTTTGATTTAGTGAGCATTTTCAATTTATAATCCTTTTTTTTTTTGTTGAAATTATGTTAAATCTGTGTCAAATGGTTACAAATCATGGAGTTGAAGCTTTGATTTCGATATCCATTGGTTCTTCTTGTTCTCTATGCTTCCTTTTTTTTTTTTTTCCGAAATTTTCCTTCAACCAGCTGTCAATTGAGACTAATTTCAAAGTATTTAGGAGTATTTGATAAAATGATCATCACATACACTCTAATTTTGAAATTTGAATATATATGGTCCGATTTAGGGAAAATTTGAAATTTCCCCAATTTCTCCCAAATTACTTGCAATGTTGCACTCCAAACATGAAATCAAGCATGTATGAGGGTTGATCTACCGATTTGTTAAGTCCTTGTCAATTTTCAAAAAATAAGGCTTGAGTGTGTGGGGGTGTGTGTGTGTGTGCGTGTAAAAAATAAAAATACAAACGATATATCTCGTGCGATAACTGATACATATCTGTTGGTGAAGATTACTTTGTTAGATCAAAATCAGTTCAATATTAATGTCACCTGCAGAAAGAGCAAGAGAATCATGAAGGCGAAGGAGAAGGCGAACGAGAGCGAGAGCGAGAACGTGAGGTACAAAAACAACGATCATCGTCCATTTGTATCCAAGGCGATGGAAGGTTTAGGCGAGGCGTTTCGGATGCTATTGCCGATGAAGAAAACACGGAATCGGACGATCAGGAAGGTTATGGATGGAAACAGGTATCCTACTCGAAACGCACCCACATGTCTCCAACATCAGCAGAAAGGAAGAGGAGCTCTTACCCTACCTTATTCGTAAGGGGATACTCGGCAGGTTGGCTCCCTATCAATATTTCTAGAGTATTTGGGCGTGCAGGAGCGGTCATAGATGTAGTAATGCCGAGAGATAAGGAAAGTGACGTTTATTAGGGGTTCGCGCTGGTTAGATTGAGCTCGGAGACGGAGCTTGCCAGAGCGGTTGAAATGCTTCATGGAGTTAAATATGCAGGAGTTCCGATGCTGGTCCAACGTGCGAGATTCGTGCCAAAATATAGAGATCAACGTAGAAAGGCCGCCAGTCATGGTTCTCCCAAAGAACTCACCAGCCATAACCCTTCCTCTTAGTCCATGCGTATGGACGACCACTCATTCAGAGATGCCGTCCTCCAACATAAACCATCACCCATCGACCAACCCCTTAATCCAAAACTGATAAGGAAGACAGTGTTTCACCCAGGCCTGCCAGAGAGGAACTTAACAAAGCTCAAAGGGACAATACCCTCTCTATCAGCCAGGAGAGCTTCAAACGAGCAAGAGCGGAGCTATCAGGGACGTTGGTGATCGTCACTAAAGACGGAGTTTCGCTCTCACAAGTTAAAGATTGGATTAAGGAGTGCACTGGTTTCCACCTCGGAAACTATATCATCAAACCCATTGGCTTTAACGATCTGTGGGTCAAGGTATGCCCGAGGATTAACCTGGATATGTTAACCATGGCAGGGCACCTGCATTCGGAAGGGCCGGTTACGAAAGTTATGTTATGGGAGGATTACTCCATTTTCGGTATGGAAAATATATGGGTTCTCATATGGGGAATCCCCCTAGAACTCTGGTATGACGAGTTTTTCATTTCGGCTGTTTCTTGTATTGGCTCCCTCCTCGAGCTGGACTCCAAGACGAAGCTCGGGGAGGAGTTGGGTGTTATCAGAGTCTGAGTGAGGAGGTAGTAGGGCCCTCCCCTTCCTCCCCACTTGACTGTGGAGGTTGATAACTGCCAAATCTTCCTTCCGGTGCAGATAGAAATGCCCGACACAGTCTATCCCAGGTGGGGAGATGTGTGGAGGGCGAAAGAAACTTATTCTTCGGCTCAGTTTCAAGCGCCAGAGTCGCTGCGTAATGAAGGAGCACGAGTCCCGTTCTCCAACGGACTACCGGTTCATGGCTCTATCAGCGCTCCAGCCTCCATCGTCGATTGAGCTTCCATCCAGGCCGTTGATGATACACGTGGCTCTTTCGCGGTTGTAGCGCCATCACGTACTGACACTGCTAAGCATCGATCCGAGAGAAGCCAGCTCCTCGCTCCGGAGAAGCAACCACGTGGCGTCTCCCCTGTTACGTCTCATCGAGAAGCATACCGCCTCATTAATCACCTAGCGGAGAAGGACACGTGGGCGGACCCGAACCAGCCACGCCATTCCTCGCAACGTCTACTCCGTAGCTGCCCGCGCTCTGACGGCTCTCGATTCCTGGAGAGTCGACGCGTGGCCAATTTATGTGAAGAAGGATCCTCCTCTCGACACGTGGGCTCGTCATTTGATAGTGCATTTATAGCGTCTTCTGAGAATCGCGATTTCGTATCTTACGAGTCGGGTCCGGAGTCACCCTTCCTTTCACAGCCCACTTGCTTGCCCTCTTCTCGAGTCCCAATCCCTCCCCCTTATCCCTAAAACCTTCTCCCTTCCTGATAACCTCCTCGCTCATCCCTCAGCTTTAACCCAGTCCCTGCCTTACCCGAGTACCCTTCAGATCCCAAGGAAGCACCCTTCCTTCGCTATGGCCGACGACGCTTCCAGAGCCGACGACTCCGACAGCCGATTCTCCGAATCTCAAACTCAATCATCCCTTCCTTCATCCCCTCCTAATTCTATACCCCACTCTCGTGATTGGGCGGATCTGGGACCCATCACTCTGTTTCAGGAAGACTTACCAGCTGATGTGATAGTGGCAGAACCACTGCGGATGTGTGCGGACTACCCCCGCCAGCAGCAGGAGGGTATAGATTCGAGCCCAGGAGTAGCTAAAAGTAGAGAAGAAATCTTCCAATCCATTTAAAAGAAGAAATGGATTAGAGATGCGGTGGGCCACGTCGGAAGGTCACTTAGGCTGACGTTCAGGGACAGACCAGAGGACTTCATCGCCCTCTTCCAATGCATCGAAAACAGAGGAAGACCCCTCCCCTCCCTTCGCACTCCCACGAAACATGCCCCCAGGTCCACCGGCAGTCGGGAGCTTCAGAGTCTGCATTCGAGCCCAGGATTAATGCCTGCCCCCATGGTGCGGTAAGGAAGACAGGGTTCCCAAGGAAGATCGGTGGCCTAATGAGAATTTTCTCATGGAACGTTAGGGGGTTGAGCTCCAAGCAGAAGAGGTGCCTGATCAAAGACTCGATAGGAAGAAGAGACCCGAACGTTATGTCTTCAAGAAACTAAGGTTCCCATGTTCAACGACAGCCTTCTGGCGTCCCTTTGGAAAGCGAAGGACGCTAATTGGGTCCCCCTCAACGCCTCAGGAAGTTCAGGTGGCATTATCCTAGCCTGGAAATCATCCAAATGGGATCTTTCCTCTTCTGTTGGATCTTTTTCGGTCTCAGTTACCCTAAAAGATAAGTTCTCGTCTTTCTGTTGTTAATTTCCTTTGCTTACAGCCCTAATTCGTCTCTTATTAGACCAACTTTTTGGGAAGAGCTGACTAGTACTAGGCAGTCCTTCTCAGGTCTGTGCTGCTTCGTAGGAGATTTCAACGTTATCAGGTTTGCAGCGGAACTCTCTCGGAAGAGGAGCCACTCCAGCCATGAAAGACTTCTCTGATTGGATTCAATCTCATGAGTTAGTCGATCTTCCTCTGTCTGGGGCTAGATTTACCTGGTCCAACGGGCGCTTACATCCCATCCAATCCAGACTTTACAGATTCCTTCTGCCTACAAACTGGTTGGAGGCATTTCCGTCAGCGTCCCAAATGGCCCTCCTTAGAACCACTTCGGACCACTGTCCGATTCTGTTGAGGCTGGAAGACGAAAGCTGGGGTCCGAAACCTTTCTGATTCAACTCTTCATGGATAGGCATCAATGGCTTCAATAAGCGGATAGCGGAATGGTGGCCCACTCTTCAAGCCGAAGGTTTTGCAGGTCATAAACTCTTATGCAAACTTAGGATGTTAAATGAGAAACTGAAGGAATGGAAAGCCGACAAGCTGGGTAAGAAGGAAGCTGAAATGACGGAATTACTAACAGAACTCCAGCAAATTGATGCAGATGCTTAGGGCTCCCGGATGTTTGTCGAAGTGCTGGGAAGACACATCCAGATTATTCAAGATATAGCAGCTAAGGCGATGCAAGATGAATCATTATGGAAACTGAAATCCAGAGTGAGATGGATTGCTGAAGGAGACAAGAACACAATTCTTCCACAACATTGCCAACATGCGAGCCCGTGCTAATGCCATTTCCAGCATCACAGTCGACGACGCAGGTACAGAGGATAGACAGGAGATATTGGATCACGCTTTACACCACTTCAGATCCCTCCTCTCTTCTGAAGGATGGACTAGACCACGCCTTGACAGCATTCAGTTCCAATCGCTAGATGAGATGGAAGCTAATACCCTGGAGGCCCCTTTTTCTGAAGAAGAAGTGAAGCTGGCAGTTCATGAGCTGGGTAGAGATAAATCTCCAGGCCCTGATGGATTCCCAATGGCGTTTTTCCAAACCTTTTGGGACATCATCCGATTAGATATTATGGAATTTATGATTGAATTCCATAACAGAGGTAGATTATCTAAAGGGCTAGGTGCGACATTTATAGCCCTAATCCCAAAGGTGGTAGGTACTTGTTCTTTCTCGGAATTCAGACCTATCAGTTTGATAGGGGGCCCTTACAAGATATTAGCTAAGGTGCTTTCTTCTCGCCTCTCTAAGGTTGTGGGAAAACTTATTTCGATGAACCAGAGCGACTTCATCAGGGGCAAATAGATTGTTGATTGCGCCCTCACGGCCAACGAAGTTCTTCATTCGTGCTACAAATCTGGTGAAAAGGCTGTCCTGTGCTCCCTATAGGTGAGGGTTCGATTCCCCTCCTTGGCTTTACCTGATACACGTGGTTGTGGGTGATTGCGTGTATCCGCAGGGATTAGTCTCACTTCAAAAAAGAGGTGGGGACACCTTGTGTCTTTAAAAAAAAAAAAAAGGCTGTCCTGTGCAAACTGGATATAGAAAAAGCTACGATCACGTGGAGTGGGACTTTCTGCTATATATGCTGGGCCACATGGGTTTCGGCGCGAGATGGAGAAGGTGGATCAGTGCATGTATCGGATTAACCCACTTCTTAGTTCTTCTCAACGGCACTCCGACTGGTTTCTTCAGCAGCTCCAGAGGACTCCGTCAGGGTGACCCATTATCCCCCTGCTATTTTTAGTGATCGGTGAGGCCCTATCCCAAATGCTGCTCAAAGGTCAGGAGGAAGGAGTTCTTTGTGGCATCAAGATGCCGGGGGTGTCCCCTCTAATTACCCATATCCAGTTCGTGGACGACACCCTCATTCTCTCCGTGGCTTCCTAGGAATTCATCGATAATCTGCACACAACTCTTCGATGCTTTGAAGCTGTCTCAGGTCTGAGAATCAATATGACCAAATATAAACTCTATGGAGTCAATCTGTCGGATTCAGAAACTGCCAAGTACGCAGAATCCATCGGCTGCCATACAGCTTCTCTTCCTTCTTTCTTTGTGGGGCTCCCTCTCGCTATTGGCCTTCCCCCGAAATCGATGTGGGACAAAGTCATCATCAAATTTCAGAAATCCCTTGCTAGATAGAAATGCAGATACCTCTTGATAGGGCTGTCTCACTCTCATCAAGGCAGCTCTGTCCAACTTGCCCATATATTTTATGTCCCTCTTTAGTGCTGATGGCTATTGACAAGTTGAGACGTGATTTTATGTGGTGCGGGAAGGAAAACCAGAAGAAGTTCCACCTTCTCGATTGGCAGGAAGTATGTAAACACTTCCAAGAGGGCGGCGCCAGCATAAAAAATCTGAAAATCTTGAACCAGGCCCTCCTCGGCAAGTGGATTTGGAGACTGGGTACTGAAGGAGGCACCCTCTGGAATTCCATTATTAAAAGTAAATACGACCGTTCTCCAGGAGGTTGGTGGACCAAAGAGTCGTCAGTGCACAGGGCTTCGCTCATTTGGAAAGGCATTTTGCGATCTAAAAAGGAAATCCTCAACAGCATTTGCTTTGAGCTCAGTAATGGCCATTCCATTCGGTTTTGGGAAGACCTGTGGATAGGGGAGACGCCACTGATGACCCGGTTCCCTAACATTTATTGTCTGAGCCCTCAAAAAAATATCCCTGTTGCTAGTTGCTTTTCTTTTTCTAACACCAATGGTCTGGGATGTGAAGTGCTTCAGAAACCTTCACGAATGGGAGATCTCAGAGTACGTGGATCTCCTTCTCTTCATCTCCAAAGCTGCGCCTGACCCTTCCTCCCCCGACAAGCTCTTATGGAATCGAGAAAAAAGTAGTGTTTTTTTCGGTCTGATCTTTCTACTCTCAGCTTTCCCTCCCGCGTGTTCCTTTGTCCTCAGCTGCTCCGTTTGCGATGCCCCCCCCCCCCCCCCCCCCCCCACAAATACATCTCTGTAAAAACAGAATCCTCACGGTAGACAATCTGAAGAAAAGGGGTATGTATATCGTCAACATCTGCCTATGTTGCATGAAAGAAGAGGAATCAGTGGAACACCTCCTTATCCACTGCCCTTTCATCTCTCAGATCCGGGTCGAATTTTTCACTCGATTCAATATTAGCTGGTGTAATCTGATGTCTTCCTGCAATTTGCTTTCAGCTTGGCATGGGATCAAGATAGGTAAGTCTAACACGTGCATTTGGAGATTGGTGATTCTCGCTGTATGGTGGTCAGTATGAGAGGAAGGAACAAAAGATGCTTCAACAACAAATCTGCTTCGGTCCAACATGTCTGGTCCAGAGTTAAAAACCTGATCTATGAATGGGTGGGCATTGTAAACGGGCTTAAATACTTTGATTTGCTTTTTTTAGGTCACTAGTTGTCTGCCTCCTCAGCAGACTTCTTCTCTCTTTTGTATCTTTTTCTCCTTTTCGATAAATTTCCAGTTATCCGTAAAAAAAAAAAACTGATACATATCTGTATCCTAAGGTAAGGATGCGATACGTAGCACGATACCGATATTTCGAACACTGGTTGTAACAATGATTAGTTGGTTGTATTTTTGGCAACTAATTTCAAGGATTAGGTAGAATTAGCAAGGAGATTAGTTAGGTGGTTACAGGGTTTGTGTGAATAAGATGATTACTGCATTGTAATTCAATTCTAAGATTTGTAAGGAAATTAAGAGAGAGTTTTCCTTGTGTATATGCTTGAGAGGTGTTTGGTTACTTAATGCAATCCAATCCTCGTAAATCCCCAATTCCGCCATTTCCTCCTCTCCTTTTCTCTTGCAAATAGGTCTCCTTCAGGTTTTTTCCATTGATAGGTAGATCCAGGGTTGCATTAGGTGGTATCAGAGTGGGATTTTGGCAGAAATCCTTTGGAAAGCTCTCAGATCAGCAGTGCATAATTTGTTAAGGGGTGCCAATGGGATGTGCACCAGTGTCAATGATTTGTTGATGCTGCCTTGTGGAAGGGGGTGTGGGTGTGCAACACCTTAAGAAGCGGTCATGATTGATCCCCATGTAAGGAGATAAAGCGACTCTAAAAGCCAGTTGAAACTCTCTTGCTGCGTACTATGCTAATTTGTTATCGTTTTGTGGAAGCATGAATCTAGATTTGTCCAGTGAGTTGGATTCCTCTTGTTGTCAAATGCCTTTGTACGAGGCGTTTGATAGAGATCAGTTGAGAAGACAAAGAAATGACGATTGTCGAGTCAATCTTGGTAGAGATTCCATGTTCCATGGAGGACTCCACACCAATGATTTTGTCGAGTGGTTTGATGCCATTGAGCAGGTATTTATTTTCAACAAAGTTCAGAAGGATTGGCATATTCAAGATTCGAAGAGAGACCTCCTTGGTCTGGCTTTTTTCGATTGTTCCTGATCAATCGAATAGAGTACCCATACCGCCATACGTTTCCTAGGAGCACATACAAGAATTGTTTTTTTTTTTTTTTTTTGTTATTATACGATACAAAATTAACTTAACATAGTGACCCAACCTATCTTTTTTCTAGCTGCAATTTTGTGTAACCTAAATAATTAATTGGGTACCTTATGTCTATCTCATCCAAATGAATTTCACATTGGATTCTCAATGTATGCATCCCAATTCAAGGAAAGGGGATACCAATCAAAGATCTGTTCCTCTTGTTTTGGGGAGGGATATGGGATGAAAAATCCAAAATGAAAAATAGTGATGAGATTCTGGAAGTACTAGGCATTTATTGCTACTGCACTGTTTTGTAATTCCTACTTCCTTTTTGACTTATCATCTATGTAAAAACAGTTGGTTGAAATGATTCATTTGAATGAAACATCGAGTTACTTAATAGTTCTTCTCAATGATTGAAGAAATGAAAGGGATTACAATTCCAGGTCTTAAATGAAATGAATGGACTGGATTGAATGAGTGGTATATAGATCCAATACAATAGAGAGTATCTTCAAAGATTGGGTCTCGACATCGTGGGAAGCAAATCTACCGCACATGGGGGTGCCAAGGACAATCCAAATTCATCGCATGGAGAAAGATGCGATGCTTGTTGCAGAAACTGTTTATTCCCTTCAACTACGAGTAGCAAATGCATCAACAATTGCACACATAGTGGAAAGGGGATCGATGCGTGGGTGCATACATCAAAGAATTCAATTTCTTGGTGGCCCGTAATGGCCTCTATGAGTTTGACAATCAACTCGTAACTAGGCACATTGGAGGGCTGTGGTAATCCATCTGATAAGAGCTTATGTTGCGACTGGTTTTAATCCTCGCAGAAGGTTAACACCATGGATGCTTGGTGCTTGCTTCAAATTTGGCAATCCGGGGCATTGGGTATCTTTATGTTGCAAGAAGACCTCCTATCTAGAGGAGGACAACCAAGGAATGGTCATACATGCTGAGGTGGAGGGTGGTTTTGATCCAAGAAATGAGCTTATGTCTGCATGCATGTTTCGACGTAGTAGATGTTGTCTATGGTGATGATGATAAGACACTTGTGCTCCACAAGAGCATTTAGATGCCAAAGAACTCTGATTTGGAAGATTTGAGGCAGACGATCATCTTTTGCAGTGTATTGTCAGTGACAAGGTATGCAAGGTCGTCGTAGATGGCGGGAGCTGTGAAAATGTGATTTCATGAGAAGCCATTGACAAGTTGTGGCTACCCTACCAATGGAAGCCCATCCTACATTGTACATGCTTTCTTGGATAAGTAATAGAGGCAAGTAACGATTTCCAAGTGATACTTAGTTTCATTTTCAATTGATAAACAATATTTCGATAAGTGTAGTGCGATGTGGATGCATGCCATGTTCTCATGGATTTATTGTGGCAATACGACCATGGGGCCATACACAATGGCTGCCATAACAACTGCTCGTTCAAACACAATGATGAGAGAGTCGTCCTTGTGTTGATTCAAAGGAAGCTTAACCAAGCCCATCAAGGGGGAGGGCGAGAACCTTCTCTCTAGGGCCACTTAAGGAAGAAACGGTTGGAGGTGAGATGCAAGTGCTCGACATGGTGCCACCATTGCTAGAAGAATATTCTAACACAACATTGGGTGACTTGCCCAAGGTTTGGGGTTGAGTCCCATAGAGCATGCGGAGCTTCATGTTCTGAGCATGATGTCAGAAGAGTTTGAAGAAACCCACATTTCGTCCAACACAGAGGCACCTCAGACTTTTCAACATCTCTTCAATCCCGTGGTGGTTTTTGATGTGCAGGTGGGGTGTTGGACCTTAACACCTCCACTTTCAACAAGGTGCATGATGAGTATTCACCATTATTAAGGTGTACGTGTTTGTTTATAGGTCTGTTTATTATTGTGATGTTGTGAGAGTTTTAGGCATTATTGAGGAGTCACTGGAAGTGGGCGAGGTAGGTGGCGATGCATGTCTTCTAGGAGTGGCTGCTATGGTGCTTGATTTGGATGAGCTCGTGGGATCAGCTGAAGATGTGTGTTGACTGATCCTTATATGAGTTGTATCGACGGGGGCACCTTATTCATTAGCAAAATATGAGAAGTGTTCATTCAACGATCCAAGATGGTTCATTCAATGACCTTATATGGTTGGATCTGTATGCACGAGCTACAATGAATTCAACGTTTGTCTTGTGATATTTGTTGCCATGGTAGGTTTCATCGAGAGAGACTCAGTGTTTTGTCCTTGTATTTTAGGGCTAATTGAGATTAGGGTCACATCTCACCCCCCTCTCTCCAATTTATATCAATAAACTAATAAAGGAAAACATATGGTAATCCGCAGGACTACCCAAAATATAATGTTTCCCACTCCAACAGTCACCCTCAAGCTGGAGCATAGATATCTGTCATGCCCAGCTTGGAACATAGTAAAGAAAATTGTGCATATGGTAAGGCCTTAGTGAGGATTTTGCAATTTGCAATTTGGATTGAATATAAGTTGTAGTAATCTCCTTGGAAGCAATCTTCTCTTGGATGAAACGACAATCGACTTCTATGTGCTTAGTCCTCACATGGAAGATTGGATTATTTACGATGTGGGCCGCTGCTTGATTATGACAATAAAGCACCATAGGACCACTTGAAAACAACTGGAGCTCCTGCAATAAGGACTTAAGCCATAACAACTCACAAACGGCATGACCCATGGCATGGCTTTATACTCAGCCTCTGCGCTGGAATGGGCTACCACATTCTACTTCTTATTCTTCCAAATGACCAAATTCCCCCCAACAAAAGTACATTATCCTGAAGTAGATCGCCTATCCATAATGGAACCTGCCCAATCATCATCAGCAAATGCATCTACTTGAAAATGACAATTAGCTCGATATAAAATGCCCTGGGTAGGTACTTTCTTCAGATATATGAGAATCCTGAGAATTGCCCTCTTATGTAGAACTCTCGGCTGGTGCATGTATCTACTCACAATGTTGACGGCGAATGTAATACCTGGTTGAGTGATTGTAAGATTTATTTGCTTGCCAACCATCCTTCTATATCTACTCGGGCCATCAAACAACTTTCCCTGATCATCCAATAACTTCTCACTAGTTTCCATTGGTGTATCAGTAGGTCTACACCTAAGCATGCCAATGTCCTTTAACAATCAAGGACATACTTCTCCTGGGAAAGATTAATCCCAGACTTTGATCTGACGACTTCAATGCCCAAGAAGTAGCGAAGCAGTGTTGGATCCTTAGTCTAAAAATGCTTCTAGAGATGCTTTTTGAGCTCTAAGATGCCAGATGTGTCACTACCAGTAATGACGATATCATTGATATATACAACCAATGCTATTATACTTTTATCGTTGTGCTTCAGGAAAACTGAATGATTAACCTTACTTCGATAGAAGCCATAAGTCAGCATATTACTGAACTTGTCAAACCACGCCCTTGGAGATTACTTCAAGCTTAAATAGCTTTTCGAAGTCTACATGCTCTCCCTGTCTCCCCGCGAGCAACAAACCCTGGAGGTTGTTCTATGTAGACTTCCTTCCTCGACTAAGTCTCCATGAAGGAATGCATTCTTGATATCCAGCTCATAAAGAGGCCAATCCATGGTAGCTGCAATAGAAATCAATACCCGAACAGAGTTTAGCTTGGCTACAAGAGAAAACGTCTCCTCATAATCAAGTCCCTGGGTCTGCATGTAACCCTTGGCTACTAGACGGGCTTTCAATCGCTCAATGGATTCATTTGGGCGATACTTGATGTAAGGGCTAATTGAGATTAGGGTCGTATCTCACCCCTCTGCAATTTATATTAATCAACTAATAAGAGAAAAACATATGGTAGTCCGTGGGACCAACCAAAAATACAATGTTTCCCACTCCAACAATCCTTACGGCCACAAGTTTTATCATACCCATCACCTCGAAGAGGACCATATGATCTTCAGAGAAGTCGAGTGATGTAGCTTGTTATGTGGGTCATTGTATTTGATCTGGGAGGACACTGACGAACTTAACTATTGGGTTAGCTAACCCCACATCTAGAGAGACTGGCTAAGTCTAGGATGAGTTCCCTCCAACCACTGAAAAGTATGATGCAGGCTAGCACTTAGGGTCCAAAAGTAATGCAGGTAGAGATATCTCTGGTGGGTGAGAATACTTTTCCACCCAGCCACTGGGCCTCACTGGTTGGTGGGAAAAGTTTCTCCGCCACATTGATCCTTGGTCAAATGGGGTATTTGGATGGCAAGAAAAATTTTCTTCACTAGCCTGTAGACTCCTTGTTTCAAATTGTTTTATTTATTTATTAATATAAAACTTTGGGTGTGAATTCGATTAGCTCTGTGTTTTGTTTCTGTTGAGTTTGTTTTGGTTAGTTATAACCATGGTTGGTTGTCGGTGCACAGCCGTTGATGGGATGATCCGCCCAAGCATAGGTACCTCCATGTTAAGCACAAGAATTATGCATAAAGTACAAAGAGGCAATTTGCACTTTTTATTCAAATCAAATGTGCTTTGATACTACTCATCCCAGCCCCTTATATAAGATCTTTGAAACATACATATAAGGAAAACTCATAATGTCATTGGCAACTAATGCCTTATTACAAATATGGAAAAGAAATAAAAGGGATATGAATGCATTTAAGAATATGTGATTAATGGATTATTCATAGCTAACTGATTGATTTTGCTAGCTAACTACCTAAATAGGCTAGTTGCCTAAATAAGAGGCTTGTGCCTCCTTATCGATGGGCCAATTGTTGGGCTTGGGCTTAATGGGCCTGGGCTTGACCAATGGATTATGGGCCCATATCAGCTTGCATTAGTCCTCCCCCACTCGAAAGAACTCAAATTCAGTGAGTTAGTGACCTGATATTGCTCAAAGAGATAAGGATTTAGACGTTGGAAGTTTGTAGCTGTGATCCATGTAACATCGAAGAGAAGCCGTCTTTGTTAACAGACAAGAAACTTCTGGTAACCACTTTGGCGCATGGAGATGATTTGGTCATCAGGAATATCAATGATCGTATTTGTCGGTGACCAAACGGTCGGAAGTGTGATGGCTTGTTCTTCAATACCATCATTAGTATAGTGCCCATGATAGATGGAAAGATCTTTCACACTAAAAGTAGGACTGATAGGTAAATCTGGTAGATCTAAAACATAAGCATTAGTATTAATCTTCTTTATGATTTTGAACGGTCCTGCATTTCGAGGATGGAGCTTCTTTGAGGTATCAGGGGGCAACCGTTAAGGACGAATACGAGCCATAATCATGCTACCTTCTGCAAATTTAACAAAGCGACGTCTTGTATATGCATGTTGCTTACAACTTTAATTACTTGCAGCGATATTGCATTGAACTTCGTTATGCACTTGCTGCATATGACGTATGAAGTCATCTACTTCCGCTCTTGGTCTCAACTCTATAGGTAGAGGAATTAAATTGACTGGAAGATGCGGTCGTATACCAGTTACTGCTTTAAAAGGTAACATTCCTATAAATCTGTTGACTGAGTTATTATAAGCAAATTTAGCCATGGGTAATACTAGGTCACACTCCCACGTAGCTATACGATTGTGGACAAGACACCCTAATAGCTTGCCCAAGCTACGGTTGACCACTTTCGTTTGAGAATGAAAGCTTGGTTTTCATTACCGCTCAAAGAGCTTTCCAGAAATGACTCCTGAACTTGGTATCACAATTAGTCACATTTGTCTTCGGAAGCTCATGAAGACGAACAACCTCTCGAAAGAATAATTGAGCAATCTTGAGAGTGCCTGTTGTATTCGAGCATGGTATGAAATGATCCAGCTTTGAAAATCGGTCAACCACACAGATGCTGAATTAACTTTCCCAGCAGTTTTGGGGAACCCCAGGACGAAGTTCGTGTTGAGATCTTTCAATGGAGCATATGGGATCGAAAGTGGTTGATACAATCCACTAATTATCTTTTAACCCTTAGCAAGCTGGCAAATCTTGCATAAATGGTAGATCTTTGCAACATCTGATTTTATATGAGGCCAAAAGTATCTATATCCAACGAGAGCTAGGATCTTATCACGACCCATGTGACCACTACACCTACTATCGTGTAACTCCCTCACAACATACTCACAGATGGACGAATTGGGTAGGGTAAAGTTGCGTTCCTTGGAACAAGTAGCCATCATGAATGCTAAAATGTGGGTGTCTTGCATGCACTCTACCAAGAATGCTTGTATAAATATGTTCAAAATCCTTGTCATTAGCATACTCATGCTGTATCTCTTTGAATCTCGAAACAACGATTGACATTGATGACAATAGATGCATGCGATGGCTTAATGCATCAGCAACCGGATTGTCCCTGCCAGCCTTGTGACGAATGACAAAAGAAAACTCATGAAGGTAAGCGCTCTACCTAACATGGCGAGCACTCATCTTCTGTTGAGACTTCGAGTGCTTGAGTGCTTCATGATTAGAATATATGACACTCCTTCCCTACCAAATAATGATGTCAATGCCGTAGAGTCTGAATAACAACATAAAACTCCCAAGTCATAAGTGGAGTATCGTTGCTTTGCATCGGAAATCTTTTTGCTAAAGAAGGCTATTGGATGGCCTTCTTGACTGAGAACTCCACTAATGCCAATGTTAGAAGCATCGAAGCTCACCTCAAATACCTTCTTAAAGTCTAGAAGGAGCAAAATTGGAGCTTCAGTCATCTTACGTTTTATCCTATCAAATGCTCTTGTTGTTGCACTTGTCCATCAAAACTCTCTCTGTTTCATGCAATTGGTAATCAGAGCCATGATGCTGCTTGAGTTCCGCACAAAACGTTTATAAAATTTGCCGATGCCATGAATACTATGAACTTTAGAGATAGTGATAGGTGTCAGCCAGTCAACAATGCTTTCTCCTTGGTAGGGTCCACCTCTACACCTTGCGACGAGACAATATACCATAAGAAGATCACTGATGTACTCATGAAGGTACACTTTTTAAGGTTGATGTAAAAGCGCTCGTGACGAAGAGCTGAAAATAAGACTTAGGTGATTGAAGTGCTCCTTGACTTACTGTATATAAGAGCGTCATCAAAATAGACAACAACAAGCTTACCAATAAAAGGGTGCAACAACTGGGTCATTACGCGCATGAAAGTGCTATCGAATGGCATAACTAGCCACTTATAGAGATCGTCCTTCATCTTAAATGTCGTTTTCCATTCGTCACCAGGTGATGCGAATCTGGTGGTATCTATTGCGAAGATTAATCTTGGAGAAGACGCTAACACATGGTATCAAGTCCAACATATCATCAAGCTGAGGAATGGGGATGTGGTACTTCACTATGATTTTATTAATAGCTCGACTTTTACACACATACACCAACTTTCATCCTTCTTGAGAGTAAGGATGGCTGGCACTGCACATGGGCTTAGGCTCTCTCAAATGTAACCCTTTGTAAGCAACTTATCAACATGACGCTTCAACTCGGTGTGCTTGACGGGACTCTCCAATATGCTAGTAAGTTATGTAAGGATGCTCTGCAAAGCAAATCTATAGTGTGCTGAAGATCCCACAGTGGAAGCAACTCCTTAGGCAGATCATCGAAGACCAAATCTTAGAAGTCATGCATCATAGATTTGACTTCATTAGGAATAGGCTCATCTTGACCAATAATAGGCTCCTGCACCTGTTTTGTGATTGGAGCGAATATTATGCCTTTCTCTTTGCTCTCTTCTTTAAACTTCTGCATGGTGAGAACATGGGAGCTAGGGACAACAACTGATGTCGACGATGGGGGCATAGATGAAGGAGGTGAAGCTTTAATGGGCAAATGTGGATTTGATGACCTCTCCATAGGAACATATGCGTGTTGGCCTCATCGTTATTTTGTACCTTTTGATTAAAAAAAGCCAACGTCGACCGAGAAGGATGTGGGTGACATTCATCAAAATTATGTCATATTAAATATCGTCCTCATATATACTGATTTTAAAGGAACCACACCATCGAGTCACGGGGATGGCAGTGTTGTCGACCCACAACCTTATATGGTTTTGGATGCTTTTCAGTTGGCAACTTGAGCTTATCAATCACCTCTTGAGATACGATGTTCATTACACTATCGATGATCATGTTACATCATCTACCCTGACATTTTACCCGGGTATGGAAAATAGTGGTTCATCACTAGTCTTGCTCTTCCTCAGTGGTGGTAAGGAGGGAATGTATAATAAGAGTAGGACTTTCAGCCTTAGCTTCAACTGCAATTTCAGCAGGAGAGTTTTCTGACTATGATGCTGGCTCTGCATATGATTGTTCCATCTTAATGTGCTCGTCATAATACTTAAGACCGTTTGGGTAGTAAGGGTCCTCATTACCGTAGTAATGGAGGTTCTCGCCTTGCGGACACTCATTACAAAAGGATTCTATCTGTCTGCAATGATAACAATCAACACCCCGCCGTTCTCGCCTGAGGGGAGGGTTAGGATTAGGGCCTTGCCCTCTGGTGTTATGTCCCTGTAGTGCTGGTTGCCTTTGGTATGAATTCTGTGGCGAAGGGCATTGCAAAGGTTGTGACTGCCTTAGAAGCGACGACTGCATCTGTGGATGCAGTTGAAAAGGGTAAGGAGGTGATTGGTAGCCCCATGGTGGAGTTCGGTTAAGATGTGGATCCAGACCCTCTCTCACAGAAGGTTCCTCCGCTAGAGAACCAAAGCATCGAAGAGTGTTGCCACAGTTGCTGTTCAACTCGTCTAGCCTTCTGATGAACATCATCAACTGACTCGAAATCATACATGACCATCTCGTGCTAGATTGACCCTGCCCAATAGCATTTAGCCATTACGCGGGCTGTCTCTGCAAGCTTACAACGGATAGAAAGTTCATTGAACGTCTTAGTGTATTCATCCACCGATAAAGTTCCTCGTTTGAACGCAAGGAGCCCCTGGAGAAGAGTATCTATGTAATTGGAATTCAAATACTTTCTTTCCAACTTCTCCCTCATGTTAGTCCACTTGGTGATAGCAGGACAACCTGGGATTGTTGTCGTCAATGCTTCGTTATCAGATTCTTGCTGGGCTCTTCAACTTGACCTGGACAAATGTCACTCTCTGGACATCATTCATGTCATACCATGCAAAATAATCTTCAAGCATTGTAATCCAATCGACACAAATCTTTGCATCAAGGCGACTCGTGAGGTCCAGAAATCAATCCGTACTTTCTTGGTGATATTCTCTTTCTTAGGTGTCTCTATCGTGGTTTCATGGGCTCTCTCTCTGCAAAGAGCTATTGCATGAAGTCGTAAACAGACTACGGAGGACTCGTACCAGGTTCTAGTTTGAACCCTTGTTGTGGATTTAGGTCACCATCAGGATCTCCGATGGGATCAAGTTGCTCTCCATGTTGTTCTCTGCGTAATTGGTTAACAACAATGAACATGTTGGCCACCCTTGCAAATAGCTCGGTGATGCAATTGTCTTGCTGTTGAACGGTAAGCCACCCTCAATAGATGTTACCACTACGGGTAAACATCGCAACGTTAGAAAGTAATGGACATAATATATGACAATATCTGGTTTAGAACAGAAGATTGCTAATGGCTGAGATTCTAGACTTTAATGGATTGAAAGAGGCTGGTTTAGGACTGTTAATGGTTTGAGATTTTGGACTTTAATTGGTTGTAATGGGGATTGGATTTGGACTGGAGTATGGCTAATTTTTTAGGGTTTTAATGGGCTGGAATGGGGCTGATTTTGGAGTTTTAATGGGCTAGATTGGGGTTGATTTTAGGGGCTTTAATGGGCTGGAATATGGTAGATTTATGGGGTTTTAATGTGGCTGAAATGGGCCTGATTTTGGGAGTTTTAATGGGTCGGAAAAAGACTTATTACAAATATGAAAAAGAAATAAGAAGGGATATCATGCATTTAAGAGTATTTGAAAATGGATTATTCATAACTAGTTGATTGATTTTGCTAGTTACCTAGCTAAATAGGCTAGCTACCTAAATAAAAGGGATATCATGCATTTAAGAGTATTTGACTAATGGATTAATCATAGCTAGTTGATTGATTTTGCTAGCTAATTGCCTAAATAGCCTAGCTACCTAAATAGGAGGCTTGGGCCTCCTTATTGATGGGCCAACTCTTGGGCTTAATGGGCCTGACCCATGGATCATGGGCCTAGATCATTCTGCATCAGTTGTACTTGACAACTAATTGAGGGATTTGTTAGGATTAGTAAGGAGATCAATTAGGTGGTTAGAGTGTTTTGTAAATAAGCAGAGATGCATTGTAATTTAATTCTGAGATTTGCAAGGAAATTGAGAGGTTTATAGTGAGAGAGGGTTTTCTTTGTATTCATGCATGAGAGGTGTTTGTTTGCCATATTGCAATCCAATCCCCTTAGATCCCCAATTCCCCTATTTCCTACTCTCCTTTTATCTTGCAAACTGAGTTCCTTGAGGCTTTTCCATCAACACAGATCCGGGGTTGTATCAGGTGGCTTAATCATGTGGAGGATTTGGGTCCATTTGACATTTTGACTAATATTGGCAATGATACTTAATGGAGAATAGGAATTTCTAGAGCACTTTTTATGAGTTTTATATTTTTGAAAATGATAATGGGATTTTACCAAGGTATTCAAAATCGGTTACGTTTTGGCCGATACGTAACGGTAACGACATCAACCATTACGCGATTCGGCCTTGAAACGGGGCACCTCTGTTTTTTGTGTTCGTAACGGCCGTTGCGGGACCGTAACAAACGTTACGGTCCATAACCCTAAAGAAAAATGGAAAAAAAAGAAAAAAAAAACATACCTTTTTTTTTTTTTTTTCCTTTTATTCTTCTTCTTCTTCTTATTATTATTATTATTATTATTATCATGGGGCTGCGACGCTGCTGCGACACTGCTGCTACGGCAGCAGTTGCTGCCCTTCTCTCTCTCTCTCTCTCTCTCTCTCTTTCTCTCTCTCTCTCGTTCGGTCCCCCCCACTCTCTTTTTTCCCTCTTTTCTTTGCATTTCCCTCT